>JALMQS010000128.1:40013399-40328673 GCA_024734495.1 Forficula auricularia | reverse complement strand
ATAACGCTATTGGAGTCTGCGTGGAGTCTCAAGTCTGGACCAAGAGAGAAAAAGATGTGATCCATTTAGCTACAATCCAAACGCCTATTTCGCGTATAGCCCGCATGACCTTCGGATGGATCACCAAACAATTTGAAATCTCAGATGTTATAAATTCGGATTCCCAGCAAGCACAGAGCACTTGATCTATTAGCATGTATGTTAGATAAGCCATATTAATTTAATTAGTCAGCTTAAGCATTTGATTCAATCGCGAATCAAATGTAGGGAATTTTTGTCAAATATTGAGTGGAAAATAATATCTGATAGACGTATTCTGTTACAAATATAATGTCTCCTATTTGGTTTCAAAATACGTGTTCTAACCCCTTTTTGAGATTTTAATTATTTTCGGCTTTCAAATTTTATTGGACATTTGATAATAGAGAAAATATTTAAAATTTTAAAAAATATCACTCTATGAGTATGATATTATATAATTTGCGATCAAAATTATATTCCTTTTATTATTTATTTATCTATCCATGTGGGGGTGGTGACAGCTGTCACTGTGAAAGCTCCCTGTTTCGCTAAACAGCTGTCTATGTCTCTGTGTATAAATTAACTATTGAGATATAATCATATATAATAATATTACATTTGCATGAATTATTACATATATAATACACATTAATGATCATTTTCAATTTCTAAAACTCAAAATATGATAAAAAATATTACTTTTTTAAATTAATAAGTAAAATTCATTCAAAATTTATGCAAATAATATTATATTATTATATATGAAATTTGAAATATTTATATTCGACTGAAAATACAAGGGAAACTTTTCTCTCTAAGTATTATTAGTATAATAATTTAATAAGTAAGTACCTGGAGGCCCCGAGCGATGCTCGGTAACTTCTTCCTTCAGTTAAAAGCTTTATTTTAATATTATTTTTAATTTAAAATTCTGATATAAAAGTCGATTTTTATTTGAGAGCCGCTTTCAAATTAAAAAAATACAAAATTATATAATAGTCGCCCAATGTAGACCCCCCCCCCCCACCTCCACCCCGCTCGACCCCACCCCGAAACCTCTCCTACCCCGATTTCCCACCACTGCGCCCACACTCTCTGGACCTGTTTTGATTCAACCATATGATTCATTTTATTCATCCAATTAATAAATAAAACCTATCAAAATGTGTTGTTTTTTCAGAAAATTGAGACCTGCTTATGCGAAATATATTTTTAAATAAATTCTTGATTATTTTTTATTCTATTAAATAAATAAAGTTCTTTATAAATACAATTATAAAACGTTTATTAATATTTCTAACGTTTAGGGAGAACAAAATATGTTAAAATCCACAATCACAATACTTCTTCAAGGCCTTTTAGAACAATGAAACAAACAACCTATTGTCCGCCTGGGTATAAAAGGAAAAGGGAAACCTTTTTTAAAACCCTAAGAATAGGATTTGTCTAACTGAGAATAATTAATTTGATTACGAATAAACCCATCAAAAACAATTTTGTCGAAGATGAGACCGTGACAGATCGAATTGTCACCCAAAAACCCCCTAACCCGTGAATTTCATCAAAATCGGTAGAGTCGTTTTCAAAATATAACCAAGATACAAATATATAAACAAATAAATAAATATACAATTTTTGCTCGTTTAATAAGAGTAGATAAATACAATTGCTTAAGTGCATATTTTTTTCTAAATTAAATGGTTGTTGGGATAAAAATTCGAACAAATTATTATGAGAAAAAATCTATAGATTTCACATATGATATTCCATTCCAAGATTACACGTTGCATTTTTTAAATTAATTTGAGATCGTGAATAAAATATTAATATCTGGGTACCTACCGGGTAGGTGTGTACTTCTTTGGTATTATAGATAGGAATATTTATTTATTTTTGAATAGGCTGTCAATACAAATACAGTATACAAAAAGTTTTTTAGAATTACAAAATTGTGATTCTCATGCATTAGAAGTACAACAAAGAACAAAGATCAAAAGCACACAAATATACAAATATATCTTAAAAGTTTATAAAGATTAATAGTTAAAATTAACATTTTTTTTTCTTTTCTTTAACATAAAAAAGAAAACAAAAGAACAACACACAAATACAAAAATATATCTTAATTCACAAATTATAAATTATGCCTACAACTCGTCCAGTCTATAGAGATTTAGAGTTAGCAAGAAGCATTTTAGTTTTGTCTTCAAAAGAAAGAGCGTTGGCAAACTCTTAATTTCTAAAGGTACCTTATTGTAAATTTTTATGACGTTATTAACTGGGCTTTTTAATGTCAAAGACAATCAACTGGCATTTATCCTCAGATCATTCCTGCATCTAGTGTTATATTCGTGACTAAAGATATTTTTATGAAAAAGTTCTGGGTGTGTTTTTTTTAAATAAAACACTTTCCATAACGCAGACGTCATATACAGTTAAAATGTTCAATTCTTGGAAGATACTTTTGCTGTGAGTTCTCGGTCCCGCCCCTTCAATAGCTCTAACACACCTTTTTTGTGCAGTAAACAATCTAGCAAGTGTAGACCCTCCCCAAATTACTATACCATATCTCAAACTGGTTTCAACATAGGCTTAATAAATATTTAAGAGAACCCTCAGAGGAACCGTATGTCGAAGAGTGCGGATCAGAAAACCATATTTATTGACCCTTTGTATAATCATATTGATGTGATTACTCCAGCTTAGATGTCTGACGAGGTGACTGTGGGTCAGTGGCTAGAGTGTCGGATCGCTGACTCGAAGATCGCTGGTTCGAGACCGA
The DNA here is from genome assembly GCA_024734495.1 of Forficula auricularia. Classification (NCBI taxonomy): domain Eukaryota; kingdom Metazoa; phylum Arthropoda; class Insecta; order Dermaptera; family Forficulidae; genus Forficula; species Forficula auricularia. The sequence continues at coordinate 40,325,870 of JALMQS010000128.1, read as the reverse complement.
GTCTCGGCAGATAGATATTTGCAGTCGCCTCCTCTTGGAAAGTAATGGCAACCTACCAAGAGTATAATTGCCTAGTCACCTCTCCAAATTAGCCGTTCGGAACCGGCGTTAAAAAGTAGGTCCTGTATATCTGTGTAAAACAACTAAACACACTCAGCACAGGTATATGTGGAGAGGCGCCGACACCCGTTTCGGGTATGGCACTCGAAGAAGAAGAAGAAGATGTCTGTCAATATTTAGTCCCAAGAACTTCACCTCGTCTATAATTCTGATTGCTCCGAAATCATTCAAGCCTAAATTATGTTGTACGGATCCATACTCTCCAAACTGTATGTTTTGAGTCTTTTCGATATTTAACTGGAGGCTGTTCTCCTTAAACCACCGCGATACGCCAAGTAACGATGTATTCACGGTCGATGAAAGAAGTAGCTCGTTTTTCCCCATAGACTATTGCTGTGTCGTCAGCAAAGAGTATCACATTTTCCTCTGCTACGATCAAGTCGTTGATATATACAATGAATAGCAGAGAGAAAGAAGTACATATAGGGTATAGGATATAGTGATTGGCCCACATACATTGATTGGCTCATACTTCTCTAAACGACTAGAATAAGAAATATAAACGTCAAAAAGGCGTAGAGACAAGTTTTAAATTACGGGGCATCTATGTTAGTTGTGATGGCAAGATGTTTTGATGATAGAAAATCTGGTATGGCGGATAAACAATTTTTGCCGAGTCGTATTATTTCTCCAAGGGAAAAATAAATAAAAACGTAAGGATAGTATGCAAATTATTTTAGTTTATGTGCGTTAATTATGTAGACTGGGCCAATGACTAGTAGTGGGGCCAATAGCTATGTTTTGGAGAAATTTTTTTAACTTTGGGCCTTTTTAAAAAATGGTTACAGAATCTTACATTCTTTTATTTTGAGTCAAAAGAACAGTACTTTTAGCATTCATATAGAAATTTTTAAGTTGATTGTCTTTCGGGGCTTTCAGTAATTGAGTAAAAACAAGGATGCCCTACCTACCTACTTCAGGGGTTTGCCTCCCTGCCCACGTGACCTCATGATTCTTTTATCAACAGAATCATGTACTATCCCTTAATTTATGTATCCATATAAAAAACAATAAAATGAATTAAAATATTAATAAAAACTTAATAAAATTTTATATATGTATGTAATTTTATTTTATTTTTTACAAAACCAAATAAAAAAGTTATTATTTTTTTGGAAAATATAACTTATTCATTCCGAGAAGCAAAATCTTTTCATGTTAAGCGATTTTTGTTTGGTGTTAAAAGAAAATTTTTTTTTACTTTACCATACAGAGGGTATGGTCAAGTATTGTAATCGTGCATGAAAAAAGTTGTTTTTTCCTCTTTTTTTCGAAGTATCTCAAAAACGGCTGAAACTTTTTGTCTAAAAAAATTGGCCGGAACCATATGGCATTACGGTCTACTAAAAAGCCCTAATAAGTGAACATTGAAAAAATTATATTTTTCGAGATAATAATTGTTCTGTCTGTTAGTCTGTGCGTTACTAAATTTTTATGGACGAACCAGCTCAAAAACTAATGTGAATATCGAAACCAAATTTCACACGTAGTTTTGGTCCATTCAGATTAAGGTGCATCTCAACCCAAAATATTGGTGGGCGGGGGGGGGGGGGGGGTTAAAAATAAAAAAATCTAGGCCATTTGAGCGAACTCAACCAAATTTTGTATACATAATCAGTGGGCCCACACTAATTTAAAAATGCAAAAACTAACCACCCAAATGGGGGGGGTCAAAAATGAAAATCTAGACCCTTCTACCAAACCCAACCAAATTTTGAATCTGTGGGTCTCTAGAAGCCTAGAAATGCAAAAACTGGGTGCAGAGGGGGGAGTGAAATGGGGGGTGAGGAGTGATCCGGAGTATGGTGGGGGTGCAGGGGTGGTGCGGGGTGGAGTCTAGTGGCCATAGCGGGGGTGGGGCCCAGGAGGCTAGCCGGGGGTGTGGTGCTCAGGGTTGGAGGGCACGGGGTAGAGTCCGGGGTGGGTGGGGTGCGGGAGTAAAAACATTTCTAGCATTTTATATTCCATACATTAGCTGGTATATTATGTGCTGAGGCCTTAATACTGTTTTATTTATGAAATTGTGGAGGAAAGTATAAGTATAATTTATAGGTTTTTCAAAACTCATATTTGAATCACGTTATTATAGTTATAACTAGCTGCTACGCCCGCCTTCGGTGGCCCTCTTGCTAACCAGGTGACACGCCCCCTGCACCCCCAACCCACGAACCCCACCCTCCCACCCCAGTCCCAACGCACCACACCCCCTAAACCCACCCAGCACCCCCGTACCATGTAACCGTACCCAACCACCGCCCCCACCCCCATAGTACCCCACTACGCCTCTGAACCCTCACCTGAACCCCCCCACTCCACCAACCCTGAACTACTACCCGCACCCCACCCACCCAGTTTCCACCACCCTCGCGCACCACACACCCCGCCTAGCCCCCTGTATTCCTACCCCCCCCCCCTGCTCCGCCTCACACCCCATTCTACCCTCTTTCATACCCTAACTCACCCCACTCTATTCCACCCCACGCACCCAGTTTTGGCATTTCTAGCTCTCTAGGGGTCCTCAAATTAAGTATAGAAATTTGGTTGAGTTTGCTCCAAGGGTAAGAATTTTTATTTTTTGACTCTCCCCCCCCCCCCATTTTGAGTGGTTAGCTTTTGCATTTCTAGCCTTCTAGTGACCCACAGATTATGTATACAAAATTTTGTTGAGTTTTTTTAAACAAAAGTTATCAGAAATAACATCAACTACAACTTTGCACATAATAACATTTGCCGTAGAGTTAATAGTTTAGGAGTTATTTGACAATTTTCATTCGTGCGCCCCCCCCCCCCCCCAAACCCACTTTTGGGGTCAAAATATCAAAACGTTATATATCTATAAACATAAGTTAGAAGACATCTGATGCAAATTTGAAATTTCATAATAATCTCTTCAGCCGTTTTTACGTGAATCGTGAGCAAATTTTCGCGGAAACCACGGAAACGTACAGACATACAGGAATTTTGTTGAGGGTGTTTTCGTTCATAACTTTGCTTGAAACGTGGGCAACCAAAATTTGGCGTGATTTGGACCAATGTTCAGACAAAACCTTAATTTTATATATATGGAATAAATAAATTAGCTTTTGAAAGCCGCGCTACCTAAAATATCCAAAACTCCTTTGATTAATTTAGAATACTTGCAAATAATATTGAAAATAAAAGAACGTGGTTACCGACATCTCGTGAATTTATCATACATTTTAATTACATAATAATTTTCATCTTTCGATTTAGAAATATTTAAATTTGATTTTGATTTAAATATCATGTATCAATCTTCATATTAAAATTTATAATTTATTTAAATATTACGCCCACCACCTTCTTTTCTTCCACGGGCCAAAACTACAGGTAACCTCTCTGGCGTGGCCCACACGGAATCCTAACCCGCTCTGTTTTGTCATCTTCGCTGATTATCATTTAAATTCTTTTTTTTTTTTTTGTTTAAATTCAAATGTGTTGCTAAGATTCTAGTTTTATCAATACTCACCAGATACTCACTCACTAATTCTGCTTAAAACTATTTAAAATCATAACAAGCTCATTTCTTTTTTCATTTTTTTAGCTTCTTAATTATTTTCAAACTGAATCATTTAATAGTAAATATGAGCGGGATAGAATTGAATTTCGATTGGTATAATTTATTAAATAATGCCGAAAAAACCTGCATACAAGATAAAAGTATGTATTAAAAAAAAAACCTAACCATTATCTATTATCATAAATTAATTAAATATATAATATATACTAAGTCTTTAAATATGAAACCGGAATTTGCCCATAAATTGCTCTAGTTGTCAATGTAGTTACTGTGAAACCGCTTAATTAGTGGCATTTTCTTGTTTTTATATTTAGCAAATAATTTTAACTCAAAACAATACAAATTTAATACAAATACATATTTTTTTAAAGCGTTGAAACATGTCGAATTTTGTGCCTAAATACTACGATTTGATTTTCTGTTACCATTTGAAGAAAACTGCTTCAGAATCGTATCGAATGCTTGTCGAAGCTTAGGATGAGCATGCTCTTGGTAAATCCCAGTGCTTTGAGTGGTTTACAAAATTCAAGACTGGCGATTTTGACGTGAGAAAAAAAGAATTGGTACATTGTTAGGCAGATGACAGCCCCCTACATAACGCCCCTGCATCGCATAAAAACCGTGCAGACTCGCCTCCTCAATTAATTTAGACTTATGCAAACTTAAAAACTGGGGATCCCAAAACTTAGTTAACTTCAATGCAGTGAAAACTCAGTGTTGCCTTATTCCTAGGCGCGTCGACAGAAACCTCCCAAACTCACTAGAATTCAGGGATAAAATTTCAATGCTTAGGGTCTGACCTTTCATTGAATGACCATATCTCAACCACTGCTAAAGCTGCAGCGCACAAACTTGGTCTCCTATTTAGGTCTAGACGCTATTATACTCCCAGTCAACTTCTTATACTGTATAGGTTCTGACCTCTCTTGGAATGACCATATTATCTCAGTAGCAAAAGCTGCAGCATGTAAGCTTGGCTTTCTTTTCCGAACCAAACGATTTTTCACCCCCACTCAACTCCTTATATTATACAAGGCTCAAATTCGCCCCTGTCTTGAATATTGTTCGCATTTGTGGAGAGGGGCCTCCAAGTATTCTCTTAATACCTTAGATGCAATTCAGAGGCGAGCTATCAGACTGATAGGCGATCCTACATTAACTGACACTCTCGACTCCCTAGCTCATCGTAGATCTGTCTCCGCCCTTTCCCTTTTTTATAGATATCTCCATGGCTTTTGTTCTGACGAAATAAAATCGATAATCCCACCAAAGGCTTCATTTGCGCGAAATACACGATTTTCTAAAATTCAACACCCCTACGCGCTTAAATTAGATACTAATCGAACAAACGCATTCGCCAATTATTCATTTATCCCTATGACATCTAGAGACTGGAACTCTCTTCCCCCGATCGTCTTTCCAGCTACTTATAACCTTCAATCTTTCAAGACCAGCATCCACAGATACCTTCGACTGCTACCCAATCCCTAAATCTCCCCTTATCTTCACGTTACAAGGATCCACCACGGACTTCAGAGGTTGTACCTTCTTGGTGCAACTTCTTCTTGTATCAATATCATTATAAAATAAAAATAAATAAAACTCAAATTCGTCGCTGTCTCGAATATGGCCTGTGGAGGGGTGCCTCCAGGCATTCTCTTGCTACACTGGATGCGATTCAGAAGCGAGTAATTAAACTAATAGGAGACCCGGTCCTAAATAACTCACTCGACCCCCTGGCTCACCGAAGAAACGTTTCTGCCCTTTTCCTGTACTACAGATACTATCATGGTGTCTGTTCAGTCGAGCTGAAATCAATTATCCCCCTTAAAGCCCTCTTTAAGAGAAACACGCGGTTTTCGAACGGTCAGCACCCCTTCGCTGTCAAATTGGATAAAAATCGAACAAGCGCTTTCCCTATGGCCTCCAGAGACTGGAACTCGCTCCCTGCCACCGTCTTCCCCGCTACTTAAAACCTTCAGCTGTTTAAGATCCGTATCCACAGATATCTTCGACCCCTGCCCAGCCTATAAAAACCCTTCCTCTTCTTCTTTCCACGATGGAGGGGCCAACCCAGGCCTTTAAGGGATGCACCTTTTTGGTGTAACTCCTTCTCTCATCATTATCATTAAAAAAAAATAAAGAACGTCGAAGACCATCAGAAAAGTTTGAATTGCAACCATTGTTGGATGAGGATGACGCTCAAACGCTAAAACCTGGCAAAACCTTTAATACTGTAAACGCTATAACGACACAGTGGCGTAGCCAGAGAAATGTTCATGGGTGCGGGGGGGGGGGGGACAATCCTCAAAGCAAAATATAGTGGCAATTTTTTTTTTATTAAAACAAATTGAAATTTCAATAAATTAAAAAAGAACATTAATTATTGATTAAACATATTAGCCCAGTATATAGGGGGGTTTCAGCTTACGTCAATTGCGGGAAAATATTTTTTTTTCTAGGATCTTTTGGTATGGTGTGAGTATGCCAAATCTAAGTGTGGGGGTTAACTTTTTGGTGGCCGAAAAACCTCGATATTTTCGGATTATATAATATATATATTCATCAAAATACACCAACTTTTTGTTGTTTGTAGTTATAACGCTTAAGTTTAGGTTCAAAAGGTAATAAAATAAAACGAAATTAATTATAAAAATATATACTTGTATTATTCTTAGCAAATATGAGTAATAAACTTATGTAATTAGGAAATCAAAACCTTTGTTCATCAAAAAAAGAATTAATTAAGAAACTACCGGTAACCGGTAATTAATGTTCAATAAATTGGATATGATCTTAAGACACTAAATTAATCTACAATCAAGTGTTCATTGGATTTTGCCGAATATTGTAGCTCTTGTAGATACATTGTTGATGAACTGCTTACCATTCAGAAATGTTTTTGGTAAGATCTCGATCAACTGACAACAAACTTAAATGGTTTAGTCTTTCTTGGTACATTGTCGACCTCAACTAAGTTTTGAGCCTTCTCAGATTTAAAAATGTTCGTTCAGCTGTAGCTGAAGAAGCCGGCAGAAGAAGGAGCAGTTTTATGACATAGTATAACAGTAATTTGACAACCAACAATTTGGCAACAAAGTTGTTTTTGGGTAAAGTAACAGTGAAATTTCTTTCTTTATGAGGTCCGCTGACCCCCTTGACCCCGTAGAGAAATTTCCAGGAGGTCAGCTGACCTCACGGTTCCGCCGTCCCTGCTTTGAAGTACTTTATTTTGCTACTTATAAATGAAGACTATTTTTAATTGATAGCTCTGAGTTTCTTCCAAGAAACTTTTGGTAAAGGCGTATAGGTGACCTTAGTTTAGTTAACCCAATTGAATGGTCAAATTATTATTACCCAAGGATATTATGTGATAAAATGTCTATGTTGGCCGTGAAGACACGTTCTTAATTTATCCCCTATAAATTAATAAAAACTCTGCTATCCTCTCTAAACTACCATTTTAATTATGTTTAATATGTTTCACTATAAACCAACACCGCTTTCCCTAAACTTTATTTTAATTTTATTAACAAAATAATTTCAGATTTAAGAAAAGTGCATTATCTACTTAGAGATGGCAATGAATTAGTTGAAGAATATAATATGGAAACGGGTGCGGTCATCCGAAGAGCATGGAAAAGACAAGGTCAATTGATGAAGTCGGGACAAGAATGGGATATTGAAATGGGAGAACCAGAGCCGACTTTCGATTCTCAAGATTTAGAAAAAATAGGAATAAGGGAATCAAATACTTCTGTATGTATAATTTGTATTTAGTAAATAAATATATTTAATTTTAAATAAAAACAAAAGCTTATTTTAATTCAAATGCTGGTTTAAATTAATCCAAATATTTCAGAAATTTTACAGATTCCTTCTAAGTAGACCTTGGAGCAAATGCAATAGGTCTGTGTTAGTTAAAGGTCACAAATTATAATCGAAGTAATATATTTTTCTTTTTAAACAATTTTTCAAAACAAAATTTGATCTTGTAATTTAATATTTATATTATATATACATAATAATTATTACATTATAATTCTGCTGAGAATGAAATACAAGATATTATTGTTACTGCCACTGAAAGAGGAGACAGAGGGGAATGCCGCATTGGATTTCCTTCACTGACTTTTCAAAACCCTGAAGAAGGAGGGAATAGCCTCCGAAACGTCGGTTTTATGAATAAAAAGATAGTGTAAATTAACTTCTTCTTTTTTTGGACTGCCTCATCAATATCCACTTAATTCAAATATAATGTTACTAAAAAATTCATAACTCGGTCAATTTTAGTCCGATTTCAATAAATAAACATGTTTTGGATTTGTATTAACGTCTTCTATCGATGTAATATATAATTTGGCCATTTGGGAAGACCGTCTAATATTAGAGTAGACCAAAATGAAAAAAACCTACTTTTCCAAACTTTAGAGGGCTAGGGCTCGGTTACGCGATGTTCAATATGTCTCAAAATTTACAGTTATTAGTTTTTTATCTATATGAACAAGTTTCCAGCTTGTCCAGTTGATTTCCACATATTTCTAAAATAAGAACCACTCTAATGTATATATAATATAAATATTAACTTACATGATCAATTTTTGTTTTGAAAAATTGTTTAAAAAGAAAAAATATATTACTTCGATTATAATTTGTGACCTTTAACTAACACAAGAACTATTGTATTTGCTCCAAGGTCCTTTATATCATCTTTCATACATTTTTAAGGGTTTAAGTTACTATTAAACTCATATTATCGTTTCATTTGTTATCTTTATAGGTTTATTAGCTTAGGACAATACAAATACAATTTCAGTATTTAATGAATCCTCCCTTTCGAGCAATCCTATTTTCTATGCGCTGCGGTATGATGGCAATGCATTGTTTGGCAATTTCTTAAAGTGCAGGTTTATTGTGCCATGCTTTAATAATATTTTCTATCAAGTCCCTTTTGTTAGTAATTATTTTATCTTTGCAAATTTCTTTTTTTTAGGGCCGCCCATACATTTTCAATCGGGTTGTGGTCTAGCGAGTTGCCAGACCAGTCGAATAGACTAGATTACTACTAGATTTTTTGAAAAGTTTGAATAAAATAAATTTACTTGATAGAAATCATTTGAGTATAATAATTTGGCCACCCACCGTAGCTCATTTCTTGTTGTCTACATCTCCTGTCATCCAAGTTTTTCAACCATATACTACCTTGATCAAGAAGTTTCAGGAAATTATTCAGAAAATCCAAAATACAAATTTATTAATCAAAATTGATATTGTCCCCTTCAAAGTGCTACCTAACGACTGGAGCGCACTCATGCCAGCGCTTGATCCAATCCTCAAAACATTTTTACTTTATTGGAATCTATCTCGCGGCAAGCGCGACTTCAAAGGGTCCTCAGGTAAAGACTACAGAACCCATAGACTCAAGCTTGAGTTGTTTGCCATAAAAGAATTTAGTCTTTTTGATTTTAAGTCGATTCTTCCACGTTTTCAGTAGAGGTTGCCATTAATAGTCAAAACATCAAAAATGGAATGCAATATGGTTATTCCTCTAGTATTAGATAAGAATTGATCGTTATTTTTGATTTTAAGTCGATTCCTCCATGTCTTCAGCAATGGTTACCAATAATAATCGAAGGGTCAAAAATCTAAGGTAGAATTATTATTCCTCAAGTATTAGATGAGAATCAATCGCTATTTTTGATTTTAAGTCGATTCCTCCATGTCTTCAGCAATGGTTACCAATAAAAACCGAAATGTCAAAAATCCAATGTAGAATTGTTATTCCTCGACTGTTAAATGAGAATCGATCATTATTTTTGAATTAAAGTCAACATGAACTGCAAATTGCAAGTGATATCTGATTTATATAAAGGAATAAACATATTAATATTTCAAATGAATTTGGATAAAGTTTAGCAACGATCCTTTGCAGTTTATTTATATTCGGTTTGGTCATCAGAGCCATCTTCGATTTATTCATTATCTCCATTTGGCTGTAAAACGCGTTTCCTGGAGCGATTTTTTGATTCGACTGAACAGAAAGAAGTCCCAGGGAGCCAAATCAGTCGAATTCGATGGCTGTTGGGTCGTATTCGTTCCGTTATTGGTCAAAAAGTTGCGGATAACGATAGGCATTGTTCGACCGCGCGTTACGTGATTCCCACAAATCCGGTCTTTTTTCGCGTCTCAAAGCCAAATAATTAAACAAAATGTCTTTAACGGATTCATAAGCGATGTTCAAGTTCGCTGACATCTCTCCAATGATCAATTTACAGTTTTCGGTCATCATTTTTTTGATTTTATCTATGTTTTCGTCGGTTTTTAATGTCGACTGAGTTCGTCATCCTCGACAGACTCACGAAAACTTGGGCCACACATAAGTTTGTTCAAACTTCTTCAACATTTTCGCACCGTTTTTAACTCAAAATTTAATACAAACTCGTTGATGCAAAGACAATTTCATTTTTAAAATCGTGAAAATCGTAAACGGCTCTGATTGTCCATACCGAAATCCGAGTATAAAAAAAATGTTTCGAGGATTGGATCAAGCGCTGGCATAAGTGCACTGCACTCGATGGGGAGTACTTTGAAGGGGACAATATCGATTTTGATGAATTAATTTGTATTTTTGTTTTTCTGAATAAATTCCTGAACCTTTTTGATCAAGGTAGTATCTCCAAATTTATTTAATTCAACCTATCTACTTCATTTCTTTTATTATAACAAAACACCCTTACTTATATTTTCTAGCCCATCGTAACCGTACGAAGTACAACAAAAATGCTTGAATGGAGAATACGAAACTTACCATATCCTTTTCCAACGTATTCAGTAACTGTTTCTCCTGAAGAACGAGCAATTATTGTACGCACGACAAATAAAAAATATTTTAAAAAATTATCAATACCTGATCTTGATAGAGCTGGCCTTCCATTGTGTCATAACAATCTAAAATTCTATCACAGATACAATACATTAGTCATAGAGGTAAGTAAATCAAAATGTCTATAATTCTTTATAAAAATATATGTTATGGACCAAGTGATTAATAGGGCATTATTCATAATGTCCAGACAGTTTGAAAAATGCCCAATATGAGTAGGCAAAATGATAAAAATTATTGAAATAATTAAATTGACCTGGCTTTATGAATAATAACCGTCACCTATTAAAAACATCTTTTTATTACTCTGCCGGGTGACGGATATTATTCATAAAGCCTAGTCAATTTAATTATTAAGTACGAATACTATTTAAGTAACAAATCATATAAAACGAGTATTACTTTTTTTAAGCTTAATCAGACTTCTGTTTAACAAAAAGGAATTGAAAAGCAAACTAAATTATTTTGATGTAATAACAGTACTATATAATCTACAGCTCGTATTTCAAGTCTTATGTTTTATGAAATTAAAAATATGAAACGATTTCAGCTTTAAGATAAATCTTCTTTATCTGGAACAATCAGTTTTTCTGTTTCTCCAATAGTCATTACGTCCGATCTTCTAAATATATTTTTTAGATTTTCTACAATTATTAAATTATATCGTATAAAAGGGATAGTGTGACGTCACAATACAGGGGCTCAATGAAAATGTGACACAGGGGGAGGGTCTAAAAATCTTAAATGGACGGCCCCTAATTATCAAATTGCACAACAGTTATGTAGCAATATTCATAATGACCAGACAAAGTGCTAAATAATGAAGCTTAAATAAATATTAATTACCTATCCCGATTTGGCGTGCCATTTTTCATATTGCCCTGATTAATCACTTGCTCCATAACATATACACTACTGGTTTTCAAATTTAAGGATGATGTTATAAAAAAAACATAAATCTATAAAAATCAATCAAGAACACGTCTATTCGAAACCAAACGTTTCGGGAAAATTTCTCCCTTTTTCAATGGTAAATTTTTTGTAAAAAAGAAATTACTTCCTCTAAAATATAGAAAGCAACACTTTTAGAGGAAGCAACTTTTTTCTTTTTTACAAAAATTTACCATTGAAAAAGGGAGAAATTCTCCCGAAACGTTTGATTTCAAATAAACGTGTTCTTGATTGTTTTTTAAAGATTTGTATTTTTTAATATTTATACAATCAATAAATAATTTTTTCTTTGATGATGTTATATTTATATTTGACTCATTTAACAAATTTTTTAAAAATTCATCCTTCAAACCCTCTTTCTTTATCTGTATAGCTATCAATTGTCTAAAACAGCGTTTCTTAAACTATGGGTCTCAGAGCGAAATGGGGGTAGCGAAAATATAATTCAGATACATAATTTAAAAATAAGAATAACATTACTCGAGATCCCTTATTTATTTTTAAATTAATTTATAATATTACATTTTCTGTACAGTGGAATTATGATATCATAATACTTAATTGAGAAGTTTTTGTTTTGTGTGTATGTTTATTTGCATCAAGCAGAGGACAACCTCTTTGTTTCTCTTTGTGTATCATAATACTGGCCAAGTTGAGCTCTAAATTATATTTACATATTGAAAGATCCCAGTAATAGCAACATAATAGCAATGTCGCATTTCAATATATTATAAGTTATAAGTTATTTCGGAATCAAAATATCCCACAAACCCAAAATACGTAACGCCTTCGCCAAAGAGCCGGGTTAAAAATAAGATCGGCGCCGCTGCGACTAGTATAGTGATAACAGTATAGTTAGTTGTTTCAAATTAATCGCAACAAGTCTGTGCTTCGCAATAACAATATACAATATTGTATTTTACTTGACTAAGATCAGTATCTATTTGAATAAATATTATGTTATTTTATTCAAGTTGAAACTTCTTTAGCGACGTATCTGTTTGATTTTTACTTTACCATACAGGGTATGGTCAAGTATTGTAATCGTGCATGAAAAAGTGTTTTTTTTCCTTCTTTTTTTCGAAATATCTCAAAAACGGCTGAAACTATTTTGATTAAAAAAATTGAGCGAAACTATGGCATTTCGGTCTACAAAAAAGCCCAAATAAGTAAACATCGAAAAAATTATATTTTTCGAGATAATAATTGTTTTATCAAAATGTCTGTTAGTCTGTTAGTTAGTTAGTTAGTCTGTGCGTTACCAAATTTTTGTGGACAAGCTAGCTCAAAAACTAGTGTGAATATCGAAACCAAATTTCACACGTAGTTTTGGTCCATTGAGATTGAAGAACTGATTAGATTTTGGAGCATATCGATCCAAAACTAAGAGGGGTGAGGGGGGTTAAAAATTAAAAATCTAGGCCATTTGAACAAACTCAACCAAATTTTGTATACACAATCAGTGGGACCCCAGAAGTCTAAAAATGCAAAAACTAACCGCCCAAAATGGGGGGAGGGGTGTAGGGTCAAAAAATGAAAATATAGGCTCTTTTATACCAAACTCAATCAAATTTTGTATATATAATCAATGGGCCCCCAGGAGTCTAAAAATGGAAAAACTAACCCCTCTCCCCTACATGATTATAAATAATTTTATTAGAGGGGCCAGGTTGATGGTAAAGTCAAGTGGATGGCCACATCAGAACACGTCAGCTTATTTTTGTTATAATAAAGGGGAATTTATAAATTAAAAGAGACAATAAATGACTCAATAGAGGGGAAATAATTTTTTTAATTCCTATTAATATTTCATGACAAATAAAATTAATTAAAATTAGGAAATTTAAATTATTATTTTAAAACCCACTAATATTCCATGACAAATAAAATTTATTAAAATTAGGAAATTTAGAATTATTTCAATAACATCTACGGCTAAAGAAGTTTCACTTCCCCCGTGAGCTTATACGGATGATTTTACCTAGGGAAAGTGGTGTAGGTTTTAGGTTAAACATGATATTAATTATTTTTCATTCACTGTGAAACTACACACCTTTTATTTTATTAATTTATACGGATGAGGCTCACACATATTTTATTTATATTTTAGGACAAAAATATTATTTACCTCCGGATAAATGAGTGAACATGAGTAACAAAGTAAATTAAAAAAAAACTTAGAAACATTGTTTCCCAAATTCTTTTATATCGAATTTTGATATCAAAAAGTTATCTTGGATTCAAAAACTATTTTTGGTTGACATTAATGATATTAAATTGAAAGTTTCTTTTTGCCGAGAGTAGCAGGAAAGGAGACAATAAAAGAGTGTGTCTTCTGGTGGAAAAATAAATTTTTAAATTTATTTATCACAAGACTACGTGTAAAACTCACTTTCACACATCCATTCCTGTGAATTAATTTTAATAAACTGATGATGTGGGCAAACCCTCGAAACTATAGTCTCGTTATAAATAAATTTTAAAAAAATTAATAATATTAATCAACTGCCATAAAAAGCCAAAGAGGAATTAGCTGGGCTGTCGAAAGACTTAAAACTTGAGTTTCTACAAAAATACTAGACTGAATTCTGTGTCGGGGCTAGAATTGAATTACCCAAAATTTCTGAAATGGCATTGAATATATTTTTCTGCCATTCAGCACCACATACTTATATGAAACCACTTTTTCAGTTTTAACGCTTATTAAATTAATATTAATATCATTTAACGCTGAAAACCGTGTTGCCCCGTCAACAGTGTCAAATATTGCACCAAAATTTAATATGTTAAAAAGAAGCATATCTAATTGAAAAAGTTTTTTTTATTTTTGCCGAAGGTAGCAGAGTTGATAGATTCATAGAGAGAAACAAAAGTTGTCTTCTCTTGACATGTAAATAAACATACATATAAAATATATACCGGGTGAGTTTTTATCTTGAGACAGTCTTATAACTCAAAAAAAGTGCATTATATAAACAAAAGTTTCAAATAAAAGTTTATTTATATCGAGGGGGAAACTAAACTACGCTATTGTTTGTTGACCTAGAACAAGCTTTCAAGGGTATTTTAAGGTCAAGTTGTGTTTTTTAAATAGTATATTTTACTATATATACTTATATGTCTATATGTTTATTTGCATAAAGCAGAAGACAACCTCTTTGTTTCTCTCTATGGAACAGATATATCCGTTTCATTAAAATGGACTTTTTATACTTGAAACAAATCCTTAAACTACTCCTTTTCATATGCATTTTTTAACAAAAATATAAATTAACTAGGGAAAATATTTATTTTGTATAACATTTAATATCTAGGATCGAGAAAAACCTTCGATTATTTAGTTTGAAAGCGCTGGTCATAATATAAAATTAATAAAACACCGCCTCCAGTAAACAACATTTTGAATTCTAAAATACTTTTTCTATTTCTGTTCAGTATAAAAAACCTGAAGAATTAATAAAATTAGAAAATAAAATTTATAATGAAATTGTTTTAAATCAAAAGCAATTTTATTTTTTTCTCTTTGTTTATTTTAAATATGTATAATATTTCATCTTATCTTTTATTATAAATTATTAAATTAAATTAAATAATAGTGATATATATAAATATTAACGTATTTCTTATTTTTTCCCCGTCAAAAAGTTTGATGACAAAATCTCGATTCATGCCGAGAGCTTTGGAGTGGTCGGCCCCGATACGCCATCATTTTTTCGGGGGGTGTGGTGGATGGGAGTGGGGTGTGAGGGTGGGGTTCTTGGGTTGGGGTCCAGGGGGCGTGACCCCTTTCTAGCAATAAGAGGGCCGCCGAAGGCGGGCCTTGCAGCTAGTAATAAATATTATTAAACCCTAATTTGTATATTTTATATAATTGTTAAGAATTGCCGATTTTGTTTATAAATAAACACATTTTCTAAATAAGAATTTTCGATTCGATTTTTCAAAATTGTTTTTTTTCGAAAAAAATGCCTAAAAAAAAAACATGGATATACTCTCAACAAGTAAAAAAAATTTTTTTTTTGAGATTTCTTTCTAATAATGATAAATTTTTTAGTCGAATTAAAAATGATTCCTTGGGTGACATCATATCCTTTTTTTGTGATCATAATTGTTCTTATGGTAACGTTATTTTTTATTTTGTCCTGATGAGGTAAAAACATTTTATTTTTAGAAAGAGTACACTTGACATCCCATAAATTTTTGAACTTAGTTTGAGGCATTTGATTTGTTCGCCACGTTTAATTATTAATTAAAAATAGAAAATTTTCCCTATTGATAACGTAGTAATTTGGCGACGTTTCCCTGCTGCTTAACGGTTTAAATTTAACATGTAGTTTTGGTCCATTGAGATTAAGAGCTGATTAGATTTTGGTGCATATCGACCCAAAATTAAGGGGGTGAGGGGGGTTAAAATTTAAAATTATAATCTTTTCAAACTAAAAAAACAAAAAAATGAAATATACTATAAAATTAACCTATAATAAAGAAAATATTTTTTTTTCTGATACTTATGTATTAACGCCACCGCAGCTACAAATTAAATTTTAAACTACAAATTTGAACTGAAATTGAGTTTATGGACTGTGATGTCTCACAATTGTCTCAAGTGAGCGCCAGTGGGCGTTGGCAATTTTCACTTTTAGAACTTTTCCTATGAAATAGGTTCGGTTCTATTCATATATTCAGTTCGGCTCGGTTCGGCTCGTATAACTTCATTACGGGTTGGTTTTTAGGCTATAGCCAACTCCTATAGCCTAAAAACCAACCCGGAATGAAGTATACGAGTCGAACTGAATATATCTCGAGGGGTGAACCACGACCTAAAATCCTGTACACCTACTTCCCACCTTCCATTTTCAAGTAGAAGACTATAGATAACAATAGGATCATCTAAAGAATTCCAAAGTAATTCCAAAGATGGTGTACACCTAAATCCAATCGCGGTTCACCCCTCGATATATCTTAACCGAACCGGCAACGACTTTTACATATTCGAATTTTTTTGGGTATTTACTAATTATTTTTTAATTAATATTCATTTTCTAAAAGAATCCGTCGTCAGTAGCGGCGCTTAAAAACCGCTAAATCTGTAGCTGCGGTGGCGTTAATACGTAAGTACCTTTTTCTGACGCCACAATTAGAGGGGGGGGGTCAAAAATAAAAATTTAAGCCATTTGAGCAAACTCAACCAAATTTTGTATACATAATCAGTGGGCTCCCAGAACACTAAAAATGAACTAAAAACAAACTACCCAAAATGGGGGGGGGGGGGGGGGGGGTTAAAAAATGAAAATCTATGCCCTCTTGGACCAAACTCAACCATAAGTATATAGTAAAGTCGAGTGGATGGCCACATCAGAACGTGTCAATTTATTTTTATTATCTCTAATGCAAGAGAGTTATTTCAGCGTATTATTTATGTAATAGGTAGTATAATTTGTTGAAAAATTAGATTTTTTGGTAATAAAAATAGTTTTTATTTTTTTAACTATGGCGTACCATTAAGAAAATTTTCATTACAGGTCTTATAAGAAATGTAAAAAATGATAGAATCATAATTTTCCCCAAAAAGGATCATAATAAAAATTGAAAAAGTAAGTGAAAATAATTTTTTTGATCATCAATTTATTAAGATAAAAATTAGTCTATGGAGTCCGTAAAAACTCTCTATCGCCTGCATAACATACTCAATTTTCAAAGAAATCGGTTCATTCAATCCAAAGAAAAAAAATTATTTATCAATTTTTACTTTTTGAAGAGACCGATATAGATTAAGATCTGAAATTTTCAGAATCTTTATATTTCTATAGTATCTACATATCCATAGAACATCATTAGATATTTACAAAAGGAATTTTTACCCTGCTTATTACCCTAATGCTTTTAAGGAGCGACAATCCACACAAAAAGTTTTAGCCTGCTAACCTCTCTACAGGGCCGCGCCGCCTGTGTGCGAAGTGTGCGGCGCACACAGGCGCCAAAATAATAGGGGCGCCGCTATCGAAATTATTTTTGTTACACTTACACAACAACATATTGCTTTGTAGTGGAGTATCGATAAGTAAGTAGGTATAATAGGCGCAACAAATGCCTCGTAAACAACAAAACATAATATAGCGCTTATTGTACAAGTGTCCCAAGGTAATATTCACGTTTGTGGTTTAATTTTACGCTTTGGGTTTTTAGTTTACAATAATTACGAGCTCAGCGTTAAAATCAAAAGAACCGCCATGAGTTTGTTTAAATGAGTTTATGAATGCAGCCCGACCGATGCGATGACTGCGATGTAATTTAATAGATCATAGTAAAATTGTATGACGTTGAATTTGGTAATTATTTACTTTCACGGTTATATAATTTTTGGGCATGAAAAAAATTGAAAAAATTTTCATGATTTTCGAGAAAAAAAAATGTCTGATAGTTCGAAAAAAATTGAGTCATCTTGAGTTTATACCCAAAAGTTTGATAATCATGAAGTAAAAAAATACTCTGAATTTTATTGATCTTGAACCCAATTTTATCATTTCGTCATAGTTTCTAATTCAAAAATCGCATTATGATTATTTAATGAATCATTTATTAATAAAATCTTAAATAGACTATTTAGCTAATTTAGCCATTAGCCGATTAGCTTAGCTAATTTCAGTTAACCGGCTAAGCCGAACGGTTAGCTAATTAATTAGCTTAGTTAACTTTTTAGCCGGCTTAGCCGGTTAAATTGTATAGCCCTAATTATTTTGAATTCTGCGCATGACAAAATCACGACACATTCAAAAAGGTGCGTTTTCAATAATGCCGCGTCGCAGCCACAGGTCCACTAGTGAACTTGTGCACTGGTGCACTAGTTAACTTGGGCGAAAGGAGCGCCACTTTTTTATTTAATGACGGTGAGCCAACCAGGCTTCCGTACACGGGGATTCCCCGACAGCCCGACTTTAAGGAACGAGAGAGCCAAAACAATTGATTGAAATAAGAAGAAGTTCTAGCACTAAAAACAATAAATAGTTTGTGTGTTACTGATTGTTTTAACTTGTTTCCACGATGAGTGATCAAGATAAAAAAAGAAATTATCTGGTTACCAGAATTTAATAAGGAAAAGAAAACAAGAAGAAGAACGTGATAAAAATACAACTAAAATAAGTAAATATTTTACTTTACGAAAATTTATTTCGGTCAAAATTAACAAATAAGAAATAAAAATAAGTTGAAACATTAAGATTCGTGAAAAAAGAGGCGCTTCATAGGTTTCGCACACAGGCGCTGTGGAGGGTCGGCGCGGCCCTGCCTCTATAAATATGAACGGTGTTAAAATTTTAGGTTATGTTTTTTTAACGTGACTATACTTTTTACGCTACTATATTCTATTTATGAATGGATTGTTTCCAAGCCATTGATATTTTATCCCCTCCACTAAAAATAATCGCCCAAATATGTTTTTTTTTTATCAAAACTACGTGGTAAATAATTTCAATTTTTTTTATAGTTACTCTGAATATATGATTCTAACAAATATTAGTTTTTCATCAAGATGGTGAAAGTCTTTCAATGATAAAAATTTTTAAGAAAAAAATAACACCGACTTCAAAAAAATTAAATGCAACAAATAAAATACACTACAAGGTATAAAATAATTATTATCTCATTTAGTTACAACTAAACGATGAAATATTAACATGAAATTACTTTTTGAAGTCGGTGCCAAACAAACTATACCTATAAGCGAGCGTACCCACCAAACGTACTAAGTAAGATCCGTCGAGTGCGATTCATAAAAGGTATATGTTTGACACCGACTTAAAAAAGTAATTTCATGTTAATATTTCGTCGTTTAGTTGTAACTAAATAAGATAATAATTATTTTATACCTTTTAGTGTATTTTATTTGTTGCATTTAATTTTTTGAAGTCGGTTTTTATTTTTTTCTTAAAATATTTTTATTTTTCTCTTTTAATGATGTTATTAATAGTGATCCTATCATCAGAACTTGACCAAATTAATATTGCACCATCCCTAAGATACCCCCTTTCCAATAAAAAAAGAATCATCGAAATCGGTTATTAAACAAAGAAGTTAGTCCTGAACAAACCTAACAAAAAAGCTCTAATACCTACGGAAAAAAAATGGGACCAATCGGAATGTAGACTGGACCCAATGCAAAAAAAAATTTCAAAATCGGTTCACAATTGGCGGAGATATGAGGTAACATATAGGCACAAAAAAAAAATTCAGTCCAATAGAGAACCTCCTCCTTTTTTTGAAGTCGGTTAAAAAAAATAATGATCATATCCCCACCCTTTCCCTATCTACCCTATGTTAAAAATGTCATTTTTAATTGCAATTATTTCATGTTTGTTGTGGTAAATCGTCTTCAAATTTTAACAGTATGTGTATTATGCTTTTAATAACTTATACCTATCCAAGTTTCAAAGACTTCTTGAATTTTTGCATTTGTGAAAGAACTACCTTAAAATAAAATAATAATACAAAATAATTAAAACGATAAAATTTTCAAACAAAAGTACTAGAAAACTAGGACGATGGAAAAATATTGTCCTTGGACCAGAAGCTAAAGTAATTTCAAATTTATTTATTATTATTAATATTTTATATGCAGTTTAGAAGGAATGTATCTGATTTATTAAAAAAAAAATTAAATTTTTTAAATAAATTGTATCCAAATATCAGCTTGATTTATACATTTGAAGCTTTTTTGAGTTAACGTAGTTCTTCTTCACAATCCACACACAAAGTTTTTTGTTTTAGCCTCGTAACCACTTTATACATATTATGAACGGTACTAAAATTTTATGTTATGTTTTTTGAACGTGGCTGTACTTCTCACACTACTATATCCTCTTTATGAATGGATTGTTTCCAACCTATTGTTCTACCCTATCCACTAAAAATAATCGCCCAAATATATGGGTTTTTTTTATTGTTTATCAAAACTACGAGGTAAATAATTTGAAATTTTTTTTAAGTTATTCCGAATATATTATTCTAACAAATATTAATTTTTCATCAAGATGGTGAAAGTCCTTCAATGAAAAATAAAATAAAATAATGATCATTTTCCCACCCTTTCCCGATCTACCATATGTAAAAAATTTCATTTTTAATTGCAATTATTTCATGTTTTGTCTGATAAATCGTCTTCAAATTTTAACAGTGTGTTTATTGTGCTTTTAATGACTTATATTCCAAGTTTCGAAGACTTCTTGCATTTTTGCATTTGTGAAAGAACTACCTTAAATAAATTTAAAAAGAAAAAATATATATGGTCTAATTTTTTTAAATAATAATCTTTTTTTTTTGAATGTTGTGTTGCCAGCATCCGACCTCTGATATTCATCCTTCATCTAAAATTCATCATTGCCAACTTCATAGTCAGTTTTACTCGTGTGAGGACGAGCTAATAAAAATGCTTCCTTATGGTTTTTAAAAATATTATTTTCCGATTTTATATAAATTTATATTTTTTGTATAATATTAATTATTTGAAAATGTCGTTTTATTGATTTTATTACGGTTTTTTTAATATATATATCAAAAATTTGAAATTTTAAGGTTATCTCATATAATTTATAATCTTTACATTAAAAAAATATATATATAGGTATATATATTTGCTTGTATATTTATATAAAGTTTTATATAATATATTCAATTAGTTTAACAAATTCAACATGCCAAATAAAGGTGAGTAATTTCATATTTATCACTATCTATATATATAAATAAATTAATAAATTGCTTTCCATATCGTTGATATATACCTATATTAAGTTGGTCCTATATTGGGCTTGTTACTTTTTTTAAATAAATCCAATATTTCCAAATGTACAACGTTTTGTTTCAAACTTTGACTTCATCAGAAACACTTCATTCATAATGTTTGCAAAAGTCTTGTTCAATTTATAAAATTAATTTCCTATTCGAACTTTCCATTAAATTGTATCTTTTTTTTAAAGAATAAATTATTTCGAATTAGTATAAATCAGGGAAGATCTGATACATTTGCTACCACTGATACATTAACACGATGTTCCAGAGCTACCCGGAGATCTAAATCACAAAAACGTGTTAACAAAAATTCAATGTTACGAATTAATCATTTTATCTCTCTAATTATCAATAGTGAAGTATCAATGAGAAGTGTGGTAATAGCGGACCAGTTTTTTGTAAGTTTGACTTACAACATATATATAATTGAAAGTTTTTGTGCCGAGAGTAGCAGAATTTTTATATATTGAAGGAGACAATAAAAGTGTGTCTTCTGGTGGAATTATAAATTTTATTTATTTATAACGAGACTATAGTTTCGTTATAAATAAATAAAATTTATAATTCCAGCAGAAGACACTCTTTATTGTCTCCTTCAACATATATATATATATCTTTAATTTGGTGTATAATACCTAATATTTATATATATCATCAAATACTTTCTCAATAATCAATCTTAACCTATGTCACCCACATCTGGAACAATCTAATTCGTATATTGATAACAGATTCGTTCTTAATTTTGGAACGTATAAAACATTTTTTATAATAAAAGTAAAGATTTGAGCATCTTATTTTTGAAAAGAGTTGGAATGTTTTTCAAATTTCGCAATTTAATAATATTTCTATTAAAATCTTAGATTCTGTCCTAAAAATTAAATTCTTTCTAATTTTTTATAATAATTTTTTGATCTTCGTTATCAACTTTTGTTATGTCGAAGTACATTTTTCGAGAAAAATTGTGATTTTTTTATTTTTTTTGGTACGAACCGCTAAGTATAGGGGGGGAAATTGACATGTATTTAAAGTAAATTTTATCCTCTTCAAAAAAGTTCCTTAGACCCAAGTTGCTCCGAACATAGTTTATGATTACAATTTTCCTCAAAAAAATGTACTTCGACAGCTCTTACTGGTGAACTATTAAAAAAAATCCACAAGCCATTTTGAAGAGCATGGAATCCCCTATACATATCGTGAAATGTGGCCGAGCATTAGAAATATAAAAAAAAAAATTACATGCATTTTAAATGGAAAAAATTCAAATTAAAATAGTAAGTACTTAATATTGGAATTAAAAGTTCATCTTTGGGAGAATTTTTTTTTTCTATATGCAGATTGATTTTTTGTTTGAGCACCTAAAAAAAAAACTTGCCGAAATGAATCACCCTAATGAATACTGTAACTAGAAATGTAAGCGCTTATTGCTACAAGTTATTGTGGGTGGATTGTAATTAAATTTGGAAAAAAATCATTTTTGGAGTTGGAAACCTGGGATCTAGTCTAATTACGTTCTCTGATTATTTATTAAAACTAAAAGCCCGAGCTTTTTTTTATGTACATTCCCACCCCGCAAGCAGTTCCCGGGAAAGCTTGAAACCTTTTTTTTCTATGATGGGCCTGTTCTGTTATCCCACTTTAGATCTCTTTATGAGTTAGCTGAGCCACACTCTAAACCAAGGGTCTTCAACCCGCGGGCCGCTTGTGGCCCGCCGATATGTTTTCTGCGGCCCGCCAACAGCACTGTCAATAACGACTACAAAAAAATAATTTTTAGATTTTTTTTTTTATAACATTAAATTTTAAAATTGAAGAAAATAAAGTTCTATGTGGGGGGGGGCGTCTCTGCCCCCACCCCACAAATCAGAGGTCTGGGTCCGGCCCGCTGTTCAGAAAAAAAAAAATTTGGCCCTTGATTTGTAAAACATTGAAGACCCCTGCTCTAAACCCTCCAAAAGGATGTGTTTAGAAATTAGTTAAACCCCCGCGAAAACAAGAATTTATTCATGAAAGAACAGAAAAACAGTAGAAAGTAAAATTTTACTATCTTTCTTATATTTAAAATCTGTTCTGTGTTGCGAAATCAAACTTTAGGTTATTAAAAAATAGATAAAAATTGACACATGCGTCACACTTAACACTACCAGATAAAAAAAATCAAATGGTTCTTAATTAATAATGTTGTTAAAATACGTGGTGTAGCAGAAATAGATACCTTGGCCCATTTGTCCTTAAGCCCTTAGTGATTTAAGAAATAGAAAAGCATTTCAGTGATCTTGTTAAGAAATTGGATAATTTTTCAATTAAGATTAAGCCAATAGAAATTATATGTGATTGAAATTCACTAATTTTCAGTTAAAGATGATAGCTGAATTTAAATTTAATTCAGACAGAGCATAAGAATTGTAAAGCCCTTCAACCCATCGAAAGTGTGAAATGGCTTGTTGGGCATTTCAAATAATTATAGGACACGATTGTAACTTGAGCTCTTCTCATATATGTTACAAGTTAATGAAGATAAAGCCCGGTTTATCAACCAGCCATCAAACTAGCATTGAATAAAAGCATAATCCAGAGCTAGGCAAGCAGCAGAAAAATGATAATATCTTCCAAAATACTTGAACTATCAAATTCGTCCTTATTTAATGAGTGAATTTGTAGAATTTTTTCATAATTTCAGGTTAAACCATTGCTAAACACCGAGAGGTATAAAAATAACCCAAAGACGGCCACTTTGGAGCTCTCTCACACTGTCATTTTAATTTTAAATAAATTTTAAAAAAAATTAAACGTAATTTTACTTAAGGTAGTTCTTACACAAATGCAAAAATTCAAGAAGTCTTCGAAACTTGGAATATAAGTCATTAAAAGCATAATAAACACACTGTTAAAATTTGAAGACGATTTACCACACCAAACATGAAATAATTCCAAATAAAAATGAAATTTTTTACATATGGTAGAATGAGAAAGGGTGGAGATATGATCATTATTTTATTTTTTTTCATTGAAGGGCTTTCACCATCTTGATGAAAAACTAATATTTGTTAGAATAATATATTCGGAGTAACTTAAAAAAATTGAAATTATTTACCTCGTAGTTTTGATAAAAAATAAAAAAAAACATATTTGGGCGATTATTTTTAGTGGAGGGGATATAAGATCAATGGCTTCGAAACGATCCATTCATAAACATGAAATAGTAGTGTAAAAAGTACAGTCACGTTAAAAAAACAACCTAAAATTTTAGCACAGTTCATATGTATATTAAGGCTAAAACTTTTTGTGTGGATTGTCGAGAAAGAACTACCTTAAAGAGATCTTTAACCTCATACTCTATTAAATTGAATGTTTTTGCCGAGAAGTAGCAGAATTTTTTATATATTGAAGGGAGCACAATAAAAGAGTGTGTCTTCTGCTGGAATTATAAATTTTATTTGTTTATAACGAGACTATGGTTTCGAGGGCTTTGCCCTCTTCATCAGTCTATTACAACGTATTCACGAGAAATTAATTTCCTGTGAATACATTGTAATAGACTGATGAAGAGGGCAAAGCCCTCGAAACTATAGTCTCGTTATAAATAAATAAAATTTACTCAATTCCAGCAGAGCGTCACACTCTTTATTGTTCTCCTTCCAACTCATACTCTATGATAAAAAAATAAAAAAATTTTGAGCCTACATAAGACCCTTTCCAAAATAATCATTCTATTAAAATTTTAATACTATTTTTGCTTTGTGGAAAGATAAATTTATAAAACATTCTTAATTTCAAGTTTGTATCGTAGTCTTCGATGCCACACTGCTCTCTCACTGACAGACCGACATTGTAGTGGTACTGAGGGGTGAACCGCGACCTAAAACCGTGTACACCCACTTCCACTTTCATTTCCAAGTAGAAGACAATAGATGAGGGGGATTATCTAATGAATTACAAAGTAATTCCAAAGACAGTGTACACCTAATTCCAATCGCGGTTCACCCCTCGAGTGAGACTAATAAGGTCCCGTTTTTATTTTTTAAACGGAACTTAAAAACATACATGTACAAATGCAATCGAAAGTTCGATGAGGAAAGTAATTATCTAAATGGAACAAGGCTTAACTAACACTTGAAACTCTCTGAAGAAGTCTCAATTTGAGAGGAAACGTACATTATTTGGAAATATCTTTTTTTTTAAGATATATGTTCAAATTCACTATAGCCTTAATTTATATAAATAAATATGTATATGTATATATTTTATATTATTATTATTTTTTTTATTTTAGAACTAAAAGAAGACGAAACACACAAGAATACTAGCAGGTTAAAAAAAGACTCGATGGATTCCACTAATATAATTGAGAGGTGTAGTTCACCTGGAATTCTTACAAGGTCCCAACTTAGAAAAATAGCCTCAAATCAGAATATCACTGAAGATAATCTAAAGGAAACAAAAGTTGAAACACCTCGAAAGGAAACAAAAGTTGAAACTCCTCGAAAAACCCCGTTGCGTGGAAGAAAACTATCTGTAACTCCCAAAAAAACAGAACCTTCGCCGAGAAAAGTGATTTCTAATAGAAATACGAAAGAGCAATCTACTTCCCCTGAATGTTTAACTCGAGTAACTCGATCTCGATCAAGAACACCCGTCAAAAAACTGAATGAAGTGCCACCAACTCCTAAAAGAACATCACAAAGAAGGAAAATATTTGAAACTACACTATCTCCAATAGCTAGTAATGAAATGGAACAAGATGAAGAATTGGATACATTACCTAAGTTGGAAATTAAATTGCACAAGGTAATGATTAGTCCAAAATTAGATGATTTGATCGAATCTGGATCCGAATATGAACAGCCTAAAAAGAAACCAAAAACGCCAAAAAATAAATTGAAAACTAAAAAAACTCCTAAAGATAATAAAAAATCTCGACTCTCTAAAAAACCAATTAAAAATAGTGATGAAGAAATGTTCTCAGAATCGGATTCAAGTTTGCTAGATAATTCATTGTTTTCCACCAGTCGGAAATCTATAGAATTAGAAAATATAAAAGAATTGCCCTCACCGAAAACGAAAAAAAATTCATTTTCCGAAAATGATAACGAAAAAAGTTTCAATAAAGAAAGTCAAAACGAGACACCGCCAAGCAAAATTATTTTTCAAGCAAGCAAATTTAATATCGGAGATAAAAAATCTCCAAAATTAATGAGTCCTAATAAAAAAAACGAGTCACCTCGAAAAACTCCATTAAAGAAACGTAAATTGGAAGAAAAAGAATTAATTTCTTTCGATACTAAATCTCCAAAAATAATCAATAATCAGTCACCACGAAAAACTCCTCAAAAGAAAATCAATTCTGAAGAAAATGAATATAATTCTGACGATAGCGAATCTCCGAAATTATTGATTAATCTCCAAATGGATCAGTCACCAAGGAAAACCCCTCAAAAGAAAATCAATTCTGAAGAAAATGAATATAATTCTGACGATAGCGAAACTCCCAAATTATTGATTAATCTGCAAATGAATCAGTCACCACGAAAAACACCTCAAAAGAAAATCAATTCTGAAGAAAATGAATATAATCCTGACGATAGCGAATCTCCGAAATTATTGATTAATCTGCATATGAATCAGTCACCAAGGAAAACTCCAGAAACGAAAATTATTTCTAACATAAATATATCTAGCTCTGATGAAAGCAAATCTCCAAAAATATTGGATAGTCAAAATAAAAATGAGACGCCTCGAAAAACCCCTCAAAAGAATATTAATTTTAGAGAAATGGAATCTAATTCAAATGAAAGTAACTCTCCAAGTATATTGGATAGTCAAATTAGAAACGAGACGCCCCGAAAAACACCACAAAAAAAAATCAATTTGGAAGAAAAAGCATCTAATCCAATTGAAAGTAACTCTCCAAGAATAATGGATAATCAGACGCCCCGAAAAACACCACAAAACAAAATTAATATTGAACAAAAAGATGAGAGCAGCTCTCCACAACTAGTGGTTAATCAGAAAAAATGCGAGACGGCCCTAAAAACTCCTGAAAAGAAGTTTAATTTTCAAGAAAGCGAGAATCATTCTTCTAAAGGTAAGTTCAAAAGTCCGAAACTAGACACAAGTTCAAAATTAAAATATGAATCAAATGAAAATGATCTAATTATTGTTTCTAATTACACGAAAGAAATTAGTCCAAAGAGTACTAATAATTCGATTAAGAGTCCCTCTATACAACCGGAAGGAGAAACTTCTTTTTTCCGGTCACCGACGAAACCAGTGACCTCTCCGATCGTAGAAAACAACATGTCGCCAAAAAAAGTTCTCAATGCCGAAATGCAGAGAATTAAAGCCAACCTAAATGCTTTTGATGACGAGAGTAATGATTCTGATTCCGATGCCGAATCAAGAAAAGCCATTAAGCGATCTGCAGAAAAGAGGATTATCGAAAATATGAGCAATTCAACGTCCGAGTCTGAAGTTCGAACATCGTTTCATAAAAAGATCATCATCAACAAAGATATTAATCAAGAAGAAGAAGAATCGGATAGTGCACCTGAAGATATGTCATTTCAACAAGCGAAAATTGATAACATGATTTCATTGAAAAAACAAATAGATTCGATAACTCATTTAAAGAATTTAAGAAAAGAGAAAAAAAGACAGCGACTTGAATTAATTAAACGTCAGAAAGAGGAAAAGCTAATAATAAGCTTTAAATAATAATTTAATTAATAACAATTCTTTTATAAATAAATTATAAAAAATAAAGATTTTTAAATTATATTCTATAATTTTCGAATTAATAGGCTAGATTATTGTAATCTTTTACTTACATGAAAAATAAAAGATTCATGGGATTTTGGACAATTTTTTATTATTAATGTTAAATATCAATTTTCGTACGACGCTTCGTCCTTTTTCAGGACTTTTTCAAGCACCCAATTACTAATTACTTAAAACTAATCGTTCATAAAATAGTAAAATACCAAAGTGGCTAAAAACCCCGTTTTGTACATTCCTCTTGTTATTAAAGAGGAAAGGACTTCATACCTTTATGCGTGGGGTATGAAATGAGTATTAGCTTACCTTTTTCTTGCGCTTTAGTGTACAATGCACTTTAATTTTTGATATTAACAGTAAAAGTTTGATTCTTTTTAAACGCAAGATAAAGATCCCGGCAACCATGGAATGGGGGAACAAGACCCAAAGGACTTCTTTTAATTGCTTTTGTTTGACTATGTTTATAGCTGAGTTGGGGGCGAACTTTGGAATGGACTTAAAGAAAATTATTGCGTTGTCCACCTTAAGTCAGCTGGGGTTGATGATGGCAATCCTTGCGTTGGGGTTCCCTGAATTAGCCTTTTTGCTTTTTCTAACTTTCGTTAAACTAAAAAAATTATTTACTGCGATTTAAAGACTTTTCCCCTAAACTTCTAGTTTATGTTTCCTCTACCTTTCAGTAGCATGTAAACCAACGACAAACCCAATTTTTCAACCAAAACTAAATTGAATTTTATAGTTTATTTTAAACCTCGGAACCCCGCTGCTATTCGTGTTAACTTTTTTCAGTGATCTCTTCTTTTAATGTTAAGTTAAATAATTTAAAAATGATCATTAATTATTATTTGTTAGACACTACCAGAAAAAGGAAATTTTCTCTATCATTTAAGATTGTTTTTTAATTATATACTGCTTGTGCTAAATTGTTAAGGGATAAATATTATGAATACACATTTATTGTCTTGATTGGTTTCACTATTTTATCAACGATTAATGTTTTAAGTAATTGAGTACTTGAAAAAGTCCTGAAAATGGACGAAACATCGTAGGAAAATTGATATTTAACATTAATAAAAAAATTGTCCAAAAACCCATTAATCTTTTATTTATTATTAAAATGGACATGAACCAACTAAACCTTTTAATAAGGTTTTATTAAACTGAAAACGACTAATACAGAACGAATAAAAATATAAACAGAATTGCAAACAAAACAAACAGTCTACTAGATTTTATCACATAAATAAACAATCTTGACATTGTTATTATTTTAATTTCACTGTCCAAACTCAGTTTAATAAAACCTTATTAAAAGGTTTAGCTGGTTCATGTCCATTTTAATAATAAATAAAAGATTCACGGGTTTTTTGGACAATTTTTTTTATCAATGTAAAATATCAATTTTCATATCGTCCTTTTTCAGGACTTTTTCAAGTGCTCAATTGCTTAAAACATTAATCATTTATAAAATAGTAAAACAATCGAGACAATAAATAGTGTATTCATAATATTCATCCTATAATAAGTTGACACAACCAATTTATAAAAAACAATCTTAAATCAACAATAATGATCATTAATTATTATTTGTTAGACACTAACAGAAAAAGGAAATTTTCCCTATGATTTGTTTTTTATAAATTGCTTGTGCTAAATTGTTAAGGGATAAATATTATAAATACTATTTATTGTCTCGATTGTTTTATTTTTTAAAGTTTTTAGTAATTGAGTGCTTGAATGAGTCCTGAAAAAGGACGAAACGTCGTACTAAAATTGATATTTAACATTAATTAAAAAAAATCGTCCAAAAACCCGTGAATCTTTTATTTAATTTGGTGAATTATTCACAACTAATATTTAAATTTTATTTAGAATAAATAAAAATTTAAAATAATATCAATTTATTTAAAAAGAAATACTATACAAATTGATTAAAGCTTTGGTAAATGGATTGATTATTTATTTATTAGAAGTTTTTAACAGAAGCCACATTATGCAATATTAAATTTATTTATTTATTAAAAAGAATTTATTTTATTTAGGAACGAATCTAAGATTTTATTAGAAATATTTTTACATTGCATATCAGAGGGCTTCGTCCCCTCAGGAAACGAACCCAAGCGCTAACTTGCTTTCCGGGCAGTTAGCCAAACCCTTAAGAGAAATCTCTCTTCGATATGCAACATATACAGGGTGTTCCACTGAACTCGTTCATTAAAAGTTTTCATGGAAGGAGTTGAGAGAAAATTTTGAACTTTGACATATTTATGTTTTGGATTATGCTCTTTTTAAATAAATTATTAACCACTTTTGGACACTGCTTTGCTCCAATCGCTATCAATTTTCTTATTTTCTGTGGAACCCCCAAATATTTTTGCATTATTACTAGTAGATTAAGTGTTGAAAACTAAGATGATTTTGTATAATGCACTTGATGTCTAAAATTTATAATTTCACTCGTCTAGATCTTAATTATTAATACATAATAAATAAGATGATAAGTGAAATTTAAAATATTTTTTATTTAAAAAAACTATTCATTTTCGGTATATGGAATATTTAATAAACTCTTATTGGATTTTTATGTAGAATTCAAAAATATTAAAATTTATTCCATGTTCCCTTTGAAAAAATTGAGTATTAACAACTTTTTGATATTCAGAAATAAACGATAATTATGGTCATCCTGGATATAAAATGCCAATTTTCATGAGTAAGATTCTTTAATGTCTAATTAAGAGTTCTGATTGAGCATATTAATTCAACAAACAATAGTTTAATTATTATTAATTTTTAAAAATGAACGCTAAATTGGTAGATTTTACAAACTATCAAAAATAACTCAGAAATTATAAATTTTAGACATCAAGTGCATTATACAAAATTATCTTAGTTTTCAACACTTAATCTAATGATGCAAAAATATTTGGGGGGTTCCATAGAAAATAGGAAAATTGATGGCGATTGCGGCAAAGCAGAAAGTGTACAAAAGTTGTTAATAATTTATTTAAAAAGAGTATATCCCAAAATATAAATATGTCAACTATCCCATGAAAACTTTTAATGAACGAGTTCCGTGGAACACCCTGTATATAAATATTGGTATAGTGTTCATGTTTCTCATTCACTATTGTGAAGTTTAAATAATCTGGTAGCTCCTGTGATATAATTGGTAAATAAAACTCATTGTTTGCGAGTACAGTTTGTTAATAAATATATTTAATAGTGCATAATGTGGTTTCTTTTAAAAAGTTCCACTAATACTAATATAAACAAAAATACAGGACATATCGATCATAGATGAAGTGATCGTGACGTCGTTTGATACTTGTATGTATTTCGTATGTTAATAAATATCTTTACAAGTACATAATGTGGCTTCTAACAAAAAAAATTTAATCCATATATTGCGACTATTTCTATTCATTGTGCCTTAAATATTGTCAAAATATAAGGATTATATTATTTTCAAGTTTTTATAATTTTTCAAAAGTTTTTTTTTTTTCTTTTGTCTTAATAAAATTTAAATATTCATCAAAAAGCAGAATGTTTTATTTTTGAGAATTTAATATTAAAACTATATCCGTTATAAAATATATAGTTGTTTTGATTATTTTAAACTTGATTTTAATGAAATTATCTATTTCTTCATTATTTAGCTAATTCGTTTAAAAGAAAAGCGAGCAAGTGAGGAGAATGCTTCTTGTAGCAGTTCCGAAGAGACTGGTTATGAAGATGAATTTTTTCTACCACAGCAGAAACAAGAAAATGTTAATAAAGAAAAAGAAAATCTTCAATTAGATCGAAAACTCAATTCGCATGGATTTGATAAAAAGGAAACTTCTGATAACAATAAAGAATCAAGAAAAAGACCAAAGGTATATTATTAGATATAAATTGTTATTCTTTTATTGTCAAACTCTGGTAAAATAGAGGTTTACTTTCTTATCTTATCTTATTAAATTAAACGAGCAATTCTTGTATATATTTTTCTATATTATATAAATATAGAATCGGTTTCTCGAAAACGGCTAACGATTTGGATGAAATTCACGGGTTAGGGGGGTTTTTGGGTTGACACGGTCTCATCTTCGGCTAAGTTGTTTTTGATGGGTTTTTTTCTTAATTGAAATAATTATTCACAGGTGGTTGTTTGAATAAAAATTTATAATTACATTTTTTTCAATTTTCTTTTAATAAAATCAATTGGTTTTTTTTATTTTAAATTCCACTAATAGATCATTACAAATATTATTATGTATTCAGGGCCGTGCCTGGCTGGTGTTCATTGCGTACGCCGCACGTAGGCGTTCAAATAGCCAGGGATTTTTTTGTTTTTTATGAGATTAAAATATGAAATTTAAAAAAAAAAAATTTATAAATGATTTGAATTTTTTTTTTTACAAATTTCATCTTTTAATCTCATAAAAAAACAAAAAAAATCCCTGGCTATTTGAACACCCGCCAGGCACGGGCCTGTATGTATTAGAATTTGCCAATTTAATTAATTAAAGGCATTTTTCTATAAAATAATTTATTCGAATATCAATTTCATTGTCTTAAAAAATCCGACAATTCGAAGGATCGTAAGGGTCAACGAAAGATTATCCGTGTATATTAATATTATTTTTAATTGCAATTACATTCAAAACTTTGTGGCCAGTGATATATGTCTTGATGATGGCCGGAGAGCGGGTCAAAACGTTGGAAAAAATATAAATTAAGTTTTATTTCAATTTTATTTATTTTGGCTGCGATTAAAAATCAACCTTTTTACCTGAATTTAAAATTAAAAATAATATTAATATATACCTTTAAACTGAATCAAAAAATTACCAGATCATCGGCTCGGTGTTCCAGGTACTTTAACTCTATCAAATTTGTGAGAAAATGATTTCAAGAGTTGATTATCTGCAATTAACAAATGACTTCTAATTGTTCTTGATGGCCCAATGATGATTAAATATTGTACTTTGACCTTGATTCACATTACAAAGAAAATATACATTTTTGACAGTGTTAGTACATTTTGCAATAAAATGGGCAAAATATCAACTTTGTTCTCTTTAATTTAGAACCGTCCCTATAATGAAGCCGGATTTAGTAATTGTATAGAAAAGTTCATTAATTCTCAATTAGTTATCAAATTTATCTCAGCCTTTAATTATATAAGATACCACGAGTAATAAATAAGTACCTGGAACACCGAGCGATGCTCGTGTAATTTTGATTCAGTTAAAAGCACTATACTACCTTGATCAAAAAGTTTCAGGAATTTATTCAGAAAATCAAAAATACAAATATATTCATCAAAATCGATATTGTACCTATTCAAAGTACTCTCTATCGTCTGCAGCGCACTTATGCCAGCTCCAATCCATTTTCCATTTTTATACTCGGTTTTCGGTTATGGACTATCTAGAGGCTGTTTCGATTTTTATGATTTGAAAAATGAAATCGTCTTTGCATCAACGAGTTTGTATTAAATTTTGAGTTAAAAACGGTGCGAAAATGTTGAAGAAGTGTTACGAAAACAAACTTTTATGTGTTGCCTATGTTTTCGTGGTGTCTGTCGAGAATGACGAACTCAGTCGACATCGAAAACCGACGAAAACGTCAATAAAATCAAAGAAATGATGGCCGAAAACTGTAAATTGACCATTGGAGAGATGGCAGCGAACTTGAACATCGCTTATGAATCCGTTCAAGACATTTTGTTTAATGATTTGGCTTTGAGACGCCAAAAAAGACCGGATTTGTGGGAACCACGTAACGCGCGGTCGAACAATGCCATCGTTATCCGCAACTTTTTGACCAAGAACGGAACGAATACCATCCAAAAGCCACCGAATTCGACTGATTTGGCTCCCTGCGACTTCTTCCTGTTCAGTCGACTCAAAAAATCGCTCCGGGAACGCGTTTTAGCAGCCAAGTGGAGATAATGAAAAAATCGAAGACGGCTCTGATGGCCAAACCGAAAACCGAATATAAAAAATGTTTTGAGGATTGGATCAAGCGCTGGCATAAGTGCGTTGCAGTCGATGAGTACTTTGAAGGAGACAATATCGATTTTGATTAATAAATTTGTATTTATGTATTTTCTGAATAAATTCCTGAAACTTTTTGATCAAGGGAGTATTAATATTATTTTTAATTTTAAATTCAGGTAAAAGGTCGATTTTTAATCGCAGCCAAAATAAAATAAAATTGAAATAAAACTTAATTTATATTTTTACCAACGTTTACACCAGCTATGGCCATCATCAAGACGTATCACTGGCCACAAAGTTTTGAATGTAATTGCAATTAAAATAATATTAATATACACGGAGGTTCTTTCGTTGACCCTTTTAAATCCTGAAGAAGGTGGTTCGATCCTTCGAATTGTCGGATTTTTCAATAGAATGAATTTGATATTCTGATAAAATATTTTATAGAAAAATGCATTTAATTAATTAAATTGGCAAATTCTAATATATAATAATATTTGTAATGATCTATTATAGTGGAATTTAAAATAAAAAAAACAATTAATTTTATTAAAAGAAAATTGAAAAAATGTAATTACATAAAAAATTTTATTCAAACAACCACATGTAAATAATTATTTATATTAACAAAAAACCGATCAAAAACAGCATAGCCGAAGATGTTACCGTTAGAGCCGTTTTTGAGAAACCGATTCTATGATGAAATCGTTAGAGCCGTTTTCGATAAACCGATTCTATATATACAAAATTGCTCGTTTAATATAATAAGATTTAATCGCGAAGGGGTATTGTTGTTTGGAAATCGTTTAGTTCGTGTAAATGATGCTTTAGTTGCGATTATTGATTTTATTTCATCAGAGCAAACGCCTTGCTAGTATCACTATTACCAACTTTGATCTTTATAGATTCTTTACTATTTTATAATAACCTCGTTAGTTTTACTGAATAAAAAATATCTTTTACTTTATAATTTGTATATTATTTTTATTTTTTAGCCTGGCAGTTCTTTGTCTAAATTACCTTCAGAAGTTCTAGACACTCTAAACGAAGCTCCTCCTCCTGCAAAAATTAAAAAAAATAATTTTGTCACGTCTTCATCCAGTATTGGCCAAATGAATAAATCGAAAAATAATGTTAAAGGTGAATTGATATAAAAATTTTTTTATAATATTCCTTATTGTCTATAATTACTAATATAATATTTTGTAATGTTAAAGCCAAACACTTAGAATCCCTTGATTACATTCCACTTTCAACAGACACAAGTACTAAATTTGAAGTAGTTCCACTTAATTCTACATTGGGAACAACTTCCTTGGCTGCTGCGGCTGCTGCTTTCAGAGATCAACGCCTTAACGGATCTCATATTCAGCGAATTAATGTTAAAAAATTAAAACATTATTAAAATGAAATTTTATTATATAAAACTTGACACTAATTCTTATTTCTTTGTTTAATTTTTCAGTTAAAACCTTAAATGCATATAAACAGAAAAGGCAAATGTTAAAAAAATAAGAGTTTAAAAGAAAAAATTGTAAAATCTACTATTATATATTATATTTACAAAGAATTGTAGACATAAAATTTTAACTTTGAAAATACTAAAAAAAAGCAACAACAACAAAAAAAATATGATTTTAAATCAAATTTTGTTAAATTAATTAAATGTTCATTTGTTAATATATTTGTTTTAATAAATTTTCTTAAACACAATTCATTTTTAGAAATTATTATTAAAAATATAGTATAGAACATTATATATAACCCAGTGCAAATTATTCTCTAACTTCTCACTTAAGATTAAATGCGGTCTAAGTAGAATATTTTAATCAGATTTTGAATTATAATGAAAAGATTGACTATTACTTTACCATACAGGGTATGGTCAAGTATTGTAATCGTGCATGAAAAAAAGTGGGTTTTTTCCTTCCTTCTTTTTTTAAAAATATCTAAAAAACGGCTTAAACTATTTCGATTAAAAAAATTGAGCGAAACCATGGCATTTCGGTCTACAAAAAAGCTCTAATAAGTGAACATCGAAAAAATTATATTTTTCGAGATAATAATTGTTTTGTCAAAATGTCTGTTAGTCTGTCTGGTTAGTTAGTCTGTGCGTTACCAAATTTGTGGACGAGCTAGCACAAAAACTAGTGTGAATATCAAAAACAAATTACACATCTAGTTTTGGTCCATTGAGATTAAGAGCTGATTAGATTTTGGTGCATATCGACCCAAAATTAAGGGGGGTCGAGGGGGGTTAAAAATTAAAAATCTAGGTCGTTTGAGCAAACTCAACCAAATTTTGTATACATAATCAGTGGACCCCCAGAAGTCTAAAAATGCAAAATCTAACCGCCCAAAATGGGGGGAGGGGGGCGGAGGATCAAAAAATGAAAATCTTTCCCATTAACCAAACTCAACCAAATTTTGTATACATAATCAGTGGGTCCCAGGAGTCTAAAAATGCAAAAACTAACCCCCCTACATGATTATAAATAATTTTATTAAATATTAAATATAAGTGAGGGGCCAGGTTGTATGATAAAGTCAAGTGGATGGCCACTTCAGAACATGTCAGCTTATCCCTAAATATATTAAAAATACTCTAGAACCATTTTACATCAAAGATGTATGTTTGTTTGTATATATATTTAAGACTAGAATTCTTGCAAAATATACCTGTGGACCTGCATAAAGTTAACTATACTAAAGAATCTAGACCCTTGGCAGTGTGTCAGCCAAGTTAGGAAATACGGACGACGCACCGGCCATGTGTATATTTACACGAACCATTTCGAACTACTTTCAACCCCTCCATAACTCTAAAACTATTAGACTTAGACACTTGAAATTTTGCATATATTATAAGGCCCACTAGAACACTTAGAATCCCAAATTTCATGAATAAATCTATTATAGTTCTTGAGTTATTAAGCTCTGAAAAGTGCCATTTTTAACACTGACTCACTGGCTGACATCAAAAATCTGTATACTTGTAGAGTTTGGGCTACAATTAAAGGAAAAAATCGAAAAAGTGAAACTTTCCCATTTTCAGGACCTAAAATGAAGGGGTGAAATTTATTATAGGGTTAATTATCACATAGTGAAAATACAATCAAGCTACAATGCTGAAATTTGTCATACTGGTTGCACCAACACCACAATCTCTACTAATTATACTGGTAAAGCTTGGAACATTAATAAAGGAGGAAATTGAAAACCGAAACTTTCCCTTCTTCAGGGTCCGAAATGAAGGGGTGAAATTTTTGAAAAACCGACTGGGTTTTAACAGATATTTTATGAGAAATATTTAATAATTATTAATATAAGTGTTTTAATGTAATTATTTAGATAAATTAAAGGATAAATCTTTTCAAAAATTAATGATATCTGACCAAAAACATAAATGTGAAAAAGGGACCAAGTTCGGTACAAACGGCTTCTCCGACAAAAAAGTTGAGATCTAAACGGGTACCAAGTTCCATAGCAGTTGCTGAAATCATAGTTATAGGGATGAACAACGATCTTCAATTGATTTTAAAGAAAATTTGTTACGTTCTTTGGTATTGAATTTATAACTTGGAAAGTTTTATATACAACTAAATTATTTGTAGTATAAAATAGAAAAAATACCAAAGTTAAATTTTAAGCTTGTATTAATATCATCAGATTAAACGTAAGTTATTGACTATTATAACTTGCCAAGTTATAAATTCAATATCAAAGAACGTAACACATTTTCTTTTAAATCAATTGAAGAACGTTGTACATCCTATACTATGATTTAAGCAACTGAAGAAAAAGTTAAGTATGAAAACGAACAGTTAAGAAGGAAAATGGAGAGTTAAGCATTTAACCCGTGAGTTAAGTATTTAAACCTTGGGTTAAGTATGAATACAGCTAATTAAATATGAAATTTAAGTATGAATACAGCTAATTAAATATGAAATCAACAAAGTAAGTATGTAAACAGCGAGTTAATTAGGAAAACGAGGAGTTAACTGGGCGTTTCTGTCGCATCTGAACTGTCTTGGAATGAACACATCTCCTCTGTGGCTAAATTTGCAGCAAGGAAGATTGGCTACTTATTCAGGTCCACATCTTCTCACCATCTACAAGGCCCAAATCCGCCCCTGTCTCGAATACGGCTCTCATCTATGGAGAGGAGCCTCTAAATATTCCCTTGCTACCCTGGATGCAACTCAGAAACAAGCCGTCAGGCTAATTGACTTCTACTCTCACCGACTCCCTTGACTCGCTGGCTCATCGAAGAAATATCTCTGCCCTTTCCCTTTTCTATAGATACTATCACGGCAGGTGCTCTGATGAGATAAAATCAATAATCCCCCCAAAGCATGCTTTGCGCGCAGCACGCGTTTTGCCGACTCCCAACACTCTTTCGCGGTCAAATTAGAAAAGTGCCGGTCAATACGTATATCCCCATGACTTCAAGGAACTGGAACTCTCTTCCAGCCTCCACCTTTCCCAGCACTTATAACCTTCAAAACCTGAGTGCATAAACACCTACGTCTACACCCTCTCACTTAATCAACTTTCCCTTCTCTTCGGTAATGCAAGGGTCTTTCGAGATACATAGGGGCTGCTTCTTTACTGGTGCGCCCCTTCTTGCATTCGATTGCACTAAAAAAAAACTAAGAAAACTGAGAGTTAAATATTTAAACCTTGAGTTAAGTATGAAAACAGCTAATTAATTATGAAATCAACATGGTAAGTATCTAAACCGCGAGTTTAATATGAAAACAAAGAGTTTAACCTAAAATCAATGATAAATAAACACGAATTCGATGTTTCAAGTATTTTAAAAATTATAGGCGGGTATGGAACTCTCGACATAATGTGCTCCGACTCGCACTTAGCCGACTTATTATTTATATATTTATTTTCATAATTTTGATCACGGAAGGTGAAACTTTGCAAAGTTAAACTTTAATAAAAAAGTTTTGAAAAATTATTGTTAAATTGTTATAAATTATCGTATAAGCTCCAAAATGAAAAACTTCAAAATTTAGAAAGATGATCTACACAGTTGTAATTTTTCAGAAAAGAAATTTTCCTTCCAATATAATATTATAATGATTAGGAATTTCATTTATAATATTTATTTAATAAACAATTAAAGATATATGATCATGTTGAAGTGAAACTTAAGATAATACTTTGCATGGATCTCTTAAGAGAAATATTCGTATGAATGAATCACAAAATGATAATACAATTCAATTTATAAATAGAGGAATTCTCTCGAAACGTTAGCGGGTTTTAAATGAACGTTTCCAGATTGTTTTTTTTATAAAAGATTTTTTATTATAATTTCGATTATTTGCTCATATGAATTGGAGATTTCCGCTATTTTGTCATTGACCATATCATCAGAACTTGACCAAATTAATATAGTACCAATTGGAAACTATACTGAACCCAATGCAAAATCAACTGGTGTGCCCACAAGACAACTTTCACATTTTCACTTATTTGATATTGTATAAAATTGTAAATTTCCTAGATCATATCATGTATAATTTTTTATGTATAAATATGATAATGAACTTAGGATAATGGTGTGGACTGTATTTCTTTAATTAAGATAAAGGAAGGTGTATTTTCTCCTTCTTCAATAAATAAAAGCAAAGATTTTTTGATATGATATTAACAATGGTTTTAATGATAAAAATAATGGTTTTTTGTACATACGAATGAAATTTGATACAATGGGGATGGCGTGGCGTAAATGCAGACTTCTTGTGGCAATTTCGTTTCACTTTGGTTTTTTATCCGACGATGAGATATGGGATGATTCAAGTTTGGTTTTTTGTCCTTCTACACTCAATTCAAATATAATCAAAATTCTGCTGATGCAGTTATACAAAACATTCACCTCAATTCAATCTGCTAACGCAGTCAACCATCAAACTTTCAACTTCTCAAACAGAGACTCAATTTCAACTATTCATTTCAATGAATCTATTAAGACTCGTTTCAACTACTCATTTCAACTACTCATTTCAATGAATCTACTAAGACTCCTTTCAACTAACTCATTTCAACTATCAACAGAGACTGACTGGCTGGCACGCAACTCACCAACGAGCGCTGCCCCAGACCATGGTTTCTCTTTTATTCCCTTAGAGGGCATCACTCGTCAATCTATCAATTCTAATTTATACATAATTCCCCCCCAAAGACTCGCTAGGGGGTTTACCTGTGAGTCTTTGCTAGATTGACCCCAAATTAGTTTTAAATTCCCACCAATTCTTGGCCAACCCAAAAAAAGGGGAACCCTTTTTAAGAAACCCTTATGGGCCCAATAAATAATTAATCCCTTCATGCATACAGTAAAAGGTGTGAAGGAGGGCGTAAATCTCCCTCAAACCTCGTTCCGATGAGCAAAGAGATTTCAAAACCAACTCAAAGTGAATTAACATAGTGAAAATTCACACTCTTAATAAAAATATTATTATTATTTATTAATAAATAAAATTTAATAATGGTTAAAATAAAACCTTAATTAATTAGAATTATTATCCCAGGTTGGAAATTACAGGCTACTCAATTGGTAAAAGAGCTATTTGTGTAATGGCTTTTCATTTCAAAAAAAATAAAAATCTAAATTTCAAAAAACCTTTCAACGAAACTAAAGCATACTTTTTTTAAAAAGCTCTAAATGCCAAAAAATTGAAATTTAATAATTTTAAACAAAACTAAAAATTATTATTAATTATATATAATATTCTATTTTAACTCAAATTTAATATAAGTAAATAATTTTTAAAGAGAAAAGAGAAGAGGAGTCTGACATGAGAAATGAGAAGAAATGTCAGACCCAGCTAGGGACCCCGTGGGCCGCCAGCCACGTACTAACAAATTGTCAGCTCCCTGAGGGTGGTCCCTGCTTCAACTATTAACTTTTCTATTCGACCTAAAGGCCAATCAAACGGAGGGGTAGGCATCAATATAAATACTAATTTTGTTATAAATTCTCTTTCTATCATTTTTGTTTTTTAATATAAAAAAAAATCAAAATGTTGTAATCTATATTTTTTTATTTTAATATCAAATAGATTCATGTGAATGATCTTTGATATATAAATATATTTTTCTTTAATTATATAAATTTAAAAATAATATACATAAATATATATCGAACATAATTTTTTTAAATAGAATTTAATAATTTTTTAATTGGAATTTATCATATTTGATAAATGAAAGTTCCTTTTTTAACTTAGTTTTTCAAATGAATTAACCTACATGTACATAATTTACTTTTATTTTTTTTTCAAAGGGTAACTTGACAAAGAATTGAAAAGAAATAAATTTTAAAATTGTATATGAAATACATGTAATAGAGTTTTATTAAAAATCCATTTGGCCTTTTAACCTCATTATTTTCCTCTAACTCTTTAATGTGACGGGGAAAAGACTCTAGTTGAGACAATTGTATAAATTTCAAGCGAGCCTTTTTTAATTCTACCTTGATCAGTGGCTGGCCAAAATTTTTCGAAAGGTTTCTTTTTCTAACTTTCGCCAGCCATCTCAATATAATAACTAAAACTCTATTAGCGAAAAAGTTTGCCATCGATAA
The DNA here is from genome assembly GCA_024734495.1 of Forficula auricularia. NCBI lineage: Eukaryota > Metazoa > Arthropoda > Insecta > Dermaptera > Forficulidae > Forficula > Forficula auricularia. Next base: position 40,284,225 of record JALMQS010000128.1, on the reverse strand, counting down.
GGCTCTGACTGAATCCAACTTAAAGTTATCATCGAATCAGTTAAACAAATTATTTCTTTTAAAGGAATCAAAATAGATGGTTTTATAAAATGTAAAAATTCGCTGAGAACTAATGCTCCAGCTAATTCTAATCGAGGAAGACTGACTGTTTTTAAGGGGGCGACTCTAGTTCGCGAACCCACCAACCAACCTTGACTAACTTGCAAGGTTTTCTGAAAAATTCCCCTTACTAGATAAATGACTGCTGAATAAGCCAGTTCGCTAGCATCACAATAGCCTAAAAGAAAAAAATCCTCTTCAGGCTTTACAGCTCCAATAAATCGGGGAATATAAAAACCTTTCAATAATTTTAAGTCTTCCTGATATTCCGACCAAATCAAATTAACCCTGTCGTTAACAGGCTGGTCCCATTCTAACTTTTGTTTACATAATTGCTGAAAAATGATTTTAAATTTAATTAAAACAGGACTCATAAAACCTAACGGATCAAATGTTTGAGCTAACTCACTTAAAGTTTTCTCTTTGTTAAAACAACATTTTTATTATTAGTGTAAGCAATTTGAAAACTATCAAATTTGGTATTCCAAATTAAACCTAATGTATTTGTGACCGGGTTTTCAGCAATAATTTTCGAATAATTTCCCTCCTCTCTGACCAACTGGGTGATATATGAATTATTTGACGCCCATTTGTCAGTAAAAAAACCTCCTTCTCTCAATAATGACTTAACTTCAAAAATAATAGCTTCAGCCTCTTCTTTAGAATCAACTGATACAAAGCCGTCGTCCATGTAAAAACAATTATCCAAGACCGCCTTGGCCTTTGGAAATTTATATCCTTCTAGATTAGCGAGTTCTATTAAAACTCGTAACGCTAAGAAAGGTGAGGATTTCAAGCCGAATGGCAAAGTTTTTAAACGGAAAGTCTGCACCGGCTCTGATGGTTCAGACCTCCATAGAAATCTTAAAAAATCTCTATCCTGTTCATTAATCAAGATCATATTATACATTTTCTGTATATCAAAGGTGAAACCTATCGATCCATGTCGAAACTTGGTTAATATGGACCTAATATCGCTTTGCAACGGTCGCCCTGTCATTAAAATTTGATTAAGGCTAATACTATTCTCTGTTTTCGCTGAACCGTCAAAAACTATCCGCATTTTTGTGGATAAGCTTTGTTCACGAATAACCGCATGATGAGGTAAATAAAAACATTTATCATTAATAGATGGATTAGACACTATTTCTGCAAAATCTAATTTAAAAAGATCACTAATACAATTAGAATATTGAATTTTAAATTCCAACTTAGCTTCAAATTTTTTCTCAAGAGAGAAAAAACGTTTTAAAGCACCTTGTTTAGATTCTCCCAAATTTAAATGAGGATTTTTAAATGGTAGGGCTACAGAAAACTTTCCAGAAGGCAATCGAAAATAATTTTCCAAAAAATGTTTCTCACATTGATCAAACTTAACTGGATCAATCTCAGTGGGGTTATCTAAACTCCACAATTTTTTTGATAAATACTCCAACGTAAGATAGGATTTTACCTGACTGGTAGCCTGCTCTTTCAACTCTGAAGGACAATTTCCTAACAAAATCCATCCCAATACACTTTCAATAGCAACGGGTGCATTTTCACTCCCTCTCTTAACACCTCCCCTTAATATTTGAGCTACAGTTTTTGAGCCCAATAGCATATCTACCGGACCCCCACAGTGAAATTCAGGGTCGGCTAACTGCAAATTTTTGAGATGAGAAAATTCGTTTATATTGAATTGAAATCTTTCCAAATTGTCACAAATCTTCTCAACAGTGAAAGAGGGACAATCTATTGCTAAAAAGTTATTATTAATAGGTGAAATTTTTACATTCACAGAACCCGTAACACATGAAACCAATCTTGAACCCAATCCATAAATCGGAGTATTATTTTCTTTTGTTACCTTTACTTTCAATTTAGAAGCCAATTCATTAGTAATAAAGTTACTTTGACTCGCCGTGTCAACTAAACATCGCGCTGTGAACTTGCCTTCGGAAGTCTGCAGTTTGACCATCGCTGTGCCCAATAAAATATTTTGTTGTATTTGAGGTAAATTTGTACAACAAGTCTTTTTTGGAGTCTCTGAAACATTTACAACTTCATTAATATTTTGAACATTGGAATTGTTTACATTTTCAATTGATTTAAAATTTTTATTTTTAACATTCTTAAAATAATCATTTAATTCTATTTTAGATGCATGTAATATGGGATTATGATAATTCCCACAATGACATTGAATAGATTTGCACAATAAAAAATCATGATTTGCTTTAAAACACAACTTGCATATTTTCATTTTTAAAATAAAGTTCATTTTTTCACTAAAACTTAATTTTTTAAACTTAAAACAATTATCTAATTTGTGATTTTCCTGGTTACAAAAGAAACATTTATTAATTTTATTTGTTACCACTGTCGATAAAGTTTTTAAATATTTATTTTTCATTATTTTCGGAGAATTCGACTGTAACTTGCTGGTCGAAGCTTCTCTGGATTCTATTTCAATTACATTCCACGATTTAATTTCCTTATCTAAAAATTCAAAAAAATTGGAAACTGTAGGTACAGTTTCTGAATTTAATGTTCTATAAAATAGATGTATAAATTCTTGCGGTATACACCTAATTAATATCCTTATAAAAAAATCATCATTCCCTGGTGTGACCTTTTTAAAATTCTGCAACACAGAATAGGCATTTCGGAAATGATCATATATATAATTTAATTTTTCCCTAGTTAATATTTTAATTTTCGGGAACTCCAATAACTTGTCAATAGTTTGAAATATTATTTGTCTTTCAGACTCATAATAATCTTTTAAAACTTTTAAAGCAATTTCATAATTGCTCTCGATTATACTCAAGCCTTTAATTTTATTTAAAGCGGCTCCTTTCAACGAATTCTTCAAATGCATTAATTTTTCCGTCTTCGACAAATTTTTTCTTGAATCAATTTGGGCTTTGAATAAATCAAAAATTCTACCCATTCCACAAAACCATCTTCAAATATGGGCAATTTAATAACAGGAACACTTGCATTTGATTCCTCCCTTGGACTTGTCATTTTAACATCAATTTGAGATATTCTGGCATTGGTCAATTTTTCTTCTTTCTCTTCTAAAATCCACTCAATATCCCTTATGATATCCAAACTTGAATTTGTTATTTTTACCAAATCAAATTCATCATAATTTAGTGGCTGTTCTTCAGCTTGTAAATTTTCAAATGCGTCATATACGGCATTTTCTATTTCAGTCCTTTCTTCGAGTAACCTATTCAAATCTCTTTTTAATGTTTTTAATAAATTCAAGCTTTCCAGGTTTCCTTCTTTCGTGGCCTTAATTACGGAATTTTGCAGGCGTTCCGTATTCCATCTAAATAATCTAACTTTCCTGGAAGCCATTTTTAATTTAATAGAAAGGACTATAATAGATAAATTTTCCAATTGCAGTTCAAATTTCAAATGCTGTGTTGCCAAATCAGCTTAAAACCAATCTTTGCTTTGCTTTTTCAATACAAAAAAAATTGCAATTTAATTATTTGCAATATTTTTCTCTGCAATATCTTGCAGCATTACTTAATTTTTTACACCAACCTTTTCTTTGAAGGAATCTCTGGTTCTTTTATGCTCTTAGACTTTAAGAGTGGAGAATTTCTTTTTTGAGAAAATTCTACCTTTGGCTATGAAGGATTAATGTATAATCCTGCGACGATGGACCATGTATAAAATTGTAAATTTCCTAGATCATATCATGTATAATTTTTTATGTATAAATATGATAATGAACTTAGGATAATGGTGTGGACTGTATTTCTTTAATTAAGATAAAGGAAGGTGTATTTTCTCCTTCTTCAATAAATAAAAGCAAAGATTTTTTGATATGATATTAACAATGGTTTTAATGATAAAAATAATGGTTTTTTGTACATACGAATGAAATTTGATACAATGGGGATGGCGTGGCGTAAATGCAGACTTCTTGTGGCAATTTCGTTTCACTTTGGTTTTTTATCCGACGATGAGATATGGGATGATTCAAGTTTGGTTTTTTGTCCTTCTACACTCAATTCAAATATAATCAAAATTCTGCTGATGCAGTTATACAAAACATTCACCTCAATTCAATCTGCTAACGCAGTCAACCATCAAACTTTCAACTTCTCAAACAGAGACTCAATTTCAACTATTCATTTCAATGAATCTATTAAGACTCGTTTCAACTACTCATTTCAACTACTCATTTCAATGAATCTACTAAGACTCCTTTCAACTAACTCATTTCAACTATCAACAGAGACTGACTGGCTGGCACGCAACTCACCAACGAGCGCTGCCCCAGACCATGGTTTCTCTTTTATTCCCTTAGAGGGCATCACTCGTCAATCTATCAATTCTAATTTATACAGATATCATCGCAACACTCCTAATTTACATCCCCTTCCTTTATTTCAATCGGATTAAAATTTATACACTACTAATAACTCTACTTGATAAATACACTAATTTTTAAAAAAATCGTTAGAGCCGTTTTTGAGAAAATCTAAAAAAAAGAAAAATCTTTCATGTAAATGTCCACTTCCGATTTTCCGATTTCAATCAAAAGCTTAATTATAGCCCAAGAGCCCACGACGGCCAGACCTTCGTTATTTTATAAAAGCTGAAAGTTTTTCTGTGCATGTCCCCTATACAGGTAAGAACGACCAGCGACTATAGAGTTTGGGTTGTGGTTACTTTGGCAGGTAACAGGTAATAAAGGTGTATAAAATAGTACTTTAAATTCGTTAAAGTATAAATCTCAATTTTTTTATATTTTCTTCGGGATAACTTTAGAAATCTCGTCATCCATTGCCGGACATTTATGACAGTTGCTACCCCCTGCCAGACACCCCTAAACTTTAATAAATTATAATTATACTTTCGTCATAATATAAAAGATAAATTTTATTAAATTATATATATATATATATATATATATATTATTATATATATATATATTTATTATATAAATTTTATATATGTTACTTGGCGACCTATAAAAAAATGTTACCTCAATAGGCGGACAGTTTTAATGGTTTTTACATAGATTTTTGACATTTCGGTTATTATTGATAACCATTGGTGAAGACATGGAGGAATCGTCTTAAAATCAAAAATAACCATCGATTCTTATCTAATACTAGAGGAATAACCTTATTGCATTCCATTTTTGTTGTTTTGACTATTAATGGCAACCTCTACTGAAAACGTGGAAAATTATAACGAAAGTATAATTATAATTTATTAAAATTTAGGAGTGTCTGGCAGGGGGTAGCAACTGTCATAAATGTCCGGCAATGGATGCCGAGATTTCTAAAGTTATCCCGAAGAAAATATAAAAAAATTGAGCTTTATACTTTAACGAATTTAAAGTACTATTTTATACACCTTTATTACCTGTTACCTGCCAAAGTAACCACAACCCAAACTCTATAGTCGCTGGTCGTTCTTACCTGTATAGGGGACATGCACAGAAAAACTTTCAGTTTTTATAAAATAACGAAGGTCTGGCCGTCGTGGGCTCTTGATCTATTACTCCTTCTAGCCTATATCGAGCTTAAGTTTCGACTTTCTTAGCTCTGAGACTTTCGGTTGCGAAGCGAAACGCAGGGGGGTACATACGTACGCACTGACCAATCGATTTTTGGCCTCTGGGGACCGCAATTTCCGTTTTTATGACCTAAATTCGTTTTCAACTATTAAGGGCATCGATTCCTTCCTCCTAGAAGTTACAAAATGAAATTAACTTTTTTCATCTCTGAGATACAAGCTCTCAAAGAGTCAGGACCCAGACAGGCCATCGCAATACTTCCCCATTATATCCTATAAATATAAATGTGAAAGTAATAATTATTACAGGATTGATGATTATCGAATCAAGAATCAATCCGATTAACTCAAATTTATTATTATTATTATAAATAAAAAAACATTCTAGCCTTTAAGTGAACGCCGTTGATTTTAAGTGTATCCGTATATTATTCAACGAGCTAAAGCCGTTAATAATAATCAAATGCAGATTAGTAACCCAGTGATTCAACAAATAGTGTTTAGCATTTTTAATTATATTGATTAACGGAAAATTCTTTGCGCGGGTGATTTTATTATTATCTTTGATTATAATCATGGCCCAGTTTTATTAATTAATAGGTACACAATTGTTAAGATACGTACATACAATTTTACAAAATAGAGAAATTAAACTGATGTGGCCATCCACATGACTTTACCATATACATTCCACCTCTCTTGTATTTAATAAAATAATTTATAATCATTTACGAAAGAACCCTCCCTCCTCCGAATTTTGGACTAATTAGCAATTTATTTTATTATATTAAACGAGCAATTCTTGCATATATATTTATATATAGAATCGGGTTCTCGAAAACGGCTCCAAGGACTTGGATGAAATTCACGGGTTAGGGGGGTTTTGTGTTGACAATTCGTCCCATTTAATAAAATTAATTGTTTTTTTTTAAATTCCACTAATAGATCATTATAAATATTATTATATATTAGAATTTTCCAATTTAATTAATTAAAGGTATTTTTCTATAAAATAATTTATTAGAATATCAATTTCATTCACTTAAAAATCCGACAATTCGAAGGATCTTACTACCTTCTTCAGGATTTAAAAGGGTCAACGAAAGAACCTCCAGGTATATTAATATATTATTTTGAATTGTAATTACATTCAAAACTTTGTGGCCAGTGATAGGTCTTGATGATGGCTATAACGGGTGTAGTAAACGTTGGTAAAAATATAAATTAAATTTTATTTCAATTTTATTTTATTTTAGCTGCGATTAAAAATCGAACTTTTTACCTGAATTTAAAATTAAAAATAATATTAATATATCCCTTTTAACTGAATCAAAAAATTTCGAAGCATCGCTCGGTGTTCCAGGTACTCTTCTTATAAATGAGAATCTTATAATATAAATATCAGCTTTCTTCGATTTTTATTTAGAAATCGTAATATTTTAAATTATTTTTGAACCCCCCTCCTTGAAAAAATTTTCAATCTGATTGATCTTGATGACTTGCCTTGATATGTTTACTAAGAAAGAATAATTATAAAAATGACAAATATGTAGGAAAGTTAACTAATTGAGCCCTGAAAGAAGTCAACAAAGTTGACGAATCGTTGCCAATTAAATATAAATTATCTTCATACAAGATATAGTCCTTATTTCCCTATAAGAACTTTAATAATTTAATCGATGGACATAACTAATTGAAATAAAACTTAATTTATGTTCACAAAGAGAAACAAAGAGGTTGTCCTCTGCTTGATGCAAATAAACATACACATATATATATATCGAGATGATATATCTGTATATATATTATTTATTTGTTTGAAACTATAGTTTCGAAGACTTGGTCTTCATCATCAGTCTTTCTTCAATTATAAAATTAATAAATATAAAAATAAAAAGTGCGAAAATTCTTTTGCAGAACATTTAAATTCAAACAATCACTCCTTCCCAGAAGGTATTAGATTAATAAAAGGAGAAAAGAACCCAAAATTAATTAGCGCAATCGAATCTTTAGAAATTTTGAAATCATTCAATAGAAATTCAAAACTCTGTTTGAACAATCAAATAGAGTTATCCAATAGTAAATCTGCTTAAGATGTTTGCTAACAAAAGATAAAAGAAAAAAGAAAAACCCTTCTTTTGTCAGCCTTTCTAAGGAGAAAGGAGAACGGGAAACATATTGTTATATTTGAATGTGAGCCCGGATAGAATGTCTTTATTAGTTCCTAGCCGAACAGCAGTGACGAAGGAACACCAAGTTTTCAATATCCATATGATATTGACTCCATGAAAAACATTTATAATTGAAGAACAACTGATGATGAAGACCAAGTCTTCGAAACTATAGTCTCAAACAAATAAATAATATATATACAGATATATCATCTCGATATATATATGTGTGTATGTTTATTTGCATCAAGCAGAGGACAACCTCTTTGTTTCTCTTTGTGAATCAACAACTCTGTTACTCTCGGCAAAACAAAAACTTTTCAATTTAATTTATGTTTTTACCAACGTTTACATCAGCTATGGCCATCATCAAGAACGTATTATCTCCGGGCACAAAGTTTTGAATATAATTGCAATTAAAAATAATATTAATATACACGGAGGTTCTTTCGTTGACCCTTTTAAATCCTGAAGAAGGATTCGAATTGTAGGATTTTTAAGAGAATGAAATTGATATTCTAATCAATTATTTTATAGAAAATAGAAAAATACCTTTAATTAATTAATTTCCTTAATTTTAATATATAATAATATTTGTAATGAACAATTAGTGGAATTTAAAATAAAAAAACAAACAATTAATTTCATTCAAAGAAAATTGAATAAAAATGTAATTATAAATTTTTATTAAAACAACCACCTGTGAATAATTATTTCATTTAACAAAAAACCCATCAAAAACAACTTAGCCGAAGATGAGACCGTGACAGATCGAATTATCAACGCAAGAAACCCCTAACCCGTGAATTTCATCCAAATCGTAGAGCGGTTTTCGAGAAACCGATTCTATATATATATATATATATATATATATATATTATACAATAATTGCTCGTTTAATATGTGTAAGATAATTTATTTGTTTGAGACTATATTGACCTTCATCATCAGTCTTTTAATTAGAGATATTTTTTTTTTACATATGGAAAGTGGTGTAGGTTTTAGGTGAAACATGATGTTAGTTAATAGAGTAAAGGGTGTGTAGTTTCACAGTGAATGAAATAAAACTCAAAGAGGTTTATACAAACTCAATATATTTCGGATTATTAGTCCATCATCAGGAGTTTACAAGTTAATACAGTATTAACTTGTAAACTCCTGATGATGGACTAATAATCCGAAATATATTGAGTTTGTATAAACCTCTTTGAGTTTTATTTCATTCACTGTGAAACTACACACCCTTTACTCTATTAACTAGAGATATTTTATCTGTTATTTCTCATGAGTTTAATTACCCAATTGTACATAGAAAAATTCGTGTTGTTGTTATATTATGGGTATAAAATGTTTTTCAAATTTATCTAGTTTCAATTAAATTCTAATTTCCTTCGAATTATAAGAGTCCCAATTATCCAATGACCTATATTCGGACATTTTTCCTATTTCTTCTTATTCTTTTCATCTGCCTAATTTGTTTACATTGCGTCAGTTTTTTCTTCTTCCTCTCGACATCGGTCGTTGTCTTTTGCGTGTATGTGTATGTGTGTGTGTGTGTGTGCCAACCTTCGGCTTGGCCTCGGCCTTAACACACCGACCGACTGAGGAAGAAGATCGCCGAGAAAAGGAGTAGCTCAGGCAGGCAGGCAGAGCTTGATGGCCACGGAAGTGTTCTCTCAGGAGGGGACACGGGGTTAACGGTTCTCGTTCTCAGGTGGTGGGGCGCACCATTCAAGGGCTGGGATGGTGGGTGGGCAAGAGGAATGCGGCAACGGGACTTGAGACCAGCCAGGCCAGGATGAACCTCCTCGGCAGTCGTCGAGAACCTCGCGATCCGCGCTGGTCGCAATCGGCAATCATGGCTTGTGCTCGTGCACCGCCTTTATGGCAGAAAACCTCCCTCCTAGGGGCGATTTGCATCTGCATCCTCACCTCCGCCGCCACGGTGACAGCCCAGCAGGACACCGAATCCATTGCGTCCACTTTCTTTTCCGGTATGCCTCGCAGAAAACCTACTTTACCTTGTCCATTGAAACCGAGCAAAATGAGCCACTGGATGCGAATTGTGTTCACGGCCTACTTTTAAGATCAGAGGAGGGGACGGGGTTCAGGGGGGTGCTCTAGCACTGGAGCCGCCCGGGCTCTCAAGAGGGCCCCGGGTGGGTGTCCCAAATATATTATATATAAATAAATTATAATAATAAATTCGAGGAAAAAGTGAAATCTTTTTCAAGACTTGCTTTCTGCAAATTATGAAATTGATAAAGTGCGGGGGAGGGGGGGGGATTGCCCCTTTACCTTTAATTAATTAAATTGGCAAATTCTAATATATAATAATATTTGTAATGATCTCTTTATAGGTTTTAAAATTAAAAAACCAATTATTTATTGAAAGGAAATTGAATAAATCTGTAATTATACATTTTTATCGAGACAACCACCTGTGAATAATTATTTCAATTAACAAAAAAACTCATCAAAAACAACTTAGCCGAAGATGATACCGTGATAGATTGAATTATCAACACAAAAAACCACTAACCCGTGAATTTCATCCAAATTGTTACAGCCGTTTTCGAGAAACCTTCGGCGGCGCTCTTTCTAACCAGGGGGCACGCCCCATACCCCCCCCACCTCCCCCCCCCACCCCGGGACCCCTGCACCTCACCCCTGCATTCCACCCCACACCACACCCAGTTTTTGAATTTCTAGCCACCTAGAGGCCCACAGATTATGTACACTAAATTTTGTTGAGTTTGGTCCAAGAATTTTCATTTTTAACCCCCCCCCCATTTTGGGTGGTTAGTTTTTACATTTCTAGCCTTCTAGTGGCCCTCAGATTATGTATATAAAATTTGGTTTAGTTTGGTCCAAGGGCAAGAACGATACGAAGCCTTTTGTGTTTTAGACCACAAAATAAAAAATCCCCCATTTTTCAGTTAAGGGATTACAAATTTCAAAAAAATAAAAAAACCTTCACGAGATTTTGCATTAATAAACCTATGTACCAAATTTGGATGTTAAAACTTAAAAACTCGAGGAAATAGAGCACTTTAAATATTATAAAAAAATTTACCCCAAAATGACTATATCTCCCTTTCAGGGAAAAATAGAGCAAAATACTCAAATATGTTTTTTTTTGTATTTCAATGCTTCACCTTTCTAAACTAAACCCATATCGATATCTTGAAAAACTCTCAAAACACATTTTGGGGCCCTTTCTCACCTTTAGGGTTCGAATTTCAAAAAATCCCTTTTTACCACACCCATAAATCTTTCAAAGAATATACATACACTCCAAATTTAATATTTTTATGTCAAGTGGTTTAGCCTGTGCGTTGATAGATGAATGAAATATCACCTTCTCTTTTTATATATATTAAGATAAGATATATATATACAAGAATTGCTCGTTTAATATAAGTTTAATTTATTTCTTAAAACACCTGTCAGTTTGTTTTTGCTTTTTTATTATACACATATAAAGCCCATGAAAATTATCCAAAAATATAGGTTCCGATTCTAATAAGCCCCAATTCTAATAAATTTTCTGTTATGAAAATTTTACCATCAGAAGAATGAACTTTCTAGGATATTCGTAGTCAGGGATCCAGACACACAGACAGACGAAAATAATTATTTTTGTTTTACCTACACAAAAATATTTTTATGGCAATTGAGCGTATAGTGGCCTAAATTAGTAAATTTAAGAAAAATTGTATACTTACTTACTACAGTATGTGATTATTTTTTTTATGATTGTTTTAATGTATTACAGTTCTTGAACTTGAAATTAATTTCGAGAGTTTGGACAGTGAAATTAAAATAATAATAATGTCAACATTGTTTATTTATGTGATAAAATCTAGAAGACTGTATGTTTTGTTTACAAGTCTGTTTATATTCTTTTCTTTTTATTCTTACAATTTATATTTATTCTTACAAACGACTAATACAAAACGAATAAATATGGCTATTTTATGAAATATGTATAGGATTTTCAAAATTTTTAATCTTAATACAAGTATTTTTTATAAAAATATAATATATCTAACTTGACAAAATACTCTATTACTTATTTATAAAAAAACAAACAAATCCAAACTTTTTGTTTAAGAGTTACAAGGCCACAGCATACGACAAATATTTCTTATCTTATTATATTAAACGAGCAATTCTTGTATATATAGAATCTTAATATATATATATATATATATATATATATATATATATATATATATATATATATATATATATATATATATAGAATCGGTTCTTCGAAAACGGCTCTAACGATTTGGATGAAATGCACGGGTTAGGGGGTTTTTGGATTGACAATTCGATCTGTTACAGTCTCATCTTCGGCTAAGTTGTTTTTGATGGGTTTTTTGTTAATTGAAATAATTATTCACAGGTGGTTGTTTGAATAAAATTTATATAATTACATATTTTTCAATTTTCTTTTAATAAAATTAATTAGTTTTTTATTTTAAATTCCACTAATAGATCATTAGAAATATTATTAAATTGAAATTTTGTGCCGAGAGTAGCAGAATTTTTATATATTGAAGGAGACAATAAAAGAGTGTGTCTTCTGCTGGAATTATAAATTTTATTTATTTATAACGAGATTATAGTTTAAGACACACTCTTTTATTGTCTCCTTCAACAAATATTATTATATATTAGAATTTGGCAATTTAATTAATTAGATACCTGGTTCAAAAAATTGTCATTAAAATAAAAAACTTAGAGTTATTGAAGATGGAGACGTAATGCTGAATTGATGAAAAGGCTGCCCAAAGATAAAGAAAACTACTAATTCCGATTACCATGAATTGAATTGGTATTGCATTTTTGACGTTTCGATTATTATAATTGCTGAAGACATGGAAGTATCGATTTAATAATACCCGGTCTCATTTTTGGGAAAAATAAATTCATAAATTTTTTAATGAAACTAATTATTAACAGGTGGTTGGATCAAAATAAAACAAATGGTTAATTAAATCAAAAACAAACCACATGCATTACCGAGCATCGCTCGGTCTTCTAGAGTACTTTTTGAGTTAAACACATTTACACAAATACATTTGAACAAATATTTCTCCAAGAGACCCTGCGATAAGATTCTCTTGGCGGGGGCCCTGTTTATGACCCATCACTCTCACGGCCAATCCTTCCCTTGGGTTGCATCATGACAGACAGCATTAAAGTCTCCATTCAACTTGAACAATTGACCCTAAAAGAGCGAGAGAGAGAGAGTAGAGAGAGAAAATAGAGCCACTACTTATTACTTACTATCTATCTTAACACAAATTGAATATCGTAGAGAGCATTAGACTTGCAATTATGTCAGATTGTCTGTCACGATGTCGGCTTGATAGAGACGAGGTGACACCGTTCCGAAGAGTTTGTTGCCATTCTTGGACACTGGAGGAGGCCAGTTCCGAAGGAGTCGGGGCACTGTCAAACCACACCACCACCATTCTCCAAATAATACATTCACATCTTACCAGTTTAATTATTTAGTACCTGGAACACCGAGCGATTCTCGGCAATTTTTCGATTCAGTTAAAAGCAATATATTAACAACTTCCAAGTATAAATATCTTTTCTTTATTCCAGCCCTTTGTCCCCTACATCTGTTCTTTCGGCTCTAAGGCCATCCCATCCCTCTGATAATGCTTTCATATTTACACTAAGTCATAAATAACTGTCCATCATATTAAAATAAAAATAAATTCTGTTCATTATTTCATGTTATCTTTAGTCAATGTTCTCCTGACGATGAGTTAAGAGCTCGAAATATATAGAGTAAACTAAAAAAATCTTTGTATTTTAATTTTTCTCCTTGTGAAACACCACCAACTCCAACCTAATTTAATTTTAACAATGTTTCACTATAAACCAACACCGCGTTCCCTAAATGTGATTATACATTTTTCATTATTTATTCCTTATTATCTCAAAAACTGTCTTGTAACTATGAATCAAAATTGTCTTAAAATATGTATTGATTATTGTTTAATATTGGTTTAGTTTTTTATAAAAATGATAAGAAGGGTTTCTTAATTATAATTAAATATGTATTTAAATTATCCCGTATAGTGCAATGTTAAAGGGCCTGAAAAACTCGATTTTTGAAATTTAATATCTCCGGAACTGTATTGTTCATAAATTTCTTTTTGCTACCAATCGATGCAGAAGTATTTAAATAATAATCTGTATGAATTTCACAAAAATCCTAAGAAAACGCATTTGGCGGAACAACTAGCTTAATTTTGTTTTTAATTTTAAATTCAAGTAAAAAGGTCGATTTTTAATCGCAGCCAAAATAAAATAGAATTGAAATAAAATTTAATTTATATTTTTACCAACGTTTACACGCGCTATGGCCATCATTAAGACGTATCACTGGCCACAAAGTTTTGAATGTAATTGCAATTAAAAATAATATTAATATACACGGATAATCTTTCGTTGACCCTTACGATCCTTCGAATTGTCGGATTTTTTAAGACAATGAAATTGATATTCGAATAAATTATTTTATAGAAAAAATTAATTTTTTTAAGCAGTAACATTAATTTTTCAAACCCACCACCATACACTCTCATCGCACTCCAATTCAAATTAAATATCATTGATTAAATAAGTTAATGGAGACTCGTGGAAGGGTCCACAGTGATCAGCCAAAGTTTCCGTTTATATATATTATTGTTGTTGTAGAATTTTCCGAAATACCTCAACATTCTACAACAACAATAATATCATTGATTAAGATGTCAATTATTGGTGAAGTTTTGATGTCTGTTTGATTGTTCAAGATGTTTTGATTAAGGTGTATGGCCTTTTTAATTTCAGCTGACTCCAATAAATCCAATTTCCTACTTTTTGCAATGAAATGTAAAGGGAGGTCAATGAAGGTGAATGGTTGTGGTCAAACAAATGATCTGCAAAAGCCGTGGTATAACTAAGAGGGGGGCATTTGGGTTCAAACTATTCACCTGTAGATTGCGAAGAGATCTCATCACCAATAATTGACATCTTAATCAATGATATTTAATTTGAATTGGAGTGCGATGAGAGTGTATGGTGAGTTTATTTTTAATTTTTATTTATTTTTTTAAATAGAAAATGAGAGATGAAATTTTTGCTATGCTCCCTCATTGCATTCCATAGTTTATTGCTCTCCTTTATAAGACATACATAATTTTCGGCAACTTCCAAGTATAAATATCTTTTCTTTATTCCAGCCCTTTGTCCCCCTACATCTGTTCTTTCGGCTCTAAAGCCATCCCATCCTTCTGATAATTCTTTCATATTTACACTATGTCATAAATAACTGTCCATCATATTAAAATTAAAATAAATTCTGTTCAAAATATCATGTTATCTTTAGTCAATCAATGTTCTCCTGACGATGAGTTAAGAGCTCGAAATATATAGAGTAAACTAAAAAATCTTTGTATTTTAATTTTTCTCCTTGTGAAACACCACCAACTCCAACCTAATTTAATTTTAAACTCTACAGAGTTTCAAATTTTTTGAATCATTACTTTGACCGGAATAAAAAATCGATCTTTCAATGGCAAATACCCCCATGTTATTTAGAGAGAAACTTACATCGCTGGGGGCACAGGTTATAATTGAAATAGAGACTTGAAACTTGGGGGATAATTTTTTTATTTATTTCAAACCATTGTCAGCGTAAAAATTCGTAAATACCCAAAATAAGGACCATCCTCTAATGTACATGAGTTTAAAATACCTGATAATAAATAGATAACCTGTCCTGATTAAGATTAAATGCTTAATCAAAGGTCGACTATTGCAAAATTTAATTTTACTTTTCCTTTCCTCTTATTTTAATCTATAGTAGTCTCTCCATGTTATCAAATAAATATAATTATATATATGATGTATATTTATGAGAATAACTCGGCCCTAGCCTAGTGGAGTCAAATTCCAATAAATGTAATTGACTTGGGATCAATTACTCTTTTAGTTAGAATAATGTTTACCTCTGATAAGATTCACGATGACTCTCTAAATCAATGGAGGGGGCATCCCTAAGAAAATTCCCTCAAGGAAAAATTATTATCCTCTACAATAATAAGCATTGGCGTAATTAGGAAGTTTTTCTAAGGGAGAAAGCCGGCCAGTTGATTAGCCACCTCAAGGTTTCGATTTCGGGAATCCGATAGAGATTGTTCTTTTTATGATTTAGTACCTGGAACACCGAGCAATGCTCGGTAATTTTTTGATTCAGTTAAAAGCGATATATTAATATCATTTTTAATTTTAAATTCAAGTAAAAAGATCATTTTTTAATCGCAGCCAAAATAAAATAAAATTGACATAAAACTTAATTTATATTTTTACCAACATTTAGACCCGCTATGGCCATCATTAAGACGTATCACTGGGGACAAAGTTTTGAATGTAATTGCAATTAAAAATAATATTAATATACACGGAGGTTCTTTCGTTGACCCTTTTATAATCCTGAAGAAGGAGGTACGATCCTTCGAATTGTCGGATTTTTTAAGAGAATGAAATTGATATTCTAATAAATTATTTTATAGAAAAATACCTTTAATTAATTAAATTGACAAATTCTAATATATAATAATATTTGTAATGATCTATTTGTGAAATTAAAAAAAAAACAATTAATTTTATTAAAAGAAAATTGAAAAAAATGTAATTATAAATTTTTATTCAAACAACCACCTGTGAATTCAATTAACAAAAAACCCATCAAAAACAACCTAGCCAAAGATGAGACCGAGACAGATCAAATTGTCAAAGCAAAACCCCCTAACCCGTGAATTTCATCCAAATCGTTATATAATTTATACAAGAATTGCTCGTTTAATATAATAAAATAAGATTTTATATTATATTTTCGAACAAAAAGAACTTAAACATCAGAAGGAATATTTTTATTAGGTGAGAAAAAATAATCAACAACTAAGAATACAAAAATTACAGAAAAATAAAAATAAAATTAACTCATTTAAGAGGTCGTGACGAGTGTTTGACGAGGCGGAGGCGGTGACACGGACTCAAGATCAACTAATTTTTAGTAGAATTGACAAATTTTGGAAGTAACGAAATAATTTAATGAGAAATACAAAAGTGACGTCTCGTAATAATGGAGTTTCGATTTTCCTAGAGGGGGCACTGCCCAGTGGCGTTCCTAGGGGGGCGGTGGGTGCGGTCCACACCGGGCGGCACATATTTTGGGGCGGCATTTTTTATATTTAGTTTTACTTGTAAAAAACAACTTGTTCACTTTATAAGTTTACTAATCGATTTCCACAAATTATGAATTACAACTATATGATTTCGAATATTTTTCATCGTCTTCAAGTCAATGTAGGGTAGAAAATATTATTTCTAAAAATTTTGCCAGGAGTATTCCTGGTATGTCAAGGTTCGTTTGAAATTCAAAATTTAGACGCCGATTTCAGTGAAGGAGTAAAACGTCCTCGTAATACAATCAAACCCAAAGGTGAAACAAGAAAACTTAATCGCGACTGTTTTTTTCAAATTTTGCCTAATGGTGAAAAGTTTTTAAGATCGTGCATGGAGTATTCACCATTGAAGAAAAGTATTTATTGTTTTTGCTGCAAACTGTTTGATGATCGTTGTCAATAAATTTTAACACGGAAAATGGTTTTAACAAATGGTGGAAACTTAATCCTTTCATAAAGTATCTTGTATTTTTATAAAAGTTGCATTTATATAGGTATATAAACTTATGCGACCTTCTTTATTATTGCCTAATTTAATTAAATATCGCATCCAATGGTAAAGAAGTTCCCCTCTATAGAATTTCAATACTATATATATTTGTCTAGATTAATTTGCCGCAACGCTGACGTAATGCTGCCGAGAGAGAGAGCGCCATCGGTATATTTGCGGCAAATTTGAAATATAATCGTAATTTGGACTCAATTTTCGAAATGAAAGACTCCAATTGATTTTAAATTAAGAAACATTAAATATATTGATAATTATTACTCCCCCCTTCACCACTCAAAAATTAAATATTCAATTCGCTTTTCTTTATGCACAGAAAAAGAAATCAATCACATCTTATTTGATTTATATATTATTTGTTTATTTTTTAATAATTTGCCACTTTTTTATAATTGTTTAAAAATCTAAATTTTTGTTATTCTTATTTTTTGATTTTTACAAAATTAAACGACTTAAGACACGCATGATATGATATGAGTTTCTCATGGCAATACTGGATGGAGTAGCCTGTCATGCAAACAACACCTGATCTCTTTTAAATATTTGGAGCCTTATATCGATTATCGATCCCAAATTTTAAAAAAAATGATATAATATAATTCTCCTCCTCACACGATACCACTTATTTAAATAAATCTATTTCCACACAAAAAATATCACAATGCTGTAGATTATAGATAAAAAAATACTTCCAGATTCATATCTAGAGCCTCATTTCTGTAGCTGTGTTCAAGACGAAAATGAGGCGAAACTTTTAAGAGAAGGCACGCACGAAAAGCTCGTTACAAATATTTACTTTAATGATGGAATTTTTTTGAGGTCTTTTGGACAGCGTTGTTTACCTGGTGGATGGTAATATAGGATTTTAGCATGAAATTTTTTTTCAAACTTTAATGTATAATGATGTATTTGTTGTACAACCGTACAAGTTGTTTCTGGCTCATATGATAGACCTTCCTCAGCAACCTGCGTACAAGAACTGAGTTAGTTTTACACCTTGAGACAATTTATAGTGATTTTGTTGGTATAAATAAAAATTTCAACATTTTTCAAAGCAAATATCCTCCCTCATACAAACAATTATTGCACATTTCTCGGTTATTAAAAGAATGAATATATAGAGGAGAAGGCTCCCATCTTACCTTATCAAATTAAGCTCTCATATACATTATAGGCATTATATTGTAATGCCCTGGCTTATAGCAGATGTATTTTTTCTATTATTTAAAGAATTAAATAAAATAATCCTTGTGAAGGGCTCAAAATGAACGTTCATGTATATATATGTTGTTTTTAATTTATACAGATTTTGTTGTTCTGCGTGAGAGAATTGTTATTACAAAAATATTAGTGAGTATGGGTAACCCTCTTTAAATGAATTAAAATGAGAAAACATTGACCATACCTTTTCTCCCTATGTGAATATTAAATTATAATATTTTCATTTGCATTGACGTCAAAATCCGAAAAATAAATATTTATTTATGTTTATTAATTTATTAAATATCGCGTCCAATAGTAATAAAGTAAAAAAGTTCCCCTCTATAGAGTCTCAATCACAAATATTTATTTATGTTTATTAATTTATAAAAATCACCATTTGATTGAATTAGAAAGAGTGGCAAATTGGAGACCGCCCCGGGCAACAAAAGTTCCTAGGTACGCCACTGCTTGCCCCCTAACTACGCCCATGACAATAAGCAACAAGTATGGTAAACAAGAATGTTATTTTTTTTTTGGCTTTTCGGCCCTTGTAGCCATAAGCCAATTTACGATACTATATATTTTTTAAATTTTGTCTCTACCCCGGGGGTCAGATTTTAGCCGAATGCCTCGAGTCGGATTCGAACCCGGGTCCACTTGGTTAGCAGGGTGATACGCTACCGCCTAGCCTATCTGACCCCCCCAAGAATGTTATTACAGATTCAAGAAATAAATACAATAATGTTGTTATAGAATCATTAAAAAGCCTATTTAAAGATGAAACATTATTACATTTAAATTATGATAAAGGATGGACTTTTTTTCTAACAGCGTTTCATACTATATATATTCATCAAGATTAATTTGTAACAACGCTTAGAGAAAGTTCTCTAAAAAATTACCCTCTTGCCTAGAATCGAACCGACGAACTCTTGAACTATGGTCATCAGCTCTAACCACTAGACCAATGTCACATTAATATTTATATCTTGATTTCTTTTACTAAAACTATATATTTTTGATTTAGACTTTGTGTCTAGATAATATTGTATTCATTTGAACTCGAATGAAAATGAAAAAACACCAATAGATTTTAAATTAAGAAACATTAAATATATATTAATTAACGAGGCAAATTTGAAATATAATTCTCAGCTCTGATTTTAAACTGATGGCTCCAATCGATTTTCATTAACCAGGCAAATTTGAAATATATATATTCGAATTTTGAAATGAAAGACTCCAATTCATTTTAAATTAAGAAACATTAAATATATTGATAATTGTTCCTCTCCCCCCCCCCTCGCCACTCAAAAATTAAAGATGCGAAACTTTTTAAGAGACGATGTATTTTCGGTAGTTTACGGGTATACATTTGGAGTGTGGTTTTTTAAGAGGAATAAAATTTTTGGACCGAGACGCTGCCCGCCAGGGCACTAGCTCGGAGGGCCTAGCTTCGAGGGCGTGCCGAAGCACGCACGAAAGCTCGTGTTTAAATAAACGTTTTAATAAATTTCTTAGAAAATCATAAGATGTTGTCATTTATTAGATCCGATGGAATGGATTGTTTTTAATTATGTCAGAAGGGTTGCGTTTTTCACCAATGAAGATAACAATCTTTGAATAAAATATTTAACGCGTTTACAATGTCAGAGGGGCACCTCACCAAATGGCCCGGATTGCTGTTACTGGCACTCGGGTTCGATTCCCAAGGGGGTGAAAAACAACCTTTCTGATATATAATTAAAAATAATCCATTCTATAGGATCTAATAGATGACACCATCTTTTGATTTTCTAAGAAAATTTGAATCTATTACCATCGGCAAATTGAAATCTCTCACGTTTGACTAATGTTTATTAAAAGTATCATCTTATAATAATATAATCAAGTATTGAAGGAAAAAGGGAAAAAATTTCAAAATAGGCACGCTCTCAGTAAATTTACAGAGAGATAAGCCTTCGAATCTAACTAGAGTTATTGCCGTCGTAATAAATTACGAGATTCGCCTGCCTTTCAGGCGGCCTAGCCTAGTATTGAATTCATCCAGAAATAAAAATATTTTCTCATTGTACTTAAAAATCTCTGAAAAGTGGGGGAAAGTTATTTTCAACCATGAATTTCTTCTGCCTGTCTCTGTGTCTGATTACTATACCATAAATAACTTATAGTCCAGTCAAATTGTGCTCAAATGGGCACCTATAAGGAAAGTTTTAGGGGTTGTGATTTTTTGCATATATATGTTTTTTGGGGCGCTGAATCCAAATCTAAGGTCTCCCACCAAAATTTCGTGACGCAACATTGTAGAAAATGCAAAAAAATTTCAAAAATATTTTTGCTTATAATTCGAAAAATATCAACTTTTCGTAAATTGGATAAAAGTCGAACAAGCGCTTTCGCCAACGCTTTTATCCCTATGACCTCCAGAGACTGGAACTCGCTCCCTGCCACCATCTTTCCCGCGACTTATAACCTTGAGCTATTTAAGACCCGTATCCACAGATACCTTCGACCCCCGCCCAACCCATAAAATTCTTTCTTCTTCTTTTCACGATGGAGGGGCCAACCCAGGCCTTTAGGGGTTGCAGCTTTTTGGTGTAACTCCTTCTCTCATCATTGTCATTAAAAAAAAAAAAAAAATAACCTTCCTATTCAAAATGAAAGTTCATAAAATTTCCTACAAATTCCGACCAACCGTTTGGGCTCAAGCGCAAAATCCAAGTTTTCGACCTCGGCAGCCCCCCCGGATCACCCAAAAACTCGCACTTTTTTCGATATTTTCCCATTTTATACATGAAGGAGCACGTTTTCGACAAAGACCATTCCATACATTTTTAAATTAGATTAAATTTTCTACAATTCAAAAACAGTTTCATCTTAATTGGATAAATGGTAAGTCGTGCTGCAATGAGGTTGAAGTTTTAAAAAATGCATTTTAGTCCCAATCATTTTTATAGAGAAAAGTTTGCGGAATTTAACAGAATGAAATGTATTTATTTTTATATAATTTCATTTAAATTGAATAAATTATTTTTATAGAGAAATGTTTGCGGAATTTAACAGAATGAAATGTATTTATTTTTATATAATTTCATTTAAATTGAATAAATTATTTTTATAGAGAAATGTTTGCGGAATTTAACAGAACAAAAGTCACATTGATAGATAGATAAGTACATACCAGGTGTACCGGAAAGTCATTACCGGTTTTTCTAACAGATGTCGCTAGGCTTAAGTATGCAATGTTATGATTTGACACATATGCATTTTATTCTACTGACATCAAGCTTCAAAGCTATGCATGTTATATTTTGCGAAAGTAACACCTTCATAGATTTATACCTCTTTGAAAATGTCAAGTTTCATGCCTGAAAACGTACATATATACATACAGGTGAATCTAATATAAGCTGTGTAAAAAAATTTATACACTACTCAATAGACAGACACCTGCTTTTCGAACGTACCGAATAATTTTATATTTATTTAAATCAAGCACATGACTCTGAATTAATGTTATAAATAAACTTGATTTATTATTTTCACTTGAAATAAAATTATACAAATAGATGCAAATTGAAACCAATCGGCTCATTTGATAAATTAATACATAAATCATAACGGATAACGGTAGATGAAACAAGTAAAAAATTAACATTTTCTTTATTGTCTGTCTGTCTGTTTTAAATCATCATCATCAAGGAATTCTCTTCGTTTGTTTTTTATTATCGTTTTCTTGTCCTTTAAGACACAGTCCCTATATCGTTATCTATAAATAGATTTAAGGAATTTTATCTAGTTGACAAGTATTTTTTCGAAGGCAAGATCCCGTTCGTTAGCTATTCGAAAACGATATTCTTCCTCGCTGTTTATAATGTTTGGCCCCGTTAGTGCTCACACACCACCTCTTCGAGTACATGTCCAAGTGTGTGTGTGTGTGTGTGTGGCTCAAACTCAATCTGAGCATACATTCATACATACATATTCATAGGCTAATGCCAATTAACATTTGTCTTTTTCTAAAATAACTAAATATATATTCTTTATTGTAAAAAAGTATAAATATACATTTATAAATAGTGCAATAGTCAGTTTCGGGTGTGTGGAAAGGGATGGAAACACCAGATTATTTAAAGAGGTCCTTTCGCTGCAGTTGAGTCAAAAGAAGTGCAGTATCCAATATTTAATAAAATAAGTTAAAAAACAAATGAAAAATAATAGAATTAAAAAATCGGTTGTCTGTAAAGTCGGTTTACTGACGATAG
This sequence comes from Forficula auricularia, assembly GCA_024734495.1. Lineage (NCBI taxonomy): Eukaryota > Metazoa > Arthropoda > Insecta > Dermaptera > Forficulidae > Forficula > Forficula auricularia. Next base: position 40,261,178 of record JALMQS010000128.1, on the reverse strand, counting down.
TTGAACGTGACAACGTCATAAGAAAATACTGATGGAATGATATTTTCTTATGACGTTGTCACGTTCAACTATCGTCAGTAAACCGACTTTACAGACAACCGATTTTTCATAAAATTCTTCGTTCAGAAAATCATTTTAAATTTACAAAATACTTGAATAAAATTTATTGTTTAAATTTCTACTCGACTGTTAAAATTTAATTTTTGATTTTATTATTTTATAATAATAAATTTTGTATTGACATTATTTCTTTCAGCAAGTAAACTGAATAAAAGTTGTTGTTCAATTAGTTACTTAATTATTTTTGCAAATTTAATTGTAATTTGTTGTAAAAAAGTAATAATTTTGAATAATTTATTATAAGAATAAACTGTGATTAAATTATTGTTCATAAATCTTAAATTTAAAATTTAAAATTTGGAAACATCATTAAAATTTTTGTAACTGTAGCTTTTAAAAAGCCCGCCTCAATCTTTGTCGCTCGTTCCGCGCTCTCGCTTGCACTTCAAGCCTTAAATGGAACGCCTCAGAGCGAGGTAACGCCGCATGAGTCATGTTTTTTCGTGCGTGCAGCTGGCTCCATCGAACTATAAGACGTTGTCACGTCAAAAATAAATAGTATGAAAGCAGTGAATGTTTGAAATAAAAAATAATTAAATACAAAAGTTAATTTGATTTATTCAAATCAGCTGATAATAACTCTTGTATGATTTGACAATTCGTTGTATTAATACTGTCTAATGTTTATATCCAAACATAGCATTTATGTGATTTTTTAAAGTAAATATCTCAGTAAATTCCACGGTCAATGATATATTTTATAGCAAAAAAGAAACCTGCATGTTTCAAAAAGCTAATTTTTAGTTTTTTTAACTTTATCTAATCAACTAATAGTAGTATAATTCAAGAGAAAGTGTCAAGATCTTAATTTTCCATAAGACTCTGAGAAAATGTTTACATTTTAAAAAATTTTAGTTTCAAAAATTTGTTCGATAATGTGTGATTGAAACTTCACCAAAGCATAGATAGAGAGTTAAACTACTCGTATTATAAAAAATTAAGTTATAGTTATAATCTAATATCTTTTATTTAACATTGGCGGCGAAAGGACCTCCTTAATTTTATCAACTGAGTTTTTCAATATTTTTTGATAAAATCTATAATTTAGCAGGCTGGGCAAATCCTCACCCATCCTTGGCCAAAGGGTATAATTCCTCTCTTAATATACATATTAAGCTTGGGGTCAACTGTTTTGTGGGGTCGATAATAAATAAAAGTAATTTAAAAACAAATCAAAAACGACAAAAAAATAATTAAATGCAACAAATAAAATAATAAGAACTGTAAAATCAAATAAAATGAACTACAAAGTTGAAGAGTTACGTTATTTTGTCATTGATCATATCATCAGAACTTGACCAAATTAATATGGGACCACCCCTTAAGGTACTAATGGTCAAGCAACTTGAGAGTAGTGGGGGGAAAAATAGAAAAATAAAAAGTGAAAATTAAAATATTTTCTCACTCCAAAATATTTACAATTACTCGAACCAATTAAATTAATGTAAGAAAAATTAGTAAATATATTAAATAAAAATAATAAAGGAATTATCGAAATTAGAAGGTAAAAACACTGAAAATCTGCCCACGAGTTGAGATAAAATTCAAAATAAAATAAAATAAAATGTTAAACAAAAAATGAGAAGTCCGTTTTCAAACAAATGATAATATATTTAAAATAGTTCAAACATAAAGAAACAAATCAAGAAATTAATGAAATTATTAACAATTACTTAACGAGAAAAATAAGAATAAAAAATAAAGTTAATTAGATTGCAATCTACTATCTTAAAGAGAAAAAAATAAGAACAAAATATTAGAGTAAAGATGTTAGATAAATACATAAACGAAACAAATGATAAGGCTTATGAATAAGGGTTCGCCACTGCTTAATATCTTAAAAACTAAACAATAAAGTGAAGCTGTATCAAAATACAAGAAAAAGTACAAATTGCAAGTGGCTGAGAAATTAAGTTAAATGGGGATTCTACGGTATAAAACTGTGGCGCTGCGATCTGACGATGGATTCTTATAGTACTCACCAAAATAACACGAAAATGAAGAATACCATTTTTTGAAATTTTGCTTAGTTTTCGAGATATCCAGTTTAAAAAATAGTGTTTTTTGTATTTATTTTCTTTTATTTTTCATTTGTTTTTTATTGAAACCACGGAAACCGTAGTATCACGGGTTATCTGATGACGGATTCTTTTAGAACTGACAAAATAAGTAGGAAAGTAAAAATAAAATTTTAAACTACAAATTTGAACTGAAATTGAGTTTATGGACCGTGATGTCTCAAATTGTCTCAAGTGAGGGCCAATGGGCTTTGGCAATTTTCACATTTAAAACTTTTCATAGGTTCGGTTCTATTCATCATCTCGGTTCATTTATATAAAAAAATGGGTTCCCGAACAAACTTTGAAAGGTTCGGTTAAGATATATTCAGTTCGGCTCGGTTCGGCTCATATAACTTAATTTCGGGCTGGTTTTTAGGCGTTTAGGTTGGCGTTAGCTGAATATATCTTAGCCGAACCGGCAGTGACTTTTACATATTCGAACGAATTTTTTTGTGGCATTTACTAATTATTTTTTAATTAATATTTATTTTCTAAAAGAATCCGTCATCGGATAGCGGCGCCACACGGAACCCGTGATACTACGGTTTCCATGGATTCAATAAAAAAATAAAAGAAAATAAATACAAAAAAACAGTATTTTTTAAACTGGATATCTCGAAAACTAAGCGAAATATCGAAAAATGGTATTCTTCATTTTCGTCTTAGTTTGGTGAGTAGGTACTATAAGAATCCATCGTCAGATCGGGGCGCCACATTATCGTATAATTGCCAGTTAAATAAATAAATTAAGCTTAAAAATAAGATATAAATACTGAGAGTTGGATGAGAAAGATGTGTAGAGTTGATCCGGAAGAAAGCCCAAATGGCCAGGCCAGAAATTCATCAACTGATGAACTCCGGATTCCTCAAAACGAAAGAAATGCTGGCACCCAATGATCCAAGAGAAAGGATTAATTGTTGTAATGGAGATGAGAAAGATGCAATCAAGAATGAATCAACAGGGGAAAAATCGTTAATCAAATGGTCGAGAGAAAAATAATCACAACAGCTCCATGGAAAGTAAATAAACGAATGAAAAAAATATTAATTTGTAAACAAAACAACAATAGTGATTATCCAGTTGGCAGCGGCCAGCAGAGTATTCTAGTGAGCTCTGGCACGCTTTTTATAAAATTTTGTAAACCGATTTATGACAAATATCTAGTATTCGAGACAAACTATGTTTTGGCTCGATCATCAGGTACCCTCTTTCCAATAAAAAAACAATCATCAAAATCGGTCAACGTGGTAAAAAATTATCGCAATACAAACATAAAAAAAAGATTCCGACGAATTGAGAATCTCCTTTTTTTTGAAGTCGGTAAAAAAATATTTTTTCTCATAGGGTTTGGGGTGTTAGGGCGCTCGTGAGTGCTGAGTGCGATGTGGTGCGTGTCCGCGCCCCCCACCAAGTCGATGGGGTCCTAACAATGTTGCGTGTGTGCAGGGCGTTGTTTGTGCCCTGATGGAAAGCCGGGATGGGCGCCATCCGCTTTGTTAGCGGGGGAGGGGCTGCTAGTTGGCGGTTGGCCCCTCCTTCCAATCGGACGATGATTCGATGCTCAATTCGATGCTCGATGCTCGATGGATTCGATGCTCAGCCGAGATCGAATTGCTTCACTTATGGCATGACTGATATATTATCAGTCATGCAAAAGTGTCGCAACGATCTGACTGAGTCATCTAGCGGCCGTGTCTAAAGGCTCGTCGCCAAAGCAACAGCGGGCCGCTACAGGGGTATCCCTGTAAAGATCTGTTTAAGTAGATTTAGGCTAAATTTATGAAAAATGTAATTCATTTTAGAATGATGGCATGAGCGAGCCCCAAATTGCTCATTTTAGGTGATTTTTGTACCTGAGGAGTGGCTTTACTTAAAACATTGAAAAAACCCCACGAATTCATTCATTCTCTCCTTATTAAAGACAAATAAGAACGCATTTGATAGATAGATATGCAAGTCCAAATCGCACTTTGATGGTTGATTTAATTTCTCTCGAAATTCTTCCAAATCAAAAACAAAATAACTAAGCTTTAATCTATTAAATATATATTTAAAAACTCAATTATCATCATCAGGAGAATATCATTCTAATTTTGAACATCTATATAAAATAGATAGTTAGACAACTACTTACTATTTTCTAGAAAGAAATTTCACTTTCTAGGAAAAGTTCTATTGTAATCTCTCTTCTAAAATTTGAATGCATATAATATATACCTAGATTATTTAAATTTAAATAAATATACAAATGTAACTTAAATTTAAATGGATCAACTGCTTAATGATGAAATGATGATGATCATATAAATTTGCAAGCTAATAAAAATTTTCTCTTTATTTAAATTAAAAACAAACAATAGATGATTAGCAATTTCGAATTATTTTCATTGAGTTTTCTTATTATATTAGGTATATACGAGCACCCCGTCCCATCTCAATTGGCCCACCAATATTTTTTCTTTTTAAATAAAATTATGCTAATTCACGTGTAAATTTAATTAAAAATATTTATTTTTATTATCATTTGGAACAAGATTTTAAACAATTTAAAACATTTTATTGTAACATTTAACTTAAAATTATTTTTTCATTGTTAAAAACAAGGATAACATACAAAATCCAAAACCTTTACCACTGTGTGACGTCGCCTTTATTTTTAATTACGGCTTGAATTCTTTTGGGCAACGTACTTATTAAGTTTTGACACTCATCTTGAGTGAAAGTATCTCAAATATTTTGAAGTTTGTGTTTTAATTCGACTACGTTTCTAGCTGGTTGTATTCGTAATAGCTTTTTCATTGTGTGCCAAAGAGTTTCTATTGGTGACAAGTCGGGACTGTTGCCACCCACTCCAAAAGCCATTTTAAAGATTTTCTTGATGTATGGCAGGCCGCCGCGTCTTGTTGGAAGACAAAATTATTATTATTCTGCAATGCATCTGCCATTGTTGGAAGTAACGATTTTTTTAAATCTCTAAATATTTTTTTAGATCATATTATTGGTGTTTACAATTCCATCAATGAAGTGAAGTTTTCCAACACCTCTAGCAGACATTGAACCCCATACCATAACTGAAGCAGGAAATTTTACTTTCTTTTTTAAACAATCTGAATTGAAAGCTTCATTTTTCTGACGAATAACTCTGCTTCGATTGTCCCCAACACAAACTTCAAAACGAGACTCATCACTCCAATGGACACTATTCCATTCATCACTCGTCCAATTAATGTGACTTTTAGCCCATTTAAGCCGGTTTTTCTTTTGTTTTAATGTCAAGAGTGGCTTTTCTTTCGCCTAAAAAAATTAGTAAAATTACAAAAAAAAAATTTGGAATAAGTTGCAATAAAATTAGCTTGTAAGTTTTAAAACCTAACTTAAGGGCTTCTCTATGGCACATGGATCTTGAAACACTTCGCCTCACAGCATCGCTCCAAAGAACAGATAATTCACCATAGTTCGAACGCCTGTTTTTTCTAATAATATTCTTCAATGCCCGTCTATCAGCATCTGATATTTTGGATTTCGACGCATACCGAGGTTTTGTAGCTATTGTACCTGTTGTTTTATAAACTCGAATAATATTTCTGATAGTAAACTTTGATAAATTAACTAGATCGCCAATTTCCGCGTTTGATTTTCCCTTTTTAAATAAATTGATAATAATTGAGCGAATTTTTTCATCAACAACCTTTCCACGAGTCATTTTTACTAATAATAAACAAAACAAAATTTCTTTTGTTGGAAAAAGGCAAAGCCTACTTGATTATTTCACATGTTCAAAGATTCTTAAAAAAAAAATCCTGAAAAGCAAAGAACTATTTTTTATATAAAAATATGTTTTTAACAATTAAAAAATAATTTTAAGTTAAATGTTACAATAAAATGTTTTAAATTGTTTAAAATGTTGTTCCAAATGATAATAAAAATAAATATTTAAATTAAATTTACCGTGAATTAAGCATAATTATATTTAAAAAGAAAAAATATTGGTGGGCCAATTGAGATGGGACGGGGCTCGTATCTAATTGAAATCAACGAATTATGGAATTCGGAATGTAGCCCAGTAAATAGAGGATCCAAAAAGTGGTTCACCTTACATTAATTGGGGGAAATATTTTTTTTTATCCTTTGGTATGGGTATCCCAAATCTAAGTTTGCGACCTCGAAAGTCTGGGGACAACTTTTGGTGGCCGAAAAACCTCGAAATTTTCGGACTTTTTCTAGTTTTTCGCTTATAACTCAAAAACGGACCATATTCTGTAAATAACTATCCTATGCTAAATTAAAGAGGATAAAATTTCGCGTCGATTAAAAAAAATAATGCAAAATTGGTCCAGTAGTTCGATTTTTAATGGGGATCGAAACAGCCCCCGGGATCACTTTTGAGTACCTATCCCAAAACTCGCACTTTTTTCGATTTTCTCCCATTTTGACCATGAAGAAGCACGTTTTCGACAAAGACCACTCTATACATTTTTAAATTAGATTAAATTTGCTACAATTCAAACAAAGTCTTACTATCAATAAATGCTATGTTGAGAATAAAAGTCATTAAAAAACGGTGACATAAAAATAGCTTTAAAAATTGTTTGTAATATAAGTAATTAAAATTTTGCAAACAGCGTACTCGATTTGTCACTATGTTTCGAATGTAATAGAAAAATATCGGTCTCATCGTCCGTTGGTGACAATATATGAAATAAATAATTGAACGCATGCTTTTGGAAATGCGTGATATAAGATTGAATACAACTTTTCACAAGTGGAAGGAAGTTTTGTTTTCACTTGAGCGACATCGAGCTCACTTACTTACTCACTACTCATTCATAAATACACTTCACTTCGCTTGACTTCACTTACGAGGAAACCAAGAAAATAGTTTAGATGTGACTGAACAAACACTTTCAAAAACATTATTCTTATTTTTTTTATTTTTAATGATAAGAATTCAAAAATATATCTTGAATCATACAAGGAATAAAAGAGTGATAGATCTTTAAGGACATTCAGTGCTGAAAAGTGCGAGCCGGACTTCCATTTAAGGGTTCCGTATCTTATATCATTCAAAATACTTAAGATATCACATTTGTTCTTATTTGTCTTTAATAAGAAGAGAATCAGGAGATTTGGAAAAATTTTCCATAATTTTAAGTTAAACGAATTCTGAACAACAACAGATTAAAAAAAAAACTCCTAAAAATGGCTATTTTAGAGTCCTCATAAACTCTCTCATTTTAAAGGAAATTAAGTTTAAAAAATGTCTTCTAATTCTACTTGAAATCTTTACAGAGGTACCACATCATTATAGGTAACGAGACATCACAAATATGTGTGAGCCATCCACATAAGCTCACGGGGAAGTTAAACTTCTTTAGCCGAAGATACTATTGAAATAATTTAAATTTCCTAATTTTAATAAATTTTATTTGTCATTAAATATTAGTGGGTTTTAAAAAATTATTCTCTATTGAGTCATTTCCCCTTTGTTGTAACAAAGTCGCTAAAGAGGTTTCACTTCAAAATTTCGACACTCTACGAAATATTATTCCCTTAAAATTATAATACAATATTGATTTTTGGAAAAATGGAAACATATAACTTGTAAATTTTCAGTTTAGACTTATATTTAGTTTATGACGTGTAAATTATTTTTAAATACTACTTACTATATTTTTGAATTAAATATCGTAGTTTTTTTACAAATACTCACTAAGTATACACTTGTTTTATATATTTTCTAAAAATAATAAATATTTTCTTATTATTAATTTAGTTTAGTTAAAGTTTGAATTTTTATTTAAATCTTTTTTTACGTGCGTTTAAGTCTCCAGCAATTTGCTTTTTTTCTTATTAAACAAGCTACACACACAATGTGTTTATATACTATATTATTATTTTTAAATAAACACTAAACTAAATTAGTAATTTTTCGTTAAAAAAAAAATTTAAATCAAGTCACTTAAGTTCTGGAAGAAATTTAATAAATTAGTAATGAAGCATGTTAAAGCTTTTATATTTTTGTTATTAATTTGATTAAAGTTTGAATTTTTATTTAAAATCACACACTAATTAATTATAATTTTTATTGAAAACAAATATTACAAAAATAATTACAATTGTTTTCAATAAATAATTAATCATGTGTTGAAAATAAAAATTCAAACTTTAATCAAATTAATAACGAAAATAAGCTTCAAGAGCTTCATTACTAATTTAATTTAGTGTTTATTTAAAAAATAATAATATAGTATATAAATATATTGTGGGTGTAGCTTGTTTAATAAGAAAAAAAAGAAAATTGCTGGAGACTTAAACGCACTTATAGACGAGTTTATTAAGCAGAATAATTAATAATGCGATTGAATAAATCCCAAAAAATCTATATGGTTTGAAAAGTAATTTTTACTTTCACTCAACTACATATCTATCAACATTCGAAATATAAAAAATATCCATAATAACAACTCGGATTAAGTTAGAGAACACTCTCATGATTTTTTGAATTATTTAAATTCAAATGAAAATACTTCATCGGTTTCCAAGAAGATTATTCGATTTTAGAAAACGAGCTAAGTTTATTGAAAGTCATTCAAAATAATGCCCTAAATCTTTTAAATATTTACTAGCAAGATATCAACCTCCTTAATAAAGTATTTGTTGGCCTTTAACATGCTCACTTACCTTAAAAGATATTTATTGATTAAATGTTTAGCAATAAAAATTATTATAATTATTTTTAATATAAACTCATCAGTGATTAAAAAATTCAATTTCAAAATTCTCACTGGCGAAATTCCCTAAACAGAGCATGACAGTTGTAAGAACCTTCACTTTTACATCATATAATCTGTCATCGCTGTTATATCAAAATGACGAATGTCAAAATTACCAAAATAATTTTATTGAAGAAAAACACTTGTATTTGTTAGCTACATCTGATCTCAAATTGTTGTATGTTATCAGGTGATAGAATTCAAATTACAGATTAAAAACAAAATAAAGTATTTAGGGTTAATACAGATGAAAACAGAAGTTTTTCTTAGCTACTGAAAAGTGATGATTTTTACATACGACTTTTTGATATAATAATAACGATGTTTTGCATATTTCCTTATCCTTATCTCGTCTATACAATCTGTAAAATTCTTCTTTCTTCTTCTACTTGAGAGACATTAATGCTTGAATTTTTACGAATTTTTCTTGTTTTGAAAATCTCTGATAATAATCCAATTGTCAATGTTAGATTTTTTAAGGGCCATCCTTAAAAATAAAATGCTGATGAAAAAAATAAATTCGTTCTTTGAGTGTAATAATACCATTGGATTTATCTTTTAATTATGTATTTTTGTAAATTTAATTTTGACGCTCCAGTTATGCGCTTCAAAGTGGCCTCACAGGTCCCTCTCATTAAATTTGCATTCTTTTAATTTAAAAATAGTTAAATAACCCATATATCAGCTGGGAAAAATTATTTTGGACGCTATAAAACAAATTTGGAGGACAAATGAAAAAATTGATAAAAAAATGTTGCGTACCCATTGTATGTGTAGCCTTAAATAAGTCGTTTAAAACCATTTTAAAAATGTTATTTTTACATGTGCATCAGGTGCTATAATTTTGTCCCAAAGTTGGCTGTCCCTTATCTTACCAGAATACGAGTTAGCCTTGAACTTGGTCGCTTTTTGTGTGTTTTGTAATCGATAAACCAGAGTTACTTCGAATGACACCTTATAAAAATTTTTTCCCGTTAATACAGATTTGTTTCCGAAATATCAAGTTAATTTCGTAGAGAGTTGAATGCGCTTTATTCGTTAATATTTTCTAAATCCTAATCATCAAATTGATTCATACGAATGCTATTTACATAGATTAGATGTAACAAATCATAGAAAAAAGGAGCAATTAAACGTGCTAAAACTTACGACCAATTGCAACGTTTCGCCAATTTATTGTGGCTTCATCAGGCTCTATACAAAAAATAAATACAAATTAATCATTCACAATCATCAAAATCAACCCAGACATAATATAATATAATTACCTTGATCAAATTTTTAAAACACTTCGTCATTCAATTATTTTCTTGCTAATTAGAGTACAAATGGTATATTTTATTATATGAAACGAGCAATTCTTGTATATATATATATAGAATCGGTTTCTCGAAAACGGCTCTAACGATTTGGATTAAATTCACGTGTTAGAGGGTTTTTGGGATTGACATTTCGATCTGTCACGGTCTCATCTTGGGCTAATTTGTTTTTGATGGCTTTTTTATTAATTGAAATAATTATTCAAAGGTGGTTGTCTCGATAAAAATTCATAATTACATTTTTATTCAATTTCCTTTTAATAATTAATTGGTTTTTCAATTTTAAATTCCACTAATAGATCATTACAAATATTATTATATATTAGAATAGAATTTGCCAATTTAATAAATTAAAGTTATTTTTCTAAAAAATAATTTATTAGAATAATCAATTTCATTCTCTTTAAATTGAAAGTTTTTGCCGAGAGTAGCAGAATTTTTATATATTGAAGGAGACAATAAAAGAGTGTGTCTTCTGCTGGAATTATAAATTTTATTTATTTATAACGAGACTATAGTTTCGAAGGCTTTGCCCTCTTCAGAAAAATGTAAAACTTTCATTCATAAATTAATTCCTGTGAATACATTGTAATAGACTGATGAAGAGGGCAAAGCCCTCGAAACTATAGTCTCGTTATAAATAAATAAAATTTATAATTCCAGCAGAAGACACACTCTTTTATTGTCTCCTTCAATTCATTATCTTTAAAAAAATCCGACAACTCGAAATATCATACCTCCTTCTTCGGGATTTAAAAGGGTTAATGAAAGAACCTCGGTGTATATTAATATTATTTTTAATTGCAATTACATTCATAACTTTGTAGCCCGTGATACGTCTTGATGATGGCCATAGTTGGTGTAAACGTTGGTAAAAATATATATTAAGTTTTATTTTATTTTGGCTGTGATTAAATATCGACCTTTTTACCTGAATTTAAAATTAAAAATAATATTAATATATCGCTTTTAACTGAATCAATAAATTACTGAGCATCGCTCGGTGTTCCAGGTACTATTTTCTAAATCCTACTCATCAAATTGATTCATACGAATGCTATTTACATAGTATATGGATGACTATACAAATTTATTGATGATATCGTAAATTAATTTTTCCTTTTCTTTTTTTTCTTCAGGTCTATTGGACACCATCACCTCGACAGCGGAGACCAAAATTGCCCAGGGATGTGCGTGCATACCCTGGCAACACTCATCTGTGCCGATGTCCTCGAGGACGTTCAATGTCCCACCTCGTCGATGAAATGCTGCGTGGACACGCCGCCATCCAACAGTTCCGGACCCGTATCTTCCACAACTTCAGGAACTAATAATAATAATAATAACAATAATAAAAAACCCGTTCCGATGACAACGCGAAGGCCAACAACCACAAATCCGCCGAGAAGACCTCCTCCGGTGAGTTTGTTCGTTTATTATTAGTGTTCTCTTTCTAGAGGAATAAAAAATAATAGAGCTAGTTTTAAGCCTTGGGAAATATAATATGTATCATATAATAACAATTATCTTTTAATTTATTAAGATGTGGCACAATAGTAAAACAAGACCCTATCATTTATTATGATTAACCGACTTCAAAAAAGGAGTAGGTTATCAATTCGACTGATTTTTTTTGTCTATGTTACTTGATTTCTTCGCCAATTGTGAACTGATTTTGGTGATTCTTTGCATTGGGTTCAGTATAGTTTCCGATTGGTCCCGTTTTTTTTCATTAGTATTGGACCCATAACTTCTTTGTTTATGAACCGATTTGAATGATTCTTTCTGCGTTTGGATCAGTATAGCTCCAAGATAGCTAACTATTTATTTATTTATTTATTTTATATATGTTCAGCGAGAACTTTTTCCCACGTGGGCCGATTTCGATGATTCTTTTTTTATTGGAAAGGAGGTAACTTAGGGGTGGTCCAATATTAATTTGGTCAAGTTCTGATGAAAATGATCAATGAGGAAATAACGTAAATCTCCAATTCTTATGAGCAAATAATCGAAATTATAATAAATAAAATCTTTTATAAAAAAATCTTAAAACCCGCAAACGTTTCGAGAGAATTTCTATATTTATGAATTGAATTTTATCATCATTTTATGATTCATTCGGCTGACGCTTTCTCTTACGAGATGCATGCAAGGTATTATATTAAGTCACTATTAATAACATCACTCAAAAGAGAAAAATAAAAATAATTTTTATAAAAAAAATAAAACCACTTCAAAAAATTAAATGCAACAAATAAAATAATAATAACTCAAAAATAAAATAAAATACACTAAAAGATAAAAATAATTATCTAATTTAGTTACAACTAAACGACGAAATATTAACATGAAATCACTTTTTGAAGTCGGTGCAAAACAAACTATATAGGTAAGCGAGCTGGGTAAGCCCGCCAAACGTACTAAGTAAGATCAGTCGAGTTCGATTCATAAAATGTATATGTTTAGAACCAACTTCAAAAAGTGATTTCATGTAACAATTTCATCGTTTAGTTGTAACTAAATTAGATAATTATTTTATTCCTTTTAGTGCATTTTATTTGCTTTTTGAGTTCTTATTATTTTATTTGTTGGATTTAATTTTTTGAAGTCGGTGCAAAACAAACTATATAGGTAAGCGAGCTGGGTAAGCCCGCCAAACGTACTAAGTAAGATCAGTCGAGTTCGATTCATAAAATGTATATGTTTAGAACCAACTTCAAAAAGTGATTTCATGTAACAATTTCATCGTTTAGTTGTAACTAAATTAGATAATTATTTTATTCCTTTTAGTGCATTTTATTTGCTTTTTGAGTTCTTATTATTTTATTTGTTGGATTTAATTTTTTTGAAGTCGGTTGCAAAATAAACTATATAGGTAAGCGAGCTGGGTAAGCCCGCCAAACGTACTAAGTAAGATCAGTCGAGTTCGATTCATAAAATGTATATGTTTAGAACCAACTTCAAAAAGTGATTTCATGTAACAATTTCATCGTTTAGTTGTAACTAAATTAGATAATTATTTTATTCCTTTTAGTGCATTTTATTTGCTTTTTGAGTTCTTATTATTTTATTTGTTGGATTTAATTTTTTGAAGTCGGTGCAAAACAAACTATATAGGTAAGCGAGCTGGGTACGCCGCCAAACGTACTAAGTAAGATCAGTCGAGTTCGATTCATAAAATGTATATGTTTAGAACCAACTTCAAAAAGTGATTTCATGTAACAATTTCATCGTTTAGTTGTAACTAAATTAGATAATTATTTTATTCCTTTTAGTGCATTTTATTTGCTTTTTGAGTTCTTATTATTTTATTTGTTGGATTTAATTTTTTTGAAGTCGGTGCAAAACAAACTATATAGGTAAGCGAGCTGGGTAAGCCCGCCAAACGTACTAAGTAAGATCAGTCGAGTTCGATTCATAAAATGTATATGTTTAGAACCAACTTCAAAAAGTGATTTCATGTAACAATTTCATCGTTTAGTTGTAACTAAATTAGATAATTATTTTTATTCCTTTTAGTGCATTTTATTTGCTTTTTGAGTTCTTTTATTATTTTATTTGTTGGATTTAATTTTTTTAGAAGTCGGTGCAAAATAAACTATATAGGTAAGCGAGCTGGGTAAGCCCGCCAAACGTACTAAGTAAGATCAGTCGAGTTCGATTCATAAAATGTATATGTTTAGAACCAACTTCAAAAAGTGATTTCATGTAACAATTTCATCGTTTAGTTGTAACTAAATTAGATAATTATTTTATTCCTTTTTACGTGCATTTTATTTGCTTTTTGAGTTCTTATTATTTTATTTGTTGGATTTAAATTTTTTGAAGTCGGTGCAAAACAAACTATATAGGTAAGCGAGCTGGGTAAGCCCGCCAAACGTACTAAGTAAGATCAGTCGAGTTCGATTCATAAAATGTATATGTTTAGAACCAACTTCAAAAAGTGATTTCATGTAACAATTTCATCGTTTAGTTGTAACTAAATTAGATAATTATTTTATTCCTTTTAGTGCATTTTATTTGCATTTTTGAGTTCTTATTATTTTATTTGTTGGATTTAATTTTTTTGAAGTCGGTTTTATTTTTTTTATAAAAATTATATTATTTATTTTTAATTTAAATAATAATTATTGTTATTATTAAAGTTGTTATAGGAAATAAGGACTAGGCCTATATCTTGTATGCAGATAATTTATATTTTATTGCCAACGTTTCGTCAACTTTGTTGACTTCTTCGGGACTCAAATAGTTAACTTCCTGCATATTTGTCATTTTTATAATTATTCTTTCTTAGTAAACATATTAAGGCAAGCCATCATCATCAATCTGATTAGCTATCTGAACCCTGAAGAAGTTAACAAAGTTGACGAATCGTTGGCAATAAAATATAAATTATCTGCATACAAGATATAGTCCTTATTTCACTATCACAGCTTTAATAATTTAATCGATGGACATAAATAATCAAAATAATAATTATTAAATAGGATATCGTTTTTTATTTAATTATTTAGTTCCTGGAACACTGAGTGATGCTCGGTAATTTTTTCCTTTAGTTAAAAGCGATATATTAATATGATTTTTAATTTTAAATTCAGGTTAAAAAGGTCGATTTTTATTCGCTGCCTAAATAAAATAAATTTAAAATAAAATTTAATTTATATTTTTACCAACGCTATGGCCATCATCAGGTCCTATCACTGGGCTCAAAATTTTGATTGTAATTAAAAATAATATTAAACTTACATGTAGGTTCTTTCGAAGACCCTTTTAAATCCTGAAGAAGGAGGCAGGATCCTTCGAATTGTCGGATTTTTTAAGAGAATGAAATTTATATTATTATAAATGATTTTATAGAAAAATACGTTTAATTAATTAAATTGGCAAATTCTAATATATAATAATATTTCAAATGATCTAATAGTTGGAATTTAAAATAAAAAAACCAATTAATTTTATTAAAAGAAAATTGAAAAAATGTAATTATAAATTTTTGTATTCAAACGCACCACCTGTGAATAATTATTTCAATTGACAAAAAACCCATCAAAAACAACTTAGCCGAATTAATAAAGTAAAGGATGTGTAGTTTCACAGTGAATGAAATAAAACTCAAAGAGGTTTTATACAAACTCAATATATTTCAGATTATTGGTCCATCATCAGGAGTTTACAGGTTAAAAACCGTTAAAAAAGTTTTAAACTGTAAACTCCTGACAATGAACTAATAATCCGAAGTATATTGAGTTTGTATAAACCTCTTTGAGTTTTATTTCATTCTCTGTGAAACTACACACCCTTTACTTTATTAATTAATATCATGTTTCACCTAAAACCTACACCACTTTCTCTAAGTAAAACTTAGCCGAAGATGAAACCGTGACAGATCGAATTGTCAATACAAAAACCCCCTAACCCGTGAATTTCATCCAATCGTTAAAGCCGTTTTCGAGAAACCGATTCTATATATATAATATATTTTTTAAACAAAAGTTGTCAGAAATCACATCCTTTACTGCTTTTGACAGAATTTGCCGTAAAGTATATGTGTTATTTTATCATTTCCATTATTGATCACCCAAAATCCCCTTTGGGGTTAAAATATTAAAATATTCTATAGCTTATATTTTAATACTAGATGAGAGGAGGTATCAGCCAAAGATGTAATCACTGGGTTCAATAAAACACCTTTAATAAGGCGTTTCGGCCTGAATTTTATTTGGTCATCTTAAAATTCAGGCCGAAACGTCGTATGAATGTTTTGTGTTGTGACATCTTTATATCGTTCCTCCTTTATCTAATTATAGTTTCATCACAGCCACGAACTCTAACAATATGCTTATATTTTAAGTTAGAAGACATCTGATCCAAATACAAAATTTAAAAAAAATATCTCCAGTCGTTTTTATTCCAAGTAGTAAGGAAATTGCGCGGACAAACATACACATAGACATGCATTTTTTTGAAGGTGTTTTCTTTGATAACATGAAACGTGTGCATCCAAAATTTGAGGCGATTTGGACCAATGTACAGAAAACACCTTAATCTTAATATATATAGATGGGTACTATAATGTTTTAAATTACGATTTTGGTGTTTTTTGAGGCTCTTGAAAACCTTGGAAACAGATGGAATGTCTTCGTTAGGAAAAAGAAATAAAATTTCCTTATATTCTAACAATTTATTTTCATGAAAAACTTTTGAGACGTTTCGGTGGATATTCTCACACCATCATCAGTCCATGCTTTTCATAATATAGTACATATATCTGTGTAGAATGTTATTTTCTTTTTACAGTTAATAACATTATAATCAAAAAGCTGGAGCTTTTGTGTGTTAAATTATTATTAATATGGTATGTCAATACCAGTGAAACTATCATATATATAATGAAATGTTTTAAATCTTATAAAATGCCTTTCTTTAAATTGTTTTCTATAATTATTTCTCTTAAAATATTTATTTAACAAAAATTTTCAACAAAATGAAACTAAACACACAAACACACAAAAACTTCAGCTTTTTGATTATAATGTTATTAACTGTAAAAAAAAATTACATTCTACACAGATATATGTACTATATTATGAAAAGCATGGACTGATGATGGTGTGAGAATATCCGCCGAAACGTCTCAAAAGTTTTTCATGAAAATAAATTGTTAGAATATAAGGAAATTTTATTTCTTTTTTCTAACGAAGACATTCCATCTGTTTCCAAGGTTTTCAAGAGCCTCAAAAAACCCCAAAATTGTTTGTTTATAAATAGAGAAGGTGATGTTTCATTTATCTATCAATGCACAGCCTAAACCGCTTGACCTAGAAAGATGAAATTTGGAGTGTATATTCTTTCAACAATTTATGGATGTGCTAAAAAGGGATTTTTTAAAATTCGAACCCTAAAGGGAGGAAAGGGCCCCAAAATGTGTTTTCAGAGTTTTTCAAGATCTCTTAAACCAGAAAAGATATCGATATGGGTTTAGTTTAGAAAGGTGAAGCATTGAAATACAAAAAAACGTATTGGAGTATTTTGCTCTATTTGACCCCGAAAGGGAGATATAGTCATTTTGGTGGAAATTTTTGAAATTTTTAAAGTGCTCTATATCTTCGAGTTTTTACATTTTAGCATTCAAATTTGGTACATAGGTTTATTAATGCTAAATCTCGGGAAAGTTTTTTTTTATTTTTTTAAATTTGACCTTGAACTGAAAAATGGGGGATTTTTGAATTTGTGGTCTAAAACACAAAGTTCTGCTTCATGCCCTTGGACCAAACTCAACCAAATTTCGTATACATAACACTGCTCGACAAAAATTAAACAAAAATTTGTATCCGCAAATTTAACAATGGATTTCAGTAGAGTTTTATACGCTATCAATGCACAGCCTAAACCGCTTGACCTATTGGATATCGATATGGGTTTAGTTTAGAAAGGTGAAGCATTGAAATACAAAAAAATTTTATTTGAGTAATTTGCTCTTTTGTCCCCAAGGGAGATATAGTCATTTTGGGGTATATTTTTGAAATTTTTAAACTTCTCTATCTCTTCGAGTTTATAATCATGCAATTTCCGATTTTTTACAACAGGTCAGAGTTTTTGAGATGTTATCGGACTTGGGCTTGACTAAAATGGCCATTTTGACCTATTTTCGAGTCCCATTAGATATTAAACAGCAATATTTGAAATCAAAATATTTTGTTGACGTAATAGAAAACAGCTTCTTCTTTGATTTTCAAATTACCACTCGTTTTTTAGCTGAATTAGAAGTCGAGTTATAACTAAAAAACTAAGACCATATGTTTTTATCTATGTTTATTACCCTTTATAATCACGTACCTTTAGTCTTTTTAGTTATCATTCAAGTTCTAATTGAGCTAAAAACAAGTGGCAATTTGAAAATCAAAGAAGAAGTTGTTTTCTACTACGTCAACAAAATATTGTGATTTCAAATATTGCTGTTTAATATCTAATGGGACCTGAATGTAGTTCAAAATGGCCTTTTTCTAACGTTTTGGCCGACAATATCTCAAAACTCTGACCTGTTGTAAAAAATCGGGAAATTCCATGATAATCAGCGTATAAACCTCTAAATGAAATCCATTGTTAGGTTTGTGGATTACAAATTTCGTTAAGCGAGTGTAGTCTGTGGGCCTCTAGAAGGCTAGAAATGTAAAAACTAACCACGGTGGTGGTTCGGAGGTGAAATTCAGGGGAAAAATTTAAAATTAACGAAATCAAGTTAGGGTCGAGGTTCTGAAAATATCGCCCGGCTAGCTCAGTCGGTAGAGCATGAGACTCTTAATATCTCAGGGTCGTGGGTTCGGAGGCCCCACGTTGGGCGCAAATTTTTTGACTTATATACTTTGCAGTAATAACCCGGTTTTTAGTTAGAACGGGTTCTTACTAGTTAAAACGCGTTTCACTGAATACCTTTGTGGCATCTAGTGTTTACTGATGTTGGCTGAGTTTGGTCCTAGAAATGTAAAAACTAACCACCCAAAATGGGGGGGGGGGCGTCAAAAAATGAAAATTCTTGCCTTTTAACCAAATTTTGTATAAATAATCTGTGGGCCACTAGAAGGCTAGAAATGTAAAAACTAACTAATATAGATAGCAAAATTATAAACTTCTCGGCGAAATAATAATTTTATTTGAATCCTTTTTTTTTTGTGTTTAAATTTCCTTCATTTTAAATTAAATATTAGTATATTTTAAATCTTGTTTCGTGTAGTTCATCAATCGCATATTTTAAATTTATTTTAATCTCAACAAGATTCTAAATAATCAAAAATAATAAAACTTGATGACAATTGTTGATTATTTCGTGAAGATATCATAAAGTAAACAGCAATAAAAAATTTATTGCACTAGAGCAATAAATAGGCACTTTTTCTTTTAAAAATGATTAAGTACTGCTTTACTTTTTGCATTATAGTAGAATAGAGATATTAAATTCAAGTTTTATAGAGTGGAATAAAGATACGATTCAATAGGGAATTGAAATGACAATTCAACTCAAGAATAACCAAAAGAACAATTTCCGATTATTTTAATAATGAATTAGAAAATCATTTTCATCTTCTTAAATAAATAAATAAATCCATCAAACTTTATTACTCGACCTCCTTAGAGGCACAAGTCCTCGGTGGCTAGGTCAACAAAACATCAATACAAATTAACTACAGAAATTAATAAACATAAATACAAATCAATTAAAAGAAATTAACAATTAACAAACAAGAAAAAATATAGAAATATATGCTCATTAACAAATAACATGATCATAGATTTCCATCAAAAGACAAAAAGTAATTTAAATAATTCCGCGCAAAAACCTGATACCAGGAGCAAACGACGCATTAGCCATCCCTACATTTGCCATAAGTTGTTAAGGAAACCTGGTCAAAACCTTAACAAGAATGGTATGACCTCTCTCTACCTCAGCTAATCTCTACTTGTGAGAACTAAATAAAATTTTGCACAACCCTAGGACATTAGGACTTGACAAAATTTATAATTATAGGGTGCAGAGGACTATAATCCCAAGTAGTAACAGACAGACTGTTCCACAAACCAATTCCCAGATCCTACAAACGAATGTAAACCGATATTTTTCAAGAATCTTGGCTTACGAATCTTTTTTGTATGATCAGCTCTACCTAAATAACTTGGTTCCTAAAATCTATTCGTTATTTCCTCCCAACTCCTAAGACCCTTATATACTTTGAAAATCACTTTCAATTTAGCCCATTCTCTTCTCTCCAAAAAGGTAGACCATCCTAATTCATTAATCATTGAAGTGACACTACTCATCATCAGCCTGTCGATAGCGACAATCCACTGCTGAATATAGGCCTATTCCATCAAATGGAAGGGGGTTGGCATTAAGTCACCACGCTTGCCAGACGGATTGGTGACTAGGAATCAGATTATAGGGGGTCAAATATCAGTGCAGGGACTCGGACTCGAACCCGGGACTCCTGCTTAGAAGGATAGTGTGACTACTACTAAACCTATCAAATTTACCAAAAAGAAATCTAGCCGCCCTCCTTTGTACCATATCAATTTTTCTCTCTAATCTTTGCGGATGTTTGTCCCAAACCACAGAACAATACTCTAAATTAGGTCTTACATAAGTTAAATAAACTTTAGACTTAACTTCACTAGATGTACCCTTCAAAACGGACATTTCTGAGGATCTTTTTTCGAGGTTTAAAATGACTAATGAAGCACATTTAATTTTTGTCTTTTTTAACAGACTTTTTGCTTGACTTAACATCAACAGGATATTTTATAATAATTTTATATTTTAACATTTATTTTTGTTGATGTTAATAGCAAACTCTAACAAAAATTAAACAAAATCACTGTTAAAAAGGAAACAATGAGATAGCTTCTTCATTGGGCATTTTAAACCTCGAAAAAAATGGAAAGATTCTCCGAAAAGTGGATTTAAAAAAAAAATAAAACCGACTTCAAAATTATATAAACATAAACAAAGAAATTATGGGTGAACATACATAACAAAAAAGGTCCAATACCAATGAAATTTAGTTTTTTACCAATTGGTTTTTTTTTAGTTTTAAGAGGATGTTTTATTAGCCAGAAAAAAATATATACAATTTATTACAAAGTTACTTCTAACAATCCAAAAGAAGTATAGTATCTTAAATTTAATACAATGAAAAAAGAAAAGGGCCATTTTAAATGGATCCCAGTAGCTTTTTTTACATAATATAGTTGTTTTTTTTAATTTTAATTTTACAATAAGTTTTTTTTTGTAATTTTTATTTACATTTGTATAATTAAATTTTTAAATTTTTGCACGGGAAAAGGCTTTGAAAAACCCGGCTTTTTACCAATCGGAAACTATACTGAACACAATGCAAAAAAATCATCAAAATCGAGCTCACAATTGGCGAAGAAATCGAGTAACATAGACACAAAAAAAAAATTCAGTTGAATTGAGAACCTCCTCCTTTTTTGAAGTCGGTTAATAAATGATAGAGATCCGGGTATTAAAACCAAAAATGAGCAAATGAAAATATAAAATAATCATATAATTAAATAAAGAGAAATAAAAAAAACGTCATTAACGCGTTATCTAATACATATATCAATTTATTATTAAGTATGTCAGAGAGAAAAAGATAAATGGAATGATTAATTTGTTACAGTCAAGCGAATCGTCGAAACCAGAGGCTTCCGCTCAAACCATGCAAAAAGATGAAGGTAATTTTCTAGAACAAAAATACTAACAACCATCTATTGTTCATTTTTAACATATTTTTGAAAGGACGTTTATATTCATGATATTTCTAACCACCCACTCACTAATAGGAGCTGATGTTCTAAAAACTATTTGCATTTATTTCAGAAACGAAAAAAATTAAATTAATGGAATAAAATAAGAAAAGAATAGTAAAAATAATTATTCGAAAAATGTATTATTAGCCCTCTCGATCTGTTGGCCTATCGTAGAATAGTTTCCTTTTTTCCCTTTTTACTTTACCTTACAGGGTATGTAGTCCAGGCAAATTACGATTTTAATAGAAAATAATTTCCGGTAAAGATTTCATTGTTGGAATACCTTTATTGGTACTCCAATATTACTACCAAACATAAGTTTTCACCCAAATCTGTGCTGTGGAAATTTTTCTACGATCCTCAAAATGAGAAAATTTCGGAGTTTTTTCAGTTTTTCTTGAATAACTCTAATTAAATCTCTTTAAATTACTAGTAAAATGATACAATTTTCATCTATTTAGGTTTAGTAGAACCGGTACTAGCGCTTGTCAAAAAACAGCCCCCGGGATCACGTTGGAATATCCCAAAAACTCGGACTTTTTTCGATTTTTCCCCTTTTTAACCATGAAGGTGCACGTTTTCGACAAAGACGACTCTATACATTTTTAAACTAGATTAAATTTGCTACAATTTAAATAAAGTTTCATTCTAATTGGATAATGGTAACATGAGGTTGAAGTTTTGAAAAAATGCAATTTTTTGCAAAAATCGCAGTTTTTCCTTCATAAAATGAAAACCACTCATTCTAGAAACTTGATTTCTATCTCATTCTCTAGTAAATTTTGTTGACTTGAACGTTTACTTGGATCACTTTTTTGATAAAACTCTTATATTTATAAATATCCAGCATTTTCCATGACGCTTTTGAGGATTCGGATCATATCCTGTCCGGAAAATGTAGGATATCTATAAATTTAAGAGTTTTATCAAAAAAGTGATCCAAGTAAACGTTCAAGTCAATAAAACTTCCTAGAGAATGAGATAGAAATCAAGTTTCTAAGATGAGTGGTTTTCATTTTATGAAGGAAAAACTGCGATTTTTTGCAAAAAACTGCAAATTTCAACCTCATTGCGGCACAGGTTACCATTTTCCAATTAAGATGAAACTGTGTTTAAATTGTAGTAAATTTAATCTAGTTTAAAAATGTATAGAATAGTCGAAAACATGCTCCTTCATGCTCAAAATGGGGAAAAATCGAAAAAAGTACGAGTTTTAGGAATATCTAAAAGTGATCCCGGGGCTATTTTTTGACAGGTTCTAGTACCGGTTCTACTAAACCTAAATAGATGAAATTTTTATCATTTTACGCGTAATTTAAAGAGCTTTAATTTATCTAAATAAATGTCTTTTTGATTTGATAAGCCGTTTTAGAGTTATTCAATAAAAACTGAAAAAACTCCGAAATTTTCTCATTTTGAGGCGCGTAGATTTAGGTGAAAACTTAGGGTAGTATTATTGGAGTACCAATAAAGCTATTCCAGCAATAAAATCTTTACCGGGAATTATTACCTGTTAAAATCGTAATTTGCCTGGACTATAAAATCACACATAATTAATTATAATTATTTATTGAACTGGAATAAATAATAAAATAAAACTGCTACGTTTCGATTGACTTATTCTGCTATTGAAACGTCGTAGTTTTATTGGGAAATGGAGTTGGTGCTCTATGTTAATACTTGAGAATGATCACAGAATAAGATCATCAGACGTCGTAGTTTTATTGTATTATTTTTTCGTGTTCAATAAATAATTATATTTAATTACCTATATGTGATTTGATAATAACTAAATAACTAATAAATTATTGACGTTTTAGGAAAATGTCCTGGTGTATGTGTGACTGAAAACATCGCTCAATATTGTGAGGCTGTTCTCGCGGATGACACGCTTTGTCCTTCCGGGCAACGATGTTGCGTTTCACGGCTACAATACGGAGACAAAGTACCTGATACCCTTATCATGATGAAGGGCGCTGATACGCCCAATAGTGGTGGTGGGACCAAGAGGCCATCCACTTCTTCGTCGTCTTCCTCCTCGTCTTCAGGAAGTAGCAGCAGTATGACGTCACAGTCGAAGCCACTCACACCGCCGAAATCTTGCCGGGGTGAATGCGTCTCCGGACTTTTTGTTCTTTTCTGCGACGAAATTGACAGTCAAGCATTTTGTCCTGATGAAGGCAGCTGCTGCGTCACTACAACTCCAATTAACAATCCAGGTTCTATTTTTACTATATTCTCGTTCAACTAAAAAAACAAAAGCAAAATAATATAATATAGGGTGACTAGAACGAATACTAATCGTCCAGGGGTGAACCGCGACCTAATATCGTGTACACCTACTTTCACTTCCACTTTCATTTCCTAGTCGAAGACAATAGATTATCTAATGAATTCCAAAGTAATTCCAAATAATTCCAAAGACTTGAACACCTAATTCCAATCGCGGTTCACCCCTCACAGTGGCGTACCTAAGTTATATTTGTTTATGCGATTGTATAGAGTTTATTTATTTTATTTTTATCTGACTAGATGAAAATTATAATATATGTATATATTTTAAATTGTTATTGCCACAATTTTTTAAACCAAGACCCTTTCAGAGGCGTGTAGCTTTAAATTTAGTCTCAAGCGCAAAATCCAATTTATCGACCTCGACAGCTCCCCGGATCACTCAAAACTCGGACTTTTTTCGATATTTTAACATTTTGACCATGAAGGATCACGTTTTCGACAAAACCCACTCTATACATTTTTAAACTAGATTAAAACTAGAATGGTCTTTGTCCAAAACGTGATCCTTCATGGTCAAAATGGGAAAATATCGAAAAAAGTCTGAGTTTTTGAATGATCCGAGGAGCTGCCGATAATTTGGATTTTGCGCTTGAGCTCGAACGGTTGGTCGGAGAAAAAAAACCTAAATTTTGAAATCTGTAGGAAAATGTTTAAAATAGCATTTTAAAAAACAGTCAAAAAACAGTCATAAATTCCTAATCAACTTTTATTTATGTAGGTCCTAAACCTTCGACAACGACGAAAAGACCTCATCAGCCGCCAGCTACAAAAACAACTTCAAGACCAACATCGATGACCTCGTCACCACCAAAATGTCCCGGAAATTGTATGCTCAATTCTACTGAGAAACCTTGTCAATCGCCATCAACAATAATGTCGAGCTTTACTACATGCCACAAAGTGTTTTTATTTTTTATTAATCATGTCCCGGAAATTGTATGCTCAATTTTATGAGAAACTTTTGTCAATCGCCATCAACAATAATTGAGCATACTACATGCCAAGTAAGTTTTATTTTTTATTAATCATCACCTTTAACGATGGAAAATTGGAAAATTGTTGCTCTATAAAGGAATAATAATAATAATTTCTTTCATAAAGAATAATCATTGAGCCTGTCTTCTATTATACTTGGCGCAAATATATACTGGATCGGGGCATAAAGATCTACCACAATTTGAAGAGATATAAAAAAATGAAAAAATTTAACTAGAAATAAACTGAATATATTTTTGAAAAGAACATAAAATAAATATTTTTGAAAAATGTGTTTTAAACATTATATCAGACGAAAAAAGGGGTCGGGGGGGGGGCGGTTCAAAAATGAAAATTCTAGCCCTTTCGACCAAACTCAACCAAATTTTGTATACATATTCTGTGGGCGCCGAAAAGGCTAGAAATGCAAAACCTAACCATCCAAAATGGGGAGGAGTGTCAAAAATGAAAATTCTAGCCCTTTTGACCAAAGTCAACCAAATTTTGTTTACATATTCTGTGGACCCTCAGAAGGCTAGAAATGCAAAAACTAACCAAATTTTATATACATAGTTTGATCGAAAGAGGTCCAGAGCCCTGACTAGCCAGATGGAGAAAAAATAATTAATCTTTATTGTGATGTTTCGATGCGATGTCGATCAAAGGGTCTAGGATTTCTATTGATAATTCTATTTTTGAACCATTTTTTAATATAATAAATTGAATAATCAATACACAATGATATGTACATCTAAGTGAATAACATACTTACTCATAAATAATTCACAACATGTATGGTAATAGTAAGCATTTTGATTAATGAGAACAATGTGCTTGCATTTAGAAAGTTTTTATAATATATAAGGTGTTTCACTTGTTTTTAATTTTAATTATTCATTAATAATCAGACGCGGCGTTAAATTGTATAGAGAGTAAATCGGCGTCGATCAATTGACCGTCGACCAATGAATTGCCGTCGATCAACTGATCATCGACCAATAAGGCTTCGGTCAATTGTCTAGTCCAGTGTTCCGCAAACTTTTTATTTTCAAGGTACATCTACCAAATCAAGAAATTTTAGAGGTACACTAAAGAAAAACAATGTTTATTTAATATTTATTTATTATCATAATCAATAGAATAGGAAAAGATGTTTAATGAGAAATGTGAGCCTGCTTAACAGAGCACAGGCGATCAAAATTTGGAGAGAATCGTTGATAAGGCTGCTCGCATAGCTCTCAGCTATATGCAGGTGTATTATCTTAACAAAACATGACATTTTTCCGCGATACACACTTTGCGGAACACTGGTCTAGTCGATGAATTGTTTTCGATAATTATTGTGATCAATTCATCATCAGCCTGTCGATAGCGACAATCCACTGCGAATATAGGCCTCTTCCATCAAGTGGAAGGGGGTTGGCCATTAAGTCACCACGCTTGCCAGACGATTGGTAACCTAGGAATCAGATTATAGCCGGTCAAATATCAATGCAGGGACTCGGACTCGAACCCGGGACTCCTGCTTAGAAGGCTAGTGTCTTTAAGCTCTCGGCTAATCCGATCAATTAAATCGATGAATTTTCCGGATCCCTGTTAAAAGGGCTAGAATTTTCATTTTTGACCTTCCCCATTTTGGGTGGTTAGTTTTTCTATTTTTAGCCTTCTGGGATCCACAGGATATTTATACAAAATTTAGTTGAGTTTGGTCGAAAGGGCTAGAATTTTCATTTTTGACCCCCCCCCCCCCTTTTTTTTCGTCTGATATAATGTTTAAAACACATTTAAAAATAAATTTATTTTATGTTCTTTTCAAGAAATATATTCTGTTTTTTTCTAGTTAATTTATTCATTTTTTATACCTCTTCAAAATGTGGTAGACCTTATGGCCCACCCTGTATATAAAAAGAGCTGTATTTTTTTATATACTTATTTATTTATTATTATAATTGGTAATAAACCTCTTAATGCTTTCAGTTGGGGACTGTTTGTTGTGAAAGTCGTCAGATTACGAAGCGGCGCGTCCAAGGCCCTCCGAGACGAGCGTTTCGACAACCACACCTGTGCCCGATCCACGGCCGGAATGCCCGGGTTCCTGTATTGTTTCCTATCTCTCGTTTACTTGCTTCCGTAGGTGTATTTTTAATTTCTATCCTAACTTCATACTATATAGATTAGTTCAGATTAATTTGCCGCAACGCTGACGTAATGCCGCCGACAGGGAGCGCTGTCGGCATATTTGCGGCAAATTTGAAATATAATCGTAATTTAGACTCGAATTTTGAAATGAAAGACTCCAATTGATTTTAAATTAAGAAACATTAAATATATTGATAATTATTCCTCCTCCCCGCCCCCTCACCACTCAAAAATTAAATATTCAATTTGCTTTTCTTTGCGCACAGAAAGAGCGCACGTCCGAGTTTCTCATGGCAATACTGGAGCATCCTGTCATACAAACAACACCTGATCTCTTTTAAATATTCGGAGCCTTATATCGATTATCGATCCCAAATTTAAAAAAATGATATAATTACTCCTCCTCACACGATCCCACTTATTTAAATAAATCTACATATTTCCACACAAAAATATCACAATGCTGTAGATTATAGAAATAAGAAATACTCCCAGATTTATATCTAGATTCTCATTTCTGTAGCTGTGTCAGGACGAAAATGAGGCGGGAGTTTACAGGTATACACATTTGGAGTGTGGTTTTTTAAGAGGAATAAAATTTTTGAACCGAGACGCCGCCCGCCAGGGCACCAGCCCGGAGGGACGAGCTTCGAGGGCGTGCCCAAGGCACGCACGAAAAGCTCGTATTAATATATTGAACGACAAGGAAATTATTCCTTTCTCTACCATTTTAAAAGGTAGTTGTTTCCCCATATGGGTTATCTTAGGATTTTTTCAAATTTATACAGATTATTATTTAAATACTTCTGCATCGATTGGTGGCAAAACGAAATTAATGAACAATATAGTTCCGGAGATATTAAATTCCAAAGATAGAGTTTTTCAGACTCTTATACATTGCACTATACGGGGTATCGAAAAGTTTACATACATATATAATTATAATTAAGAAACTCTTCTTACCATTGCTATAAAAAACTAAACCAACCTTAAACAATAACTAATACATTTTTTAAGAATATTTTAATTCTTAGTTACAACACAGTTTCTGAGATAATAATGAATAAATAAGGAAAAATTTACACTAAAAACAAGCTGGCAACAAAGCATGTATTTAACCTAAAAAGTTGGTTAACTTTAGTAGGGGGGTACGTTTTCCAACTCGCTTTAGTTTTTAAATAAGCAGCTAAATGACCCAGAAAGGCAACTGGCTAAATTATCAACACAGCACCCATCATCTACGAAAGTTTTAGTTTAGTAGTTGCTGTCACATCGTCAGCAGAGCTATTTTCTTAATTTTTTCAACGATGAGTAAATTTTCAGTTCATTATTAAAACTTAAAATAAACGTAGTAGCATTAAACTTATTGTTTTGACATTCCATATACTAAAAAAGAGTTTGTTTCTTCATATAAATATGTGTTTGTTTTGCAAATAACTTACACCGCTACACGTGTGGGTAGTGTCAAATTTCCAAAATGGCGACGGGGTAAGTTTTCCAAAAGTATACGGGGCATGTTCTATTATTATGCTTTTTTAGTTTACAATAAAAAATACATATTAAGTGACAAGCAAGATTTATTACGTGTGTTTTAACATTTAAAGTATAGTTAAAAAATTGTCCATGTACATTTTTATTAGGCTGGAAAACTTACCCCGCATACAGGGCACATTTTCCAAATTCACATGATCCGACTTAACCATTTGCTATCAAAATCTATATTAACTTTTTTGAAAAATAATTGTGCTAGTTTGTAGATAAAGGTATAGGGAATGCAATGATATCCTTTTTACTTAAAAAAAAATAAAAATAAAAAATACAAAAATAAAATTACAAAAAGTTGATAAACTTTTCCCGCGG
This sequence comes from Forficula auricularia, assembly GCA_024734495.1. Taxonomy (NCBI): domain Eukaryota; kingdom Metazoa; phylum Arthropoda; class Insecta; order Dermaptera; family Forficulidae; genus Forficula; species Forficula auricularia. The sequence goes on along the minus strand of JALMQS010000128.1, from coordinate 40,232,329 downwards.
TCTCCCTACTTTTTTTGACGTTTTTCCTCCAGCCATTGTTGCAACAGCTTTTAATCGCTTATTAAGAACTTTTTGTTTTATAAATCGACCTTTATAATGTATTTTATCTGTCATTTCTATGATAAAATATATATACAAGCGCGGACAGTGTTGCCAGAATTTTCAAACAAGCACAGGATTGGCTAGTAGTGGTACATAAACAGCAAAAAGTTTTAGGCTTATGAATTATGAATTCTTATTGTCTGTACTATTTACTCTAGCATTAACTTTTTGCTAGTATTGTTGCGAAACAACTACCTTAAACCCTGAAGAAAGAGGGAAGATATCCTCCAAAACATCGTTAAAAATGGTTTTCTAATAAATTGTTTTATAATTAAGTAATGGAGAGGGATTCAGCCAATGGGTAGCCTCTGGTGAATAAAAAACTCCCAATTATGGAAAACGTTATTTGTACTTGAGACGTTGCGCATATCAAGTGAGAGCACACCAAGATTTATGTACCATTTTGTAATTCATATAATTTTGTATATTATGATAAAATACACAACAATTTTGCCTGCGGACAATTTATTTATAAAATTAATTGTGTCGCTAATACATAATTTTGTAATTAACAAGTTTGGATTTTTTGTAAAAAATTTTATTGTAATTTTACATGTGTGCTCTATCGCTTTTTTCAGCTCTTAGGAACTGATGATGGCATTATTTAATTAAAGCCGAAACGTTTTCCATAATTGGGAGTTTTTTATTCAGCAGAGGCTACCCATTGGCTGAATCCCTCTCCATTACTTAATTATATACATATACAGCCATCAAAATTGTATCAACTTTATAAATTGTTTTATATTTCATAGGAAACGCTGAAATGACGACGCTATTTAAATGTCGCAAATCAACTACAAAATGTTGTGCCCCGAAATCGTTAATCCGGGCAGCAGCCGGCAATGAAACAAACCCTCATTCGTCAACCGAAACCAATTCATATACCACAACGAATTCTTTACAGCATCATGCATCTCACATGTATGGCCCTCATCATCAACAACAGCATCACACCACAAGGCCAGGTAACGAATTTTCTTTTTTCTAAGCCAAAATTATTACAAATTTGAAGGAAAAAGTAGAGAAATAGAGAAGATATTTTGTATTCCAATACCTATAGTAATAATATTTATTAATTCTAGCTTTGTAGTTTAACAAAAAATTTATTAAAAGGCTATACTAATATTCCATAGTTTAAAAAAATGTTATAGATCATATAAAAAGTCTCCGCGGTTTTTTGGTAAATTTTAAAATAAAAAATTTCTTTATTGGAAATCAATTTTAATCAATAATTAGTAGAGATTGTGGTGTTGTTGCAAGGTGAAACATCTTTAATAAAGATAAGAGTAAATAAATATTATATTTAATATTGATTTACTATGAGTTAAGTGATACTAGGTCACTTATTTCACATTAAAATTAAAAAATTAAAAGAAATAAAAAAATTTTCTTTTTCAATATATATTTCAGGCTATCAACCTCATCTTCAGGAAAGTGAGTACTTCCTGAAGATGGGTTGATAGCCCGAAAATATATATTGAAAAAGAAATTTTTTTTATTTCTTTTAATTTTTTAATTTTAATGTGAAATAAGTGACCTAGTATCCTTAACTCATAGTAAATCAATATTAAATATAATATTTATTTACTCTCAATTTAATCAATTACATATTGACCATTTTATCTATGACCTTTGCCATTTTTTGGGTAGCTTCATAATTCCATCGGTGTAGAACTTCTGCAGATTTATCGTCGAAAACACTGCATGATTTTCAACGCTTGGCCGGCCAATTTTTACGATCAAGAGAGTTTTGCAGAGACCGAGCCAAATGGTTAGCAGACGGTGGGAGGCTATACGGTGGATGCATCAAAAATTTCAACCAAGTTCCGTCAATTTGTTCCGAGTCATCAAATATTTGAGCGCGGCCACACATATCTTTGATGACTCGAACAAATTGACGGAACTTGGTTGGGAAGTTTGATGCATCCACCGTATAGCCCGGACCTTCCACCGTCTGCTAACCATTTGTTTCCGTCTCTGCAAAACTCCTTGATGGTAAAAAATTGGTCGACCGAAGCGTTGCTGAAAATCACTTGGCCAAGTTTTTCGACGATAAACCACAGAAGTTCTACACCGATGGAATTATGAAGCTACCCAAAGTGCCAAAGGTCATAGATAAAATGGTCAATATGTACTTGATTAAAATTGATTTTCAATAAAGAAATTTTTGTTTTAAAATTTACCAAAAAACCGCGGAGACTTTTTATATGACCTATTATTTTTCGATGTTCAAAAAACTCACTGGTTGCTAACAATTTTATATTTATTTACTGGCTGTCTCCCAATTGCCAGCTACTAGGCGGTAACACCTTGGCCCTGAGGGCGCCTAGTTCTTATCTTACCGTCAAAAATATAATAATAATATATAAGAAAATCTCACTAAAATAAAGAAAGGCGATCAAGATTTACTTTAGTGTCATTTTTTGAAGTTGTCCTCCCCCTGGTCCCCCTACTCGAACATTTTAGGAAGTCTATTTTTACACCAATAGATTCTCCGAATCATAAAGTGTTGTTGGTTAAAAGTACGCTTTCCTCGGTGCGACTATCACGATGATCGTTCAACAATAAAGGTCTCTGCCCACTCCAACGTATAATACTTATGACCGTACTAGGAACGTGTCGGGTAAAAATAGGTCTTTGTATTGAAAAGTATGAGATGAGACTATGCCCACTAGACCGTTCCGTCACCGACCAGCACCGTCGCCTACTATGCACGGAGCGTTAATAAATTGTCGGTGAGAATATTTTGCCGGTGCCGATACAGCTCCGCTGCATGGCACGCGACGTTGCCAAGCCGATACGCGCAGGCGGCGAAACGGTGAGCTGCGATGCAAAATTATTGGTATTCAATTATTTATTTAATTAATTTAAGATTTGTATTTAAATGAGGCGTTGTAAACGCCTTTGCTTAGTCGCATGCGAGAATGAAACGGTTTCCTATCGATTTTGGTGGATTTAGATCTGTATGATGATACAGATTAAGCATACAGGGCAATATACGGGCATCATACGGGATGTTTACGGACACAGAACGCCGTCGATCCGTTTCAGTTGGAGGCATAGTAGGACGTCTCGTGTTGCTTTTCATGTCTGATACATTCCTAGTACGGTCATGGCTCTGATACGTTGCAGTTGGGTAGAGACCTTAATAGTGCAACAAGGAAAACGTACCTTACCGGCAGTCGCTCGATTGAAAAACAACTCGATAAGAAGCTACTAAAGAAATAATTGCTCAACGATTATCTGTGCAACGTTAATCATTGAACGATCATCGTGATAGTCGCACCGAGAAAAACGTATCTTTAGATCGGTCTAAGGGCCTAGGATTGAATAGCGAACTATTTACAATTTCTTCTGTTTATTTTTCGATTTAATTACAATTTCTTCTGTTTATTTACGATTTCTTCTGTTTATTTACAATTTCTTCTTGTTTATTTTTCGGATTTATATTACAATTTCTTCTGAATTTATTTATTCGGTTTATTTACAATTTCTTCTGTTTATTTACAATTTCTTTTGTTTATTTACAATTTCTTCTGTTTATTTTTCGGTTTAATTACAATTTCTTCTGTTTATTTACAATTTCTTGTGTTTATTTACAATTTCTTCTGTTTATTTTTCGATTTAATTACAATTTCTTCTGTTTATTTACAATTTCTTTTGTTTATTTACAATTTCTTCTGTTTATTTTTCGGTTTAATTACAATTTCTTCTGTTTATTTAATCGATTTCTTCTGTTTATTTACAATTTCTTCTGTTTATTTACAATTTCTTCTTGCCTCCTTTGAAGGAACTGTAAAAATTACAGCTCATTCGTGCGAATTTATTTCACTGTTTATTTACAATTTCTTCTTGATTATTTTTTAAAAGTGTAGATTTTACTTTATTTACTTTTTCTAACAATACCTATAAAAAACATAAAATAAAATTAATAAGTTGTTGTAGAGAAATAAGGACAATAGCTTATGCAAATATTTTTTATTTTATGCCAACGTTTCGTCAACTTTGTTGACTTCTTCAGGGCTTATACAAATTAACTTTTTGCATAAAATAAAAAATATTTGCATAAACTAGTGCCCTTATTTCCCTACACAACTTATTAATTTAATCGATGGACATAAATAATCAAAATAATATTTAATGATTTTATCTTTTATCAGTAAAATTCATTACTAGAATTTCCTTTCTAATATTGTTAAATGGAAAATGTCTATTTAGGTTGACTAATGTTTGATTGAATGTAACTTTCTTTCGGCCAGGTGTAGGGAACGGCGTGAGTGAGCATCGTCAGCCCACTCTGCCCCCAGCCCATATGAAATATGTGTGTGGAGTGAAAGGTGGAGTAGGCAGCCGAAGAAGAGCAGGAGTAGCACGGGTGGTGGGCGGAGCCGACGGGGAACCTGCCGAGTGGTGCTGGCAGGTGGCCCTTATCAACTCACTCAATCAATATTTATGTGGAGGCGCCCTCATAGGCACACAATGGGTTCTCACGGCAGCTCACTGCGTTACCAAGTAAGATCACCATCATCATCATCATCATCATCCACTTTCTTAAAAATTAAGCTTAGATTTTCGTAAAGATAAGAGTAAATAATTAAAAAATCTTTTAATGTGAAACAAGTAACCAAGAATCCTTAACTCATAGTAAATCAATATTAAATATAATATTTATTTACTCTTATCTTTATTAAAGATGTTTCAACTTGCACCAACACCATAATCTCTACTAATTATTTTTAGATTTTCGGGCAGAAAAAAACAAACATAAAAATAAGAAACTAAAAAATTACAAAATGTTCAATGAAAAATGTATTGAAGGAGACAATAAAAGAGTGTGTCTTCTGCTGGAATTATAAATTTTATTTATAACGAGACTATAGTTTTCATACATTAATTCCTGTGAATCAATTGTAATAGACTGATGAAGAGGGCAAAGCCCTCCAAACTAAAGTCTCATTATAAATAAAATTTATAATTCCAGCAGAAGACACACTCTTTTTATTGTCTCCTTCAATATATAAAAATTCTGCTACCCTCGGCACAAAAAATCTTTCAATTTAAGAAAAATGTATTAATAAAAGAAAAAGTATAAAAAACTACAAGAATAAACATTTTTTACTTTTAGCCCAATAAATAGAGGATCCAAAAAGTGGTCCAGCTTACATTAATTGTGGGAAAAGATTTTTTCTAGGATCTAATTTTGCGACTTCAAAAATGTGGGGGACAACTTTAGGTGGCCGAAAAACCTCGAAATTTTCCGACTTTTCTAGTTTTCGCTTATAACTCGAAAACTGTCTATATTTTGAAAATAACCGTTCTATAGTAAATTAAAGAGGATAATATTTTGCGTCGAGTAAAAAAAAGAAATGAAAAAATGGTCAAGTAATTCGATTTTTAATGGGGATCCAAAAAACAGCCCACGGGATCTCTTTTGAATATCCCAAAAACTCGCACTTTTTTCGATTTTTTCCCATTTTGACCATGAAGGTGCACGTTTTCGACAAAGACCACTATACATTTTTAAACTAAATTTAATTTGCTACAATTCAAACCCAGTTTTATCTTAATTCGATAATGGTAATCCGTGCCGCAATGAGATTGAAATTTTGAAAAAATGCAATTTTTTGCAAAAAATTGCCGTTTTTCCTTCATAAAATGAAAACCTCTCATTCTAGAAACTTAATTCCTATCTCATTCTTTAGGAAATTTTATTAAGTTGAACGTTTAATTGGGCCACGTTTTCAATAAAACTCTTAGATTTATAAATATCCAGCATTTTCCATGATGCTTTTGGGGATTCGATCATATTTTGTCCGGAAAATGCCGGATTATCTATAAATCTAAGAGTTCTATCAAAAAAGTAATCCAAGTAAACGTTCAAGTCAAACAAAATTTTCTAGACAATGTGATAAAAATCAAGTTTCTAGGATGAGTGGTTTTCATTTTATGAAGGAAAAATTGCGATTTTTTGCAAAAAATTTCGGTTTTTCAAAACTTCAACCTCATTGCGGCACGGATTACCATTATCGAATTAAAATGAAACTTTGTTTAAATTGTAGCAAATTTAATCTTTCGAAAACGTGCTCCTTCATGGTCAAAATGGGAAAAATCGAAAAAAGTGTTTATTGGATCCCCATTAAAAATCGAACTACTTCACTGGATTTCTTTTTTTTTAATCGACGCGAAATATTGTCCTCTTTAATTTACTAGAGAACGGTTATTTACAAAATATAGACAGTTTTCGAGTTATAAGCGAAAAACTGGAAAAAGTCCGAAAATTTCGAGGTTTTTAGGCAGTCAAAAATTTAGCATCAGCCAGAAACCGTCGAAAACTCATATAACTCTTATTTGAGATGCCTAACGCGTCTTCATACATGATAACTTGTTTAGAACGCTCGGAAACATTCTCGAAATGAATGGACTCGCCTAGCTTCTACGCAGCTTCTATTCTTGTACTACGTTTGGGTTGCCTAAATACAAGGCGCACGCGAAATTCTCAAATTAAGCCTCTTGCTTACTGCTAAATTAAAAGATGAAATTCGAAAGATCTTTTCCATATTTTAACTACTATACTAATGTATATTTTATAATTCTTGTTACTGCGGAACAACTTATATTAATATTTCAAATGACTCTGGATAAAGTCTAGCAACCATCCAATGAAGTTTATTTTTTATTTTAATTGAAAAGATTTTATTTGCAGAGTGTAGTAGAGTTAAAGTAAAATATGGATTGTTATTATTATATATATAAAATACTAATATAAATAAATCTTTTACAAAAAAAAATAATCGTAAAACGTTTATTAAAACGCTACTAAATATTTCGGGAGAATTTCTCGCTTTATCAATATAACTAGAATAATTAAGAAATTAATTTAATTAAATTTCAAATTTTCCTTTTTGAAATTTAATTAAATTCTATTGATAACGGGGGAAAGTTTCCCGAAACGTTTAAAGTTTCAATAAAGGTTTGATGATTCTTTTTTATTTAATTATATGTATATACTATTTTGGGTATTTTCGAATCTTTACGCTGACAAGGACTCATATGGTTTGAAATAAATAAAAAAAATATTCCCCGAGTTTCAAGTCCCTGTCTCTAACCTGATCCCCCAGCGATGTAAATTTCTCATCTAAATAAGATGGGGTTTTCGCCATTGAAAGATCAATTCAATTTTTTATTGCCAAAGTAATGGTTCAAAAAATTTAAAACTCTGTAGACTTTATTCTTATAATAGTAGCTATGCTTCAGAATTTTTACATATTTTTTAACTATTATAATTTTAGAGTTACAGCTAGATAAATTACTGCTATATCTAAGTATTAGTAAGTTATAGACTCCAAAATTATAATAGCTAAAAATCTGTAAAAATTCTTAGTGATAGCTACTATTATAAGAATAAAGTCTACAGAGTTTCAAAATTTTTGAACAGTTAGTTTTGTCGGAATAAAAAATCGATATAACTTTTAAGGAGTTCGGTGTTGGTTCTAGGTGAAACATTTTAATATAATAATAAAACTAAGATACGAGGTAGGTTTCACAAAAAAGAAATAAAACAAAATTGAGTTTTGAATTCGATATATTTCGGGGTTAGCCCATCATCAGGAGTCTAAGAAAAAACGGGCTAACCCCGAAATATATCGAATTCAAAAACTCAATTTTGTTTTTATTTCTTTTTTGTGAAACCTACCTCGTATCTTAGTTTTATTAAAAAATCGATAGTTCAATGCTAAAAACCCCATGTTTTTTAAATGGGAAACTTAGATCGCTGTGGAGCAGAGTTTAAAATTGACATAGAGACTTGAAACTCTACTCATAAATAATTATTTTTCTAATAAATATCTTGAAATTATGTTTTAGCATTGTACGTTCAGGAGATGCCATTTATGTGCGTGTCGGAGATCACGATTTAACACGCAAATATGGAAGCCCTGGCGCTCAAACTTTGCGAGTAGCAACTACATATATTCATCATAACCATAATAGGTAGGTGAAATATTCTAAACATGTTTTACTTATTATTATATAGCTATAAGATATACCTACCTATGCAGGGTTTTCCATAATAAATAATTAAGATCTGAACGAGTGAAATTTAAAATATTTTTTATTTAAAAAACTATTCATTTTAGGTATAGGGAATATTTAATAAACTTCTATTGGATTTTTATGTAGAATTCAAAAATACTAAAATTTATGCCATGTTCCATTTGAAATAATTGAGTATTAACAACTTTTTGATTTTCAGAAATAAACGATTATTATGGTCATCCTAGATATAAAATTTGAATTTCTATGATTATGTAAGATTCTTTAATGTCTAATTAAGAATTCTGATTGATCAACTTAATTCTACAAACAATAGTTTAATTATTATTAATTTTTAAAGATGAACACTAAATTGGTAGATTTTAAAACTATCTAAAATAACTCAGAAATTATACATTTTAGACATCAAGTGCATTATACAAAATCATCTTAGTTTTTAACACTTAATCTAATGATGCAAAAATATTTGGGGGGTTCCATAGAAAATAAGCAAGTTGATAGTGATTGCGGCAAAGCAGAAAGTGTCCAAAAGTTGTTAGTAATTTATTTAAAAAGAGCAGATTCCAAAATATAAATATGTCAAAGTTCAAAATTTTCTCTCAATTCCTTCTATGAAAACTTTTAATGGACGAGTTCTGTGGAACACCCTGTATATTGGGCACTATCTAGTCAGGGTTTAAATACCCAACTCCTCAAATTCCATACTCTTTTGTGGGGTTGCATCTTCTTGAACTAACTCTTTCTTGCATCAATATTATTTCTGAGTCGTTAAAGTTTTTTCACTTTTTCTTCAGATTTATTTTGAAATAATAAAATCTATTAAATGAAGATTGTGGGAAATGGGCCGTTCATAAAATTCAACAAACATACATAAACATTTTATTTATTAATTGTATTTTATTATGCGAAAAAGTCTCAATAAAGAGTCAATCGAACGTAGACTAAAACAAATAACGTGTTTTATTTTGAAAGGTTCAATTTCCCACTATCTCTAAAAAAATTATGCTTATCAATTTTCTATATTTTCAGTCAAACCCTTGATAACGATATTGCATTACTGAAGCTACATGGCCAAGCTGAATTAAAGGACGGCGTCTGCCTTGTATGTCTTCCAAGGAGAGGGGTTAGTCAAGCAGCTGGCAAACGATGCACCGTCACAGGATATGGTTACATGGGAGAAGGTAAAGCATTTGTTTTTTCCTAGACTAAATCAATGAGGGTGTCCTCTCCATGATACAAGTAAAAATATACCAATATAGGTATATATAGGTTTATGTTTAATTGTATAAATCTGAAGACACCCTCATTGATTTTCTTTTAAAATTGATAAATCTGCTACTCTCCGCAAGAAAATTTTTTCAAATTTCATAATATTATTCGTTAAATTGAAGGGTTGGTTTTGTCACAAATATAATAAAACAATAATTTTAATAACTATTTGAATGTGATAAACGTTTTTATAAATTGTTGCTATATATATATATATATATATATATATATATATATATATATATATATATATGTATATGTGTGATTGTAATGAATTGTGTGATGTATCTTATATTGAAGATTTAAGAATGAATGTTTCATGTTTTTTTTTTTTTTTTATTTAAATTTTACATTATCAATCCAGTCAGATGACCGTTTTATGATTTTACTATAATAAAGTATATAATATTCAGGAAGCATGTCATCTCATTGATGACATTGCAATTGTCTAACACTATCCGCAATTCACTGGGGTCATTTTAAAGTTTCTCATTGGGACAAGTCAGTTGGCTTGGTCCTTTTCAATCTTCTCAGCTGTCCGACGGTGCTGAGTAGTCGAACAGCTTCGGGATTATAGTGATTTGCCAGTCGCAATTTATGATTTCTGGCTGCTTTAGTTATTTCCTCTTGTACAGTAGTAATGTGGAGATCCTTCCTGATGTCTCCGTTCCTGATGTACCAGCGGGCATCGACGATATCTCGCAGAGTATTGTTTTGAAAAGTTTGAATCATCCTGATATTTGATTCTTTGCTACAGCCCCAGAGCTGTATACCATAGATCCAGACTGGTCTTATGATTTGTCTATACACATTAATTTTGTTATATATGGACAGTTTGGATCTCCGTCCTATCATCCAGTATAACTTTCTTTTAATTATTTTTAATTGTTTGACTTTTGTCAGGATATGCTCCTTCCAGCGGAGCTTAGCATCGAGAGTCATGCCAAGATATTTTGCAGTATTAGCATATGGTATTAGCTGATGATTTAGGGTAATTGGTAGTGGGGGACTCCTGTCTATTCGTAAAATTGATATGCTGCGATTTGACTTCATTAAACTTGATTCGCCACCGTTTAGCCCAGGTCGAGATCTCATTAACAGCGCGTTGGAGTTTGTCAGTAGCATGTTGTGTGTGTATTCCAGTCGCCAAGATTGCAGTATCGTCAGCATAGGTGGCTATCTTTGTGCCTTGACTTTGAGATATATCTGCAGTGTAGAGAAGATACAGAGTCGGTCCCAGAACACTGCCCTGCGGAACGCCGGCTTCAATCTTCCTAAAAGTGGAATATGCGTCATCATAGCGAACACGAAAGCATCGGTCTGAAATGTATGATTCCAATAACAAACTGAATGACTTGGGTAGGAACTTGCGAAGCTTGAACTTAAGTCCCCTATGCCATACTCTATCAAAGGCCTGTGCGACATCCAAAAAGATGGCTGAACATACCTTTTTATTTTCTAACGCCTCTTCAATATCCCAGGTTATTCGGTGCACTTGATCTATTGTGGAATGTTTATGACGAAATCCAAACTGATGGTTAGGGATAAGTCGTTTGTCTTCAATTATGGAATTTAACCTCCTCAAAATAAGTTTCTCATAAACCTTAGATAAAACCGGTAGTAGAGAAATTGGTCTGTAAGATGCAGCTTCTTCTGGTGGTTTGCCAGGTTTTGGAATTGTGATGACTTCAGCGATCTTCCATTGCTTCGGGACATATTGAAGTCTGAACGATGCGTTGAATATGTGAGTCAATTTCATTATGTTTCATGTGAAATGACAAATTCCGGTTCTTGAACGAGATAACTACTGAGGATGGTCGACCAGTAGTGACCGAAACTGTATAGTTATCAATTAAATAATTCAAATAGTTATTAAAATTATTGTTTTATTATATTTGTGACAAAACCAACCGTTCAATTTAACGAAAAATTTAAATCAAGTCACTTAAGTTCTGGAAGAATTTTAATAATATTATTCCTCTTAACATTATTATTGTTTAACATTATATTAAAAAAATCTTTTAGCTGGACCAATTCCTCTGAGGGTGCGTGAAGCTGAAATTCCAATTGTTTCCGATGCGGAATGTATTCGTAAAATCAATGCAGTTACAGAAAAAATATTTATTTTGCCAGCGTCTTCATTTTGTGCCGGAGGAGAAGAGGGAAATGATGCTTGCCAGGTAATTTTAACTATACAATAGTATTATTTACATCACTTGTTTTTATCTTATCTTATCTTATTATATTAAATTAAATTATTTTAAACGAGCAATTTTTGTATATATATATATATATAGAATCGGTTTCTCGAAAACGGCTCAAACGATTTCGCTAAAATTTGGTGAACTTATCAAGTCTCATGAGTTATTAGTCGTGTATAAATTTTAATCCTTTTAAGGAGTTAGGTGTTGGTTCTAGGTGAAACATTTTAATTTAATAATAAAACTTTGAAGCATGAGCAGCTTCACAAAAAAAGAAATAAAACAAAATTGAGTTTTGAATTCGATATATTTCGAGTGAGCTCCATCATCAGGAGTCAAAGAAAACAGTTTTCTTGGACTCCTGATGATGGGCTCACCCCGAAATATATCGAATTCAAAACTCAATTTTGTTTTATTTCTTTTTTTTTTGTGAAGCCTACCTCGCATCTTGCTCAAGTTTTATTATTAAATTTTAATCCGATTGAAATAAAGAAAGGGGGTGTAAATTAGTCATGTCGCAAAATAAATATTTTAATCGTTTATATCTCGTCTTCTGTAAGTCCCAGAGCCTTGAAATTTGATACTTAGAACTATTTAGAGGCAAAAAGTTACCGAGCATCGCTCGGTGCTCCAGGCACTAGGGGGGTTTGTGGGTTGACATTTCGATCTGTCCCGGTCTCATCTTCGGCTAAGTTGTTTTTGATGGGTTTTTTGTTAATAGAAATAATTATTCACAGGTGGTTGTCTCAATAAAAATGTATAATTACATTTTTATTCAATTAATTAATTAGTTTTTCAATTTTAAATTCCACAAAGATTTTATAGCAAATATTATTATATATTAAAATTAGGGAATTTAATTAATTAAAGGTATTTTTCTATAAAGTAATTTATTAGAATATTAATTTCATTCTCTTAAAAAATCCAACAATTCGAAGGATCATCCCTCCTTCTTCAGGATTTAAAATGGTCAACGAAAGAATCTCCAGGTATATTAATATATTATTTTGAATTGCAATTACATTCAAAACTTTGTGCCCGGAGATTATGTCTTTATGATGGCCATAGCGGGTCAAAACGTTGGTAAAAATATAAATTAAGTTTTATTTCAATTTTATTTTATTTTGGCTGCGATTAAAAATCGACCTTTTTATCTGAATTTTAAATTAAAAATAATATTAATATATCGCTTTTAACTGAATCAAAAAATTACTGAGCATCGCTCGGTGTTCCAGGTACTTATTATTTTATTAATGATTTTAATCATGTTTTTTTTTTTAGGGTGACGGAGGTGGTCCTCTTGTTTGCCAAGACGATGGCTACTTTGAACTTGCTGGGCTTGTTTCGTGGGGATTCGGTTGCGGCCGGGTCGATGTTCCCGGCGTTTACGTAAAAGTTTCTTCTTTCATTGGATGGATCAATCAAATTATATCTGTAAATAATGCTTGAAACGAAAAAAGAAGAAAAAACTCTAAACCAAGCAAAATTGAGTGACAAACAAATGGAACCCAGTGCAATGAGCATGACAAATGTGTGCGGCTTGCCTTTATAATTATTATTATAAGTCAACGATTTATTGTTGATGTTGTTATTGTTGTTCTAAATGGCCCCAAGATAAAAAACAAAAGCATTGGTAATATAGATAATAGCCAACAAGAGGCAAACAAATGATGTGGAGTGACTCACTTAAATTGAAAACTGAAATTTTATTATTAGCCCAGTAAATAGGAGGGTTTCAGCTTACAGTAATTGCGGGAAATGGTTTTTTTCTAGGATCGTTTAGTATGGTGTGGGTATGCCAAATCTAAGTATGCGAACTCGTAAGTGTGGGGAGACAACTTTTGGTGGCCGAAAAACCTCGAAATTTTCCGACTTTTTCAAGTTTTTCGCTTATAACTCGAAAACGGTCCATATTTTGTAAACAACCGTCCAATAGTAAATTAAATTTGAGGACAAAATTTCGCGTCAATTAAAGGAAATAGAAAATTGGTCCTGTATTAATTGGGATCCAAAAAACAGTCCCCGGGATCACTTTTGAATACCTATCCCAAAAACTCACTTTTTTCGATTGTTTCCCATTTTGACCATAAAAGAGCAAGTTTTCGACAAAAACCACTCTATACATTTTTAAACTAGATTAAATTTGCTACAAAGTTTCATCTTAATTGGATAATGGTAAACCGTGCCGCAATGAAGTAGAAGTTTTTAAAAAAATGCAATTTTTTGCAAAAAATCGCAATTTTTCCTTCATAAAATGAAAACCACTCATCCTAGAAACTTGATTCCTATCTCATTCTCTAGAAATTTTATTTACTTGAAAGTTTATTTGGGCCACTTTTTTGATAGAACTCTGATTTAAAGATATCCTACATTTTCGGGACAGGATCTGAATCTTCAAAAGCGTCATGGAAAATGCTGGATATCTATAAATTTAAGAGTTTTAACAAAAAAGTGGTCCAAGCAAACGTTCAAGTCAACGAGATTTCCTAGAGAATGAGATAGTAATCAAGTTTCTAGGATGAGTGGTTTTTATTTTATGAAGGAAAAACTGCGATTTTGCAAAAAATTGCAGTTTTCAAAACTTCAACCTCATTGCGGCACGGATTATCATTATCCAATTAAAATGAAACTTTGTTTAAATTGTAGCAAATTTAATCGTTTAAAAATGTATACAGTGGTTTTTGTCGGAAACGTGCTCCTTCATGGCCAAAATGGGAAAAAATCGAAAAAGTGCAAGTTTTTGGGATAGGTATTTTTTGGATCCTCATAAAAAATCGAACTACTGGACCAATTTTCTATATTTTTTTTTTGATCGACACGAAATTTTGTCCTCTTTAATTTACTCTAGAACGGTTATTTACAAAATATGGACCGTTTTCGAGTTATAAGCGAAAACCTGGAAAAAGTCGGAAAATTTCGAGGTTTTGCCACCAAAAGTCCCCCATACTTTCAAGGTCGCAAAATTAGATTTGGCAAACTCACACCCATACCAAATGATCCTAGAAAAAAAATATATTTTCCCGCAATTAATGTAAACTGAACCACTTTTTGGATCCTCTAATTTACTGGGCTATGTTTCTCTCTTGAAATTGTTATTAATTTAAAATTTTCTTATTTTTAACATTTTATTATATTCCCTTCCTCTTCGTCATTAGTGAAATTTATTTATTTATTTATTTATTTTTTATATTAAAATTTTTGAACTCATCAGCACAAGGGTTGTTGTTTGGTGGCTTATTATAGGCTCTTAAGTTAGCTTAGTTCTGAATGTGGTTTTTTTTTTTATTTAATTTTTTTTAAGAGGACTGCCTACCTCGAAAGCACAAAGCAAATTCTAGTCATTTGAATTGTTCGTTTTACGTGTTGAAAGACCATCAATTAATTTTTTTTTAATGCCATCGACTTTTGATCCAGATTCTGAATCTAGATATTCTAAACAAAAATTCATAAGTGTGTCTCTCCATATTATTTATTTTTTTAATTAAGCGGAATGCATTTATATAATAATTGAATAAATAAATATATTTTTATTTATTTATTTTTTAGATACATATCAATTTATAAATGATTTAATTTTTTTTTCTGTTAATCAAATGATGAGACATTGTTTTGTTACTTTACTTATTATTATTGTTATTGTATTATAATAATTATTATTTTTAAAAGTAAATTAATTCATTTTGGAATATTTTTTATTAGAATATATAGAACAATTGTATAAGTAAAAAAATTTTATATTATATTTTTAAATTAGTATTTGAAAATACAACGGGGAGTCGAAATAAAAATTACAAGATTACATTAAATAAGATTTTAAAAGAGCTATTCTTTGGTAACCTGCCACTGCGTCGATATTTTATTCATCAGCTCTTTTTATATTAAAGATGTCTAAAAAAAAAATATCGACTGAGTATTATACAGTGGCGGATCAAGTCAAATGGGGGCCCTAAGCGGTAAAATAACGGGGCCCTTAAATCACTTAAATAAAAATTCTAAACCATGAACGATTATATCCAAATTTTGGTACTTATTAACAAAATATTTATTTTTTTCAAATAATTTTTCATAAAATCTTATCTTATATCTCTTTATATTAAACGAGCAATTCTTGTATATATAGAATCGGTTTCTCGAAAACGGCTCTAACGATTTGGATGAAATTCACGGGTTAGGGGGTTTTTGGGTTGACATTTCGATCGCTCGGTGTTCGAGGTACTTATTTATTGAACACGAACAAATAATACAATATAGATTTGAGGTTAACTGAATTTGAAAAATGACCCCTGAATAAGTCGATCGAAACGTCGTAGTTATATTGCGTATTATTTTTAGTGTTCAATAAATAATTATAATTAATTTTGTGTGATTTAAATAAAATTTCAACCCTTAGAAAATTATAATTAATTATCGAGGTATTGTTACGTTTCTAAAATTGAATACAAGTGTTATAAAACAATGTTTAAGAAAACACTTTAACACAATCGGCCTTTTTTGGGGCCCCTTACAAACACAGGGCCGCTCATTCCGCTTACCCTAAGATCCGCCACTGGTATTATACTATCTGCAGATCAAGCTCTCAACTATAGTCCTTTCGGATAGGCCAGACTTGAGGAGAAATTGCTCAAATGTGTAACTTTTGACCCCCCTTAGGGTTTTTTAAATCTGTTGCGGATTTGCTTTTTATTATTCTCATTTCTCTGTTTGTTTATGTCTATAAAAGGCGCATATGATATTCATTTCCCCGCAGCAAGCTTGTCAAGACATGATTATAATTTGACTACAAAAATGTTCAGGGTCTCAGGAAAAATTAATTCAACTGATTGGATTTTAGCAGAAAAGAATTGATTTAATTTGTAAAGTTTTTATAAATTGTTCCAATAGTTTTATATCTATATACATATTCTGTGAACGTTCTTTTTAAATAAAATTATTTTTTTAACTCTTAAGGGGTTCGGGACTGTTTATCATTTTCATAAGAAAATTATCAAATTTTTACCATCGAATCATTGATGTATTAAATATTTATTGCCGAAATTTGAAGTTGATCGTCTGTCCCATTATCGAGAAATAAATTATTGAAAATTGTCCTTTTATCATGGAAGTAAATGGACCGAGTTTTTAAAAGGGCTATAACTTCTATACAAATTATACCATTTTCAACAAATTTATACAGATCAATAATTCAACTTTTATGAATCGAATGATACATTTTTCAATAGATTTGACAGTCTAGTTAATTAGTTATTCATAAATGTAAAAATAAAAAGTTATTTGCAGCCAATAGAATATAACAAAAGCACTAGTGTAGAATTCCAACTCTATTGCTTGAAATCGTTTTTGTGTTAAATAAATGTTTTTATAATGAGAAAAAATTTATCTCAATATTCTTTATATTAATATTAACAAAACAAAGATTTTTATTAACCTCATTTTTTTATTAAAAAATTTAGTAAGCAGAAGTTGTCATTCTGCAGAAATACAAGATTTTTTCGAAGATCAACCAAATAGATAAGCTGTCCCGAAACTCCTTAATTTAATATAGATAGATAATTAAGAGATAATACCAAAAATATATACATACTTGCTATTTTTCTTAATATTAAAAGTATTCATTTTTATTTTATACAAATAATAATTATTATAATAATTAAGTAATAAAAATTATAAAGTTGATTAAAAGGTTCCATTCCTATTATTAGCATAATTCAGAATTAGGTCAAATAAATTATAATAATTTAGATACTCCTTATTTAAAGAAAACTAGATATTTTTAATTATTCATTGGTGTATTCCATTAAAAAATAAACGTTAATTTAATTTTTAATTAAACACATTTTTTAAATTATTTAAATTTGACTTAGCCAATAATATGAATTGAACCTCAAATGATGTATATAATTTATATATAGGTATATATTTTTTTTTATTTAGAAAAACTTATTTTAGCGTAATGTGTGAAAATCGTATTTGTTTTGAAAATTATAATCTTAAAGAGAATTTAATTCAAAGCTAATTATTTTGGAATTATATATTTTGAATTTGTATATATATATTTTGTTTTAGTGATGAAAATCATTTTAATTTTGTAATTAAAGCTCTTATGAATTTAATAAATTAAAAATAAAGAAAAACTTGTTATACAGCCATCGGGGCCAGTCGGGAATCGAATCATATAAAGGCCGGATTTAGTTTGGAATTTGGAGCATGTGAACGTCCGAATTCGATTCCAGACTAGCCAGATGCCTGTATAATATTTTTCTTTATTTCTAATTTGATTTATTACAGTAGAGTCCCGAAAACTTGGCCTAATGTGGACCGAAGAGTAGCCGAGTTTGTGAAAATGTCGGGTTATCGGAAATGGGGTTAAAAAAGAATAAGTACGAGTGTTTCCTCAGAAAATATATATTGTTTGTTTGAGAATACAACAGAGAATAAACTGCCCAAATACCTTTAAACAAAGAAAAAGTATTTACTTTATGAAGTCATAGAGCCTTTATTACATGGAAATGGGGGTTTTTTGGCCCTTCGAGTTATCCGGACTGCCGGGTTATTATCGAGTACCGAGTTTTCGGGGCTCTACTGCAATAACGTCAATGCCTCATTTGAATCTCGTGCAGCTGCTTCGAGAAAAATTATCTTCCAAGTTTTGCTGATGCGATTCGACGAGGGGTGGTAAAATATTAGTACTTTTATGAATTATTAAATTCTGGGAAATTCTTTTTATAAATGAACTGTTTCTTGCGATAAAAAATTATAAAATTAATCAATAATTTCGATTGAAACACCAAAATATTGTATTATTGAACCATCATCCACACGTGAATTCGATTATTAATTCTAGAGTTGTTTTAAAATATATATATTATGTACGGGCTTGGTGATTTTTCTCCGAAAAACTACATCCTTTTCAGTGATATCAAAAACGTAACTTCACTTCATAACAACTCTAGAATTATAACCAGTGTCTTATCTAACAATTTTAGCATCCAGAATTCTTTTTTTTTCTAAAAATTAAAAAGAAATATTTTTTATCACCGATTTAAAAAGTTAATAAAATTGATCTGAATTCAAATTAATTTTATATCGATCATTTATACTAAGTAGTTCAGCTAGGATGAAACAGCTGTTTATTTAGAAAACTATAGTTATTAAAAAACTAAAAAATACACATTTTCTTAGTTTTTCAAGAAGAAAATAAATTCGAGGTTAATATTTTTTGTATGCTCTTAAGATGGAGCTATTTCATTTTTTCTCCGCTGATTTTAATATCTTGAATAACTTGAAATATTACTCCTAGAAAAAAGTGCTTGGAGTAAATTTTATACATGAACAAGTAGTGTCAAAACTAGGGTATATCTTTCCATTTGTAAAATGATATCAATTTTTATCTTTGACCCCGAATTTATTTTTCTCATGAAAACTAAGGACTCAGGTAGGTATTCTAAGTTTTTTGTTAATGGCAACTGTAGTTTTCGAAATCAACTGGTTCATGTCAGGCTGGACCATTTGGTATATTATTATTTTCTATTTTACACATTTTCACCATATTTTTTCTATAAAGATTGTTTCACCTTAGATAAGGCTTTGATTAAAAGAAATGTCGTGTGTGACTTTTCAAATAATATTTTGAAATTATTGTGGGATGTTATTGAAAGTCCAAAGAAAAATTCATAGATCAAAAGCGTGTGTTTAAAATAAATATTTTTCTTGTTCAATTTCTGCAAAATGTAAAGTAAAGAACGTTTCGGAATAACCATTGTTTGATAATTATAATCTTACAATTTAATTCTCTGGAATCAAAATGTCGAGATTTTTTTTTAATTTACTCTTATTTTTTGTATATATTTTATTTAATTACATTATTATATTTTATATTTATGAAGTATTTATTTTCAAAGTTATTAAAAAAAACTATAAAATAAATTAAATATTAATTTGTGGTAGTTAATTGTTCAAATCTTTGTTAAAATAAATTTTTTCAATTGATAGTACATATATACATATATGTATAATATATATAGTAATACTTTTTCTTTATGAAATCTTCGAAAATAAACTTTATATTAAACTATAATTTTATCTTTGTCCTTTCCAAATTCAAACAAATAAAGATCAAAAATAATTTCTTTATATCATTCTATATAATATATACATTATACAGGGTGTTCCACAGAACTCGTTCATTAAATGCCCTCATGGAAAGAGTTGAGAGGAAATTTTGAACTTTGACATATTTATGTTTTGGAATATGCTCTTTTTAAATAAATTTTTAACAACCTTTGGACACTCTCCGCTTTGCCGCAATCGCTATCAACTTTCCTATTTTAAATGAAATCCCCCCAATATTTTTGCATCATTAGATTAAGTGTTAAAAACTAAGAAGATTTTGTATAATGCACTTAATGTCCAAAATTTATAATTTCTGAGTTATTTTAGATAGTTTGTAAAATCTACCAATCTAGCGTTCATCTTTAAAAATTAATAATAATTAAACTATTATTTGTAGAATTAATTTGATGAATTTGAACTCTTAATTAGACATTAAAGAATCTTATTTAATCATAAAAATTCAAATTTTATATCCAGGATGACCATAATAATCGTCTATTTCTGAAAATCAAAATGTTGTTAATATTCAATCCTTTCAAATGGAACATGGCATAAATTTTAGTATTTTTGAATTCTACATAAAAATCCAATAGGAGTTTATTAAATATTCCCTATACCTAAAATATATAGGTAGTTTTTTAAATAAAAAATATTTTAGATTTCACTCGTCCAGATCTTATAATAATTATTTATAGGTACATAATAAATAAGATCTAGACGAGTGAAATTTAAATGTTTTTTATTTAAAAAACTATTCATTTTAGGTATAGAGAATCTATATAAATAAAAATGTACTGTTACGCTTAAGTGATACGTTGAAGGATCTCCGAAAGTTCTTCACAGATTTCTTTGAAATTTTCACACAACATTCCATTCAAATACACGAGTGTTTTTATAAATATCACACCAGTGGCATGTAAAAAATATTTTTTCGAGGAAACAACGCCAGCGCCTCTCTGGGGGTAAAAGCAAACAAACAAGATGGCCGATAATAGCTTTTTGGAAATCTTTCAACTGTCAATATTATTTTTGGTTGAGGGAACAATTTTGACAAGTAATATATAATTCATTTACTGTTTTAATACCTATTCTATAATTATTTGCATTTTCAATTTATTTTCAAAACTATTATTTATTAAATATATTTTAAAAATCGGGTCAGCTATTATCTATATAAATTTTAACCATAAAACGAGACGCTCCCCGCCAGGGGCTAGGTGACGCTGGGCCGAAGTCCCGGGTGTCAGCTAGTATTTAATAAACTTCTATTGGATTTCTATGTTGAATTCAAAAATACCAAAATTTATGCCATGTTCCATATGAAAAAATTGAATATTAACAACATTTTGATTTTCAGAAATAAACGATTATTATGGTCATCCTGGATATAAAATTTGAATTTTTATGATTAAGATTCTTTAATGTCGAATTAAGAGTTGAAATTCATCAAATTAATTCTACAAGCAATAGTTTAATTATTATTAATGTTTAAAGATGAACGCTAAATTGGTAGATTTTACAAACTATCTAAAATAACTCAGAAATGATAAATTCCAGACATCAAGTACATTATACAAAATCATCTTAGTTTTCAACATTTAATCTAATGATGAAAAAATATTTGGGGGGTTCCATAGAAAATAAGAAAATTGATAGCGATTGCGACAAAGCAGCAAGTGTCCAAAAGTTGTTAATAATTTATTTAAAAAGAGCATATTCCAAAACATAAATATTTCAAAGTTCAAAATTTTCTCTAAACTCCCTCCATGAAAACTTTTAATGAACGAGTTCTATGTGGAACACCCTGTACAATATTATTCTTCCATAACATATTTGTTATCTCCTCTTACTAGTTAATAGTTATGCATATTGTTATGAAATCTAATAAATTTATCTTTATACAGTAGAGAATGTGGTTTAGAGGCGACTTAGTTGAGCTTAATTTTCTTATTTACATAATTCTAAGCAAGCGAAATTCCACAGGCTTAGTGCAAGGAATTAATTAAAAATTTAATTCACTTAATCAATTTCTGTAGTGTTGCTTACAACCCAATGGAATTGATTGATTGACCAGGTCTTAAGAAATGTTCGAAAAGTTGTAACTTTCTATCTCTATTTGAATTGCAATGGCTATAACCCTTACGGGTATAGATGGCATTATTTGAACAGGTAGGTGTTGGCCAATAATAATTAGAGTATTAATTTTCTAATCGCTTTATAGAAAGAAGACTTTTGAGCCCTGATTTTAGCTAACAAAGTTTACAATTCTATCCTGTGTAGAGGGAGAAAATTTTTATTACCTCTCGTTAGCAGGTATATTGTAAAAAAATCTTGATTTCCTGAACATTTAATAAATTTTAGAAATTATGCTTTAGGGGCCACCCATAAAAATACGTACGAAACAGAGGCGAATGGTGGCATATAATCTAGCATATTCCGGCGGGATAAGCGTGCGAGGTCCTGGGACCTTCTTCCCTTTAAAGTAGAAGGGAAATTTTTGTTCTCAGATTTTTCATGGGGGCCCTCCACAGTAGCCTAGCGATCCCAGGGCTGGATATCTTTTATAGAGTGCCTCGCCCTGGTTTGAGACGGTTCGAGTCTTTACTCGGAGTGACCCGGAGTGCTATCGCCGATTGCCAGATCGTGAGGGCTAATAATAATGACTACCATATTGATTTCTTCTGGAGAGATGGGCCAGCCCAACCCTTTTTTCAGGGTTGATCTATTTATTTAATATTTTACCCAGTAGCCTATATTCCCAGTCTTGACCAGGTCGGTTTCCTGCCTATTTTTTTTTTTTTATTCCTTGACTACGGCAACTTCCTGTCTACTTATTTATTTATCTGTTTTTTAAATTATTTATTTTTAAATAATTTAACAACAATTTCTTCAAACCCAGTGACATATTGTAACTATTTATTTTTTGTTTTATATATTTGATTATTTATTTATTCTTCCCAGTGTATTTACTTATTTATTTTTATTGTTTGGACGACATGCGGTATTCTCTTTTTTTATTGTTATTATTATTATTTTATTCTTGGCCGCTCTGCTGTGGCCACACCCTGAGCCACTCAACCGGATCTTGAGTGGGAGGATCGGAGGGCTATAAATAAGGGGAGATATGGAGGCCCTAAAAAAAACAATTTGTGACGAGGATAGAGAGAACAAAGTAAACATGTCGTCACTTTTATACATCAATTTCATTTTCATTATTTTAAAAACCATAATTTTATAAGAGGAATAGGGAATTGAATAAAATTAAAAACACAGAATGTTTTATTAAATGGGCCAGACGTTTCTTCAATTTTATTGACCTCTTCAGTGGGTCATTTTATCACTCTTTGTCAAAAAACAATTCAACTATAAGACATAATTAATATTTCTTTAACTTTTTCTTGGCTCATATAGTAATCAACAATTACACAAAGTTACCTCTGAATAAAAAACGACAATAAATTTCAATTGTTAAAGAAAAGTCGTTTCCAAGATTGTTGATTACTATGAGCCAAGAATAAGTTAAAGAAATATTAATGATGTTTTGTCTTAAAGTGGAATTGTTTTTGACAAAGAGTGATAAAATGACCCACTGAAGAAGTCAATAAAATTGACGAAACGTCTGGACCATTTAATAAAAAATTCTGTGTTTTTAATTTTATCCAATACCCTACTATTCCTGTTATAAATTTACTATGGATACGAATGACGTAATACCATAAATTTGTTTTTTACTTTTACTGCCTGTAATAAAGTAATGGTCAAGCTAAATGAACCCTAATAATTTTTAAACTTGATTTATTAAAAAATGTACCTATACTCAAAAAACTTAATTTTATTAATTATTTTAAGAAAGAGGGCAGGGTATCGTGACGTAATTATAGCTAGGTCTACAAAAATATGACAAAAGTAGGGTGAAAATGTATAGATTTAAGGAGAAATATTTTATGGACTACCCCTTTCAAATTTATCTGATGAGCAGAAAAATTTTATTTATTATTTATTTTATCAAAATAGTGTATGTAGGGAATTTTGGAAAAATGCGGGGGGAAAAATATTAATATTTTCGATCATGAAGTAATAAAAATTTCCTCCTGAACCCCTGAACTTTGTTTACTAAAATGATGGCATACTATCTTAGTCGGCGAATAGATAAATAAATGTATTAATATTATTTAATTATTTCTATAACTTAATACTCTATAAGTAGAGGTATTACAGTTTAAATATCTTGAAGCCTTTTTTAGATTATAACACGAATGGGCTAAAGAAAAAATAAATATTTGTTTTTTAATAAATACACGACGTTTCCATCCTTATTTCTGAAGTCGTCTCTAGTACTTAATGGAAAACTATATATACCGGGTCGGGCATAAAACTCTACCACATTTTGAAGAGGTATTCTTCTTCTAAGTCATATGCCTCATAAATGAGGCGTCGTGATCGGCGTGTAGTAATATGATGGCCCTGTTCACAGTAAGTCGCCACTTATTTCTGTCACGCGCCCCCGAGAAGAGGTATATAAAATGAAAAAATGTAACTAGAAGAAAACTGAATATATTTTTGAAAAGAAAATTAAACAAATTTTTTTTAATGTGTTTTAAACATTATATCAGACGAAAAAAAGGGGGGGGGGGGGTCAAAAATGAAAATTCTAGCCCTTTGGGCCAAACTCAACCAAATTTTGTATACATATTCTGTGGACCCCCAGAAGGCTAGAAATGCAAAAACTAACCACCCAAAATGGGGGGAGGGTCAAAAATGAAAATATAGTACTAGCCCTTTCACCAAACTATGTACCTATACAAAATTTGGTTAGTTTTTGCATTTCTAGCCTTCTGGGGGTCCACAGAATATGAATACAAAATTTGGTAGAGTTTGGTCGAAAGGGCTAGAATTTTCATTTGTGATCCCTTTTTTGTCTGATAATGTTTAAAACAAATTAAAAAAAAAAATTATTTTATGTTCTTTTCAAAAATATATTCAGTTTTTTTATAGTTAAATTTTTTCATAGAATTTTCATTTTTGACCCTCCCCACCATTTTGGGTGGTTAGTTTTTGCATTTCTAGCCTTTTTGGAGCCCACAGAATATGTATACAAAATTTGGTTGAGTTTGGTCTAAAGGACTAGAATTTTGATTTTTGACCTCCCCCCCTTTTTTTCCCGTCTGATATAATGTTTAAAACACAATTAAAAAAAATATATTTTATGTTCTTTTCAAAAATATATTTGGTTTTTTTTAGTTAAATTTTTTCATAGAATTTTCATTTTTGACCCTCCCCCCCATTTTGGGTGGTTAGTTTTTGCATTTCTAGCCTTTTTGGAGGCCAAAGAATATGCATACAAAATTTGGTTGAGTTTGGTCAAAAGGAATAGAATTTTCATTTTTGACCCCCCCCCCCCCCCCCACCACCACCACCACCTTTTTTTGTCTGACAATGTTTATAACACATTATAAAAAAAATTATTTCATGTTCTTTTCAAAAATATATTCAGTTTTTTATAGTTAAATTTTTTCATTTTTTTATACCTCGTCAAAATGTGGTAGATCTTTATGCCCCACATTGTATATTTAATTTTCTATTGATACCACCGGTGATTTAACCAGAAAAATCCTTCCAAATCATCAATTTACCAACAAGACTTCAAAATGATAACTTTCTTATATAATTACTTGTATTATTATCAAATGCTTGAAAATAGCAACAACTTATATTAATAACGTTGAAATAACCCATAACATCGATTAGAAAAATAAAATGAAAATTAAACGTTTTATTTTTTAAATATTTATTATTTCAAAAAGTTTATTTTCATAAAAAAAATTAACAAAAAATAAAAATTATACAAAAATTTAAAAAAAGTATGTAAAGAATAAAATTTTAATTGGTATGATCGATTTCAAAAAATACCCGTATAGCCCAATGATCACTTGGAAAACATTGATGATTTGGAACTTTTTTAATTCCCTCGAGACCAAACAGTTTTGGTATCGCTCGTTTCTTACTCGAGTGACGTAAATATAATCTGTCGAAACGACAGCGAGGTTGAAATCGTCCAGGCATAGTATGATTATGATTCCGAGTCATATCCCAAGTATATTGGGCTTCTCGTCTTGCGCCACACGTTTGCCAAAGATCGACAACGCCATTTGGAAGTCCACCGGCGAGTGGAACCTAAAAAAATATATTCAAAAAAATAATTTACAAAAAAAAAAATGTAAGCTTTAAAATATATTTCAAAACCTCCCAAATAATCATGTCGGCGAAAGTTCGAAAAATTTTATTTTCATCAATCTTTGGAGCAAGAATGAAAAAAATATTATTCTAGACCAGGTGTTCCCAAACTTTTTATAGATGGGGCCACATGTGAACATTAAAACAATAGGCGGGCCTGATATAACATATTATACGGAAATTATATTATTAACTAGCTGCAAGGCCCGCCTTCGGGGACCCTCTTGCTAGCTAGGGGCCACGAACCCCACCCTCACACCCCACTCCCACCCAACACACCTCCCCGAAACCCACCCAGCATCCCCAAAGTTTTTTTTTAACAAAAGTTGTTAGAAATAACATCCCCTACAAATTTGCTTATAATAAAATTTGCCGTAGGATTAATAGTTTGGGAGTTATTTGATAATTTTCATTTGTGCGCCCCCCCCCCCCCCCCAAACCCCCCTTTTGGGGTCAAAATATCAAAACGTAAGATAGAAGACATCTGATGCAAATATGAAATTTCATAATAATCCCTTCAGCCGTTTTTACGTGAATCGTGAGCAACTTTTTGGAAATCACGAAATATACAGACAGACAGACATACAGGAATTTTGTTGAGGGTGTTTTCGTTCATAACTTTGGTTGAAAGGTGTGCAACCAAAATTTGGAGTGATTTGAAGCAATGTACAGACAAATCCTTAATTTTTATATATATATATTAAATAACATTAATATTTAATATATGAGAAGTTTCAAATAAAATGTGGTATTTACAAGCCAAGAGAGAGTGTTGTTTTTCAAAACAGCCTCTATATTATTATATCTATTGTTTAGACCTTTTTTAAATATTGTCAACTTTATTTTACCTTACATGCAATTGCTTTTGTTTATGGAAGTATGCATTTTGTGTGGTTGATTTCGATGTCCAGAGCAGGGCCGCGCCGCCCTGTGTGCGAAGTGTGCGGGGCACACAGGCGGCAGGACAATGGGGACGCCGGATGAAATGTACCGTGCGCTAGCCATAGTTTAAATTTAATAGTATACGACGCTGCCGACCTTAATTATCACACGACTGGTTTTTCTCAGTGTTGTGCAAGAATTATATAAATATTTTTCGTCCTATACCAAAAGATGGGATTTATTAAAAAAATATATCTCAAATCTAACTTTAAAACCATTGTCCGAAACAAGATGGTCAAGCAAAATAGATGCTATAAAACCGCTGTTTACTAATTTACCAGAAATTTATGATGCCTTATATGGAGATATCAAATGGTACAAGGCAAAATATGACGCTAAATGTCTAGCAGGAAAAATATCTACCTTTTCATTTATTTGTTCACTAAATGTATGCCATCAAGTATTGATAAAAGTAAACTTTGTGAGCAAAATTCTACAGTCCATCGATATGAATATGCAATAACAGAATTAAAGAAGTTTTTGATAGAAATTAGAACCGACGAAAATTTTGACAAAATTGTAAATGATGCCATGAAAATTGTAGAAAAATTAGATATCGAGGCTGAATTTGAAACTTGACCCCTAAGACGTCGTAAACTCCAAAAAGTTTTGATTTTGAACATGAAGACCATACTATAAATGATCTAAAAACCTCTTTTAAAATTAATGTATTTTTTTATATATTGGATCAAGCTTATGCTCCGTAGACAAAAGATTTAATTTGTTAAATAATCAAAACAATGCAGGGACGGCGGAACCGTGGGGTCAGCTGACCCCCCTGAGAATTTGTCTACAGGGTCAAGGGAGTCAGCGGACCTCCTAAAGAAATTTTACCGTTACTTTACCCAAAAACAACTTTGTTGCCATTTTCAAATCTAAGAAGGCTCAAAACTTGGTTGAGGCCGACAATGTCACAAAAAAGACTAAACCATTTAAGTGTGTTGTCACTTCATCAACAATGTAACTACAAGAGCTATAATATTCGGAAAAATCCAAGAACACGTGATTGTAGATTAATTTAGTGTCTTAAGATCATGTCCAATTTATTGAACCTTAATTACCGGTTACCGGTAGTTTCTTAATTAATTCTTTTTTTATGAACAAAGGTTTTGTTTTCATAGTTATATAAGTTTATTACTCATATTTGCTAAGGTTGGAAAGTTGACGATAGGTGCAGGGCAAATTCTTGAGCTTTTTCTTCACCACACCGAGCCCAGTAATTTATTAATTTTCTCCGAGGGGTGAACCTCGATTGGAATTAGGTGTACACCGTCTTTAGAATTATTTTTTTTTTTTTTTTTTTAATGCAATCGAATGCAAGAAGGGGTGCACCAGTAAAGGTGTAGCCCCTATGGATCTCGAAAGACCCTTGCATTACCGAAGAGAAGGGAAAGTTGATTAAGTGAGAGGGTGTAGACGTAGGTGTCTATGCACCCTGGTTTTGAAGGTTTGAAGATCATAGGTGCTGGGAAAGATAGAGGCTGGGAGAGAGTTCCAGTTCCTTGAAGTCATGGGGATATATGTATTCGCGAATGAAGTGGTCCGGCACTTTTCCAATTTGACCGCAAAAGAGTGTTGGGAGTCGGCAAAACGTGTGCTGCGTGCAAAGTATGCTTTGGGGGAATTATTGACTTTATCTCATCAGAGCACCTGCCGTGATAGTATCTATAGAAAAGGGAAAGGGCAGAGACATCTCTTCGATGAGCCAACGAGTCGAGGGAGTCGGTGAGGGTAGAATCGTCAATTAGCCTGACGGCTCGTTTCTGAATTGCATCAAGGGTAGCAAGAGAATATTTTGAGGCTCCTCTCCACAGATGAGAGCAGTATTCGAGATAGGGGCGGATTTGGGCCTTGTAGATGGTGAGAAGTTGTGGGGGTTTGTAAAATCGCTTGGACCTGAATAAGAAGCCAATCTTCCTTGCTGCAGATTTCGCCACAGAGGAGATGTGTTCATTCCAAGACAGGTCAGATGCGACAGAGACGCCCAACATGGATAGGCTGTTACACATTTTCAGGGTATTCGAATCGAAGTGAATATCAGGGAAATCTCTATTTTCGCGCCTAGAAATTAGACAACATTGAGTCTTATTTGAATTAAAGTTAACTAAATTTTGAGAGCCCCATTTATTCAGTTTGTCTAGGTCGAGAGTAATTGAGGAGGCAATATTGATTCGATTATTCGGGAGAGAGGGTTTGCCGTGTAGAGTGCTATCGTCGGCGTAACAATGAGTGGGGTTTGCCGTTTGATCAATAAGGTCGTTTATATAAATAAGGAAGAGTGTGGAGGAGATTACAGAGCCTTGGGGAACACCAGAGTTTGTAGAGAACGATTCAGATGATGTTCCATCCACCACAACTTTTATACTTCGGTTTGTCAGAAAGCTTTCTATCCATTTGCGAAGTGTTGGTGTGAATCCAAAGGCTGGCAGTTTGGCAAGAAGATTTTTGTGCCAAACCTGGTCAAAAGCTTTGGAGATATCAAGGGCTACAGCGAGGGTTTCTTTTCCGGCCTCTAGAGTATTGTTGAAGGTGTGGGTGACATAGGTTAAGATGTCGCCTGTGGAACGATTTTGTCTGAATCCATATTGCCTATCGTGAATTAATTTATTGTTTTCTAAGTGATGAAGGACGTGTTGGTTTATGACTAATTCCATTAATTTGGAAAGAACAGAGGTGATCGAGATAGGCCTGTAATTAGAGATTTGAGATGTGTCTCCTTTTTTAGGAATAGGTGTGACTCTGGCTATTTTCCAGCTTTTGGGGAATATGCCTGACTCGTAAGAGAGTTGGAATAGCTTGGATAAGATAGGGGCAAGTTCAGGGGCGCATTTTTTAATGAGAATTGGTGGGATGTTATCCGGGCCTGCGGCGGATTTGCAATTTAATTTATTAATGGCTTTTATGATT
This sequence comes from Forficula auricularia, assembly GCA_024734495.1. NCBI lineage: Eukaryota > Metazoa > Arthropoda > Insecta > Dermaptera > Forficulidae > Forficula > Forficula auricularia. The sequence continues at coordinate 40,202,513 of JALMQS010000128.1, read as the reverse complement.
ATTTGGGGCCTGAAATTTATTTTGTTCATGAGGTTGGTTTGGGGGGTATAAGTGGGCGGGTTAAGCCCTTTGTCATCTAAAGTGGAGTTAGTTGCGAAATAGGATGCTAGTGATTCGGCTTTTTCAGCGGGGGTCGTGGCTACTGAACCATTTGGGTGAAAGAGGGGCGGAAGTGAGGGGGACGCGAAATTTCTATTTATTGCCTTGTGTAACGAGAAAAAGGCCCGTTTTCCATTGGGGCAAGATGCGAGACGGTCAGCTATCCTCTGGTCGAATGATTTCTTTGCCTCAGAGATGATTTTTGCATGAGCTTCGCGACTTGGTAAATGCAACTCGGTCGCATTCTAGCTGTGAAAGTTGCCATTTCTGAAAATATTTGTTTTTTTCACGGACGGAATCTGCGCATTGTCTACCAAACCAAGGCTTAGAATCCTTGTTCCCTTTAATCAATTTTGAGGGAATATAGGTTTCTAAGCCTATTTGAATTGCCTCGTTAAGGGCGTCTGCGAATTCTGAAGCGTTTTTATCTCTGATGCAGAGTTCATTCCACTGGTAAGCGGCAAAAAAGTTACGCATGTCATTCCAATTAATGTTATCGTTATCGACTAGCCATATTTTTCTGGGGTTGGAGTGGGGTGACGGGGGTTTTGGTAAATTGGCGGAGGTTTTAATTTTTATCAGATTGTGGTCAGATTTACCTAAAGGGGCCGAAATTTTTGCTTCATAGGACGAAGGGTGGGAAGTGATGAAAAGATCGAGAAGATTGGATTTTTCATTGGCTTTGTCTGGGATTCTTGTGGGGCCGTTAATAATTTGTGTGAGGCCACACGCCGTTGAGAAGATTTCAGCGTCGGAGCCTGCGGGGGAATTATGGCTAGAAAATTTTAGCCAATTTTTGTTGTGGACGTTAAAGTCACCTAGGAAAGATATTTCAGAAGATGGAAATTCTTTCAGGATATTGCAATGGCACTCAAGGAGGTAGTCAAAAAATTGTTTGTATCTGGGGTCTTTGGGGGGCAAATATATTATGCAGAAGAATTTAGTTGAGTGGCCTAACGTGATTTTGATCCATATGGCATCGAATTCATTGGATTCTAGATTAGTTAAACGCCTACTAGGGATGTCCTTTCTAATATAACAGCAGACACCTCCTTTTTTCGAAATTTTGAATGAAGTGTATAGTTTTCGAATTGGTAGTCACGACCGTTAGATTTATTCGCGTCAATTATAGTTTCGGATAGGCCTAAAAGAGCAGGTTTTTCATGTTCGAGATGTTGAAGTACGTCGTGTAAATTCGAATTGCGAGATAGACCGCGAATGTTGCAGAAATTGATTTTAATTGATGTCATTAGTAAGGAGAGTTTGAGGTGGAAATGAAAAGGGTGACAAGAAAAGTAAAGATAAGAGAGCCGGTAAACCAATTAAAACTCCGAACTTGGATATATTTTTGAATATATTCAATATCAGTGAGCTCTTAGAAATTGGACAGTGGTTTTCCACCGGGCGATTTGAAAAGGTTTAAATCTACCACTTGGATTGATTGTTAGTAAGGGGAAAATTATGAGCTATTTAATAAATTGCTAGATTAAGTCTTAAATTAATTAAAACTAGTTGATGTTGTTAGTGGGGAGAAGAATTATTTGTTATTAATTTAGATACTAGATTTTATAATAGATATATTTTAAATTATAAGATTATTGTGTATAGAGATTATTATATAATTATTATAAAACAATTAATATTTAAGGACCGTGCAATAATAAGAAAATGATATTAATAAAAAGATAATGAGAATTCGATTGAAAAAAGTTAAGGTAATATTTAAGATTTAAAATAAGATATTAGTTGAGTTTATTATAGAACAATTAATGTTTAGAAACTGTGTAATAATAGAACATATAATATTAATAAAATGAAGTTTATTTAAAAATATATATATTATGTATTTTAGAAATGAAAAAAATGAGAAAACGAATTAGAATTAAAATTAAAAGTAAGATGACTTGAAATTGAAACAGTTTAATATTGAATGTTCGGAAATAAAATATTTAAATCGGAATGTTCAGATATAATATTTGTATATCGGATGGAAAATATTTGGGCGAAACAGTTGTTGTCAAAAGCTGAATTTGGTTGTTTGTTTAGGGTAGGGTGGGGTGAATGGCCTGTCAGGGCATGTGTCTTTTTCGGAACAGAAGATAGATAGATAGATATTAAAATAAGATATTAGTTGAAATTATTAAAGAATTATTTTAGAACAATTAGTATTTAAAAACCGTGCAATAATAAATAAATAATATTATTAAAACGAAGTTTATTAAAAATATATATATACGTATATATTTAAAAATGAAAAAATGAAAGTACGAATGAAAAATTAAGAAATCGAAGTAGAAAGATCTATTTGATAATATTTTAAGAGAAAATATGTGTTGTTTGAAAGGAGGGAGATTGACGGGGGCTGATTTATGATGGGTTTCTGGAAAGTTGGGTTGACTGGCTAGGTAAAAGGGATGGTGGCTGCAAGTGCCCTTGGTAGATTTAGCTAGATGTTAATATTATATTGAAATAATATATTGATTGAATTAAATTAGAGGGGATGAAAATAAAAATAATATTTATATATCACTGGATTAAGAAAAAAATTTTGAGGGTTTTCATGCAAATTAGGAATAAAAGATTGAGTGTGAGTGTTAATATTCACGAATCGCAGAGGAGCACAAAGTGACAGATGCGTACTGTCGGACGTCCAAGGCTGGAATTTGGAATTACTTTGGAATTCATTAGATAATCAATTGTCATCTATTGTCTTCTACTTGGAAATGAAAGTGGAAGTAGGTGTACACGATTTTAGGTTGCGGTTCACCCCTCGATTTTCTCATTGGAGGGTGGAATTCTTTTGCTCTTTTTAAGCTTTTTATAGCTTTCCATAAGGAATAGTCTGTCTTTTCATTTGCGGTAAGGTTTTTAATACATAAGATTATTAAATTTAGTATGTTAATAAATAAAGTACCTCATTATCTCGTAAATTTAAATCTCCTCCGAATATGACTGTATAATTCTCTGGAGTATCTGTTATATGTCGAAAACATGTCTTTAATTGTTTTACTCTTTCTGCTGCATGGTCTGCCGTACTTTCTAAATGGCTATTTATTAACTTGAGTTTAAAATTTCCCATATATGCCTGAACAATCAAATACAATAAAAAGAAGGGATTAATTCATGTATACAGGTGAAGTCAATATTTATTGTTTAATTAATAAAAATTGGTTAGAAATTCATGAATTTTTTTTTGTTCATGTACATAGTGTAGTTTATGTATTTAAATTTTTTTTTAATATTGAAGGGTAACAAAACACATTTTATAGAAATTTACTATCGGAAAATCGAAGGGTTGATTCATTCTAAGATAAATGAGAGTATGTTATTAACACTAGAACGCCCGGACTTTCAGATCCCCTAGAACGCCCGGATGCCGTCAATTTGACGACTTGCATTTTTCAACACTCAAACTAAATAAAATCATTCTGTTTCCTTTTATTTAATATTTTTTTTATTTTTTCTAATAATAAATATAATTCTATTATCAATTTATATATTAAAAATACATATTAATATATTACATTTTAATAATCATTATGATATAAAATGAAAAATTAACATGCTATATTTATGGAGTATTATCATTAACAAAACCAGTAGTTCTATATTATATGTTATTATTATAAATATTATATTATTATAAATAATATTGAAATAAAAATAAACTGCAACGGATCGTTGCTGAACTTTATCCAAATTCATTTGAAATATTAATATGTTCTAGAGTAAAGTACTTTAAAATATGATTTTACTAAAAACTTTATTTAACCTTTTTTGTGGTCCCCAAGGTACTTAATTACGATATTAAATTTCATCAAAATTGGTTAAGTCATTTTCAAGATATTTAGAAAAAACCAAAAAAGTACTGAAATAAAGTACTAATGTTTGTGTACCGATATGTACCAAAAACCAATCAGCGCTTCATTTTGTTAAAATACTGGTAGGTTTTCAATTTCAATTCAATCGGTGCAACGGTGTGGAAAATTTACGAACGATAACACACACATCACATCCATCCATCCATCCGCACGCACTTCCAAAAAAATGGCACTTTTTGGCCTCTCGGCGAGATTCCAGGTAATTTTTGGCAAAACCGTCACGTGCTAAAATTCAATCTCATTGAATACTTCAATTTGTGACCTTGATTGAGTCCATGGGTTCCGTAGTCTTTACCTGAGGACCCTTTGAAGTCGCGCTTGCCGCGAGAGCGATTACAATACTTTCTCCCATGCTTCGCATTGGATAAAGTAAAAACAAATATACGAAAAAAACTCACGTGAAATTGAGAGAGAAATTTGTTGTTGATAATTCTAAGGGCGGAACAAAAATGAAATGGCAAGACTAGGGGCTCGACATATATATGGATTTCAAAACAGTAGGTTCCCTCGAAATGTTGTAAAATAATAAAGTGAATCATCAAAAGATAAAAAAATTGACATAAAGAAACATAATTTTTTTATTTTACCCCAAGTTTTTCAAGGAAGATTGTAAATTAAAAAAAAAGGCAGAACAAATCCGAGGGTCAAAAAGGATGGAAATGTTCCAAAAAAAGAATGGGAATTATTCGTACTTGAAAAATTAATTTAAAATATAAAAATTGGGGTAAAAGTGTTACCGTCAAATTGACGGCTTTTGGGCGTTCTTGGTAAATCCATAATTTTCTCCTAAATAAAAATTCATAGGGTGCTATTTTTTTTATTAGAAAGCTATTCAAAAATGATTAAAAGTCAGCGAGTTTCAAAGTTCTAACTTAAATAGTAACGAAATGAAAGAGAAATGAAATGTGAAAACCGTCAAATTGACGGCTTCGGGCGTTCTAGTGTTAAAAATAACCCGTGAATTCGAGAGGATAATTTATTTATTTATAAAAAAAAAATTATTTATAACAATGTAAACTACAAAGAATATAAATCTTAATCATGGAATATAACTTCAGAGTACAATACGAGTTAAATTAGTAACGATACGTTTTTGAATTAAAATTAAAAAAATAAGGAAAAATCTTATTACCTACAGACAAAAGGATAAGCCGGGGCTCGAACCCGGGATCTTCGCTTGGTATAGTTCAAGGCACAGTCTACTCTCAACAATTGGAACCTGGATATTTAGAATTTTTGGATAATTCAAACTTTTCAGCTGTTAACTTCGGTAAATCGAAAAAATGCTGGGTATTTTGATACGCTCGATAACTCGACCTTTTCGTAACAAGAGGGGGAGAGAACGTTCTATAATTCGAACTAGGCCACTTCCCCTCTTTATAATTCGATTTTTTCCTAGCAAAAAACTATTCTTAATTTTTTTAATTAGGTATGTTATTATCTATTGCAATTTTAATATATATCTAATTTTTTGTTCTTTTTAGTCGTTTTCATTATTTTTACTTTTTTTACTTGAGGCTGTATATAAAATCTATGTAAGTTCATACATATTTTCAAAAATATAGTAAAAACTCTTAATAATTCGAATTTTTTTCTCTACTCTTGATAATTCAAACTTAATGATAATTCGAATTTCTCTTGTAGTCTCTTGGATTTCGAATTATCGAGAGTCGGTTGTACCAGTTGGCACTTTGGTGCGACTGGTAAAGCTTTGGGCCTTGCGGTCTTAAAGTCATTCACATACTAGCCAGAGGCTCGCAATCAAAATATCAAAAAAGCGAAAAATATTTTTTCCTTTATTTTATTTTTACCACCTGGGACTTGGCGCCTGGAGCGGTCGCTCCCTTCGCCCTATGGTAGGGCCGGCCCTGTATACAATCCCCTTGATCAAATTTTTTCTAAACACTTTGACGGTTCATTTAGCTTGCCATTCAGTTATACATATAAAGATTTGAATACACTTTACTCACAAAACACCAATATTTATTTAGAGTAGCGATGGTAACTTGACTCAACTGATTAAAAAAATACTGTCAATACATTATAAAATTTAATCTAAACGTCGCTATTGATCGTTTAATATAACACTTAGTATTATTGTTCCTTGTCCTCTGAAAAATTGATATATTTAATACTTATTATGGAGCTGAATAACAAAAATGATTTATTATTAACGTTGTATTTGTTTAAAACAATGGAGTAACTAAGTCAATGTGGGGTCTAGAATACCCATGGTCTAGAAAACTTTTCATGTTGATATGTTTTCTAAGAGCCTAATAATTTTTAAAATTCATTAATGTTAGTTTTAAATTTGGCGACGATATATTAACTTTAAAATGTTAAAGATTAAAATGACTTTGTTTTTATTTATTCACTAAACCATTTTATAAAACAATTTTGTTTTAAAAAGAGTAATTTGCATGTCTCAAATTTGATTAGTTACGCCATTGCATTAAAAATTTTAATTTTTACCTGAACAATCAACATATTTCTACCCATTAAAGAAGATGAATGTGGAATAATTTGCTGGCTTTCCTTATAAATAGTAAATTTTCGCAGTAAAGTAGCAACAAAGTAATCTGAAGATCCGCTAGGAATACATATATATTCTGGCAAATTTTCTTCAATAAATGACATGGTTATTGGAACTACCTCTTGAAGAAAAACGACATCGGGTTCTTCTCTTAAAAATAATAAAAAAACATTTTTGTGTTGAAGTTTTTGAAGATTTTGCGATTAATTAAAATTCCCTATTATTCAAGAGGTCATCTATAAAATACGTACACAAGAGGGGGGGGGGGGAGAGTTACAATAGTTCAGAGCAAACGTAACTTCATTTAGATATTGAGGAAGACAATAAGAGAGTGTGTCTTCTGTTGGAATTATAAATTTTTAATTTATTTATAACGAGACTATAGTTTCGAGAGCTTTGCCCTCTTCATCAGTCTATTACAATTGATTCACAGGAATTAATGTATGTATGTGAGATTCACACGTGGTTAGTGGCGTAACTATAGGGTGGCAAGTGGGCAAAATGCCATGGGTCCCCGGCCCGACAGGGCCGTGAGCACAGGAGGATCCTAACATTTATTATTACAACATTAGTAAAAAATTTTAGTTTTATCTTTAATTAGTTTAAGTTACCTACGTGCATACACAAGTTAAACAAAAAAATGTATCCAAATTTCAAGGCATTTGTTGGAAAAGATAGATGTAGTTACGCCACTGCACGTGGTCTGGGCAAATTAATTGAGAACAGTTTCAAAAATGACTACCGAAATGTCATTTACTTTATAGAAAACTTAAATTAGTTTTTTTATTTTTATCATGGATTTGAAAAAACTTCCAAATGAATAATAAATTAAAGAATAAATATAATAGGAAGTAAAACAAAATAAAATATTTACCGATATATAATCTTACAAATTTCTAATGTTCTTGTTTTTATATTTTTGTCATCTAAACCATCAATATTCCAAGATATTATATTGAATTTATTAGGTGGCACATTAGTTCTATGTCCTTTAGGTATAAAATTTGTTGGCCTAAAAGAACAAAAATATATCAATTAAATTGGAAATTTTAAAAGTGAATTAAACAAAATTATATATAAATTACTTGAAATTTATAACAACATCACGTTCATCGCCATCATCTAAAACATGTATTCCAACTTTTTTGGTTGAGGAAAAATAAGCATTTACTGATCTCTGAAAAATTTTAATTAAATAAAAATTAAAACAGTTAATTTGCAATTATTTTTGAATTTCATTCTATAAATGGAAATTCTCATTCATTTTTATTTAATTTTTTGAATCAAAATATACCTGAAGTACAAAATATTTTTTTCATAATAAGGATAGAAAAATATCTTTAGTTTAGGAATGAGTTTTATATTAAGAAAGAGGGGGGTTTTGGAATTATTATGAATCAGGAGTTGTTTTTTGAGGCTTGAGAGTGAAGTTTGTGAATGAGGAATCAAAATTCTTTCAGAAGACAAGCTCCAATTTTGAGAGGATTTTGATTTTTCATTAAAAATTAATGAATTAAAATAAATATTATAAGAGTGAGGGAATTTGAGAAAATAATTACTAATTAATATGTTTTATAATTCGTAACATCACTAATCTTAATATATATATATATATATATAAAAAGAGAAGGCGATGTTTCATCAGTCATTCATCTATCAACGCACAGCCTAAACCGCTTGACCTAGAAAGATGAAATTTGGAGTGTATATTCTTTCAACGATTTATGGGTGTGCTAAGAAGGGATTTTTTGAAATTCGAACCCTAAAGGGGGAAAAGGGCCCCAAAATGTGTTTTTAGAGTTTTTCAAGATCTCTTAAACCAGAAAAGATATCGATATGGGTTTAGTTTAGAAAGGTGAAGCATTGAAATACAGAAAAAACATATTTGAGTATTTTGCTCTATTTGTCCCCGAAAAGGAGATATAGTCATTTTGGGGTAAATTTTTGAAATTTTTCAAGTGCTCTATCTCCTCGAGTTTTTAAGTTTTAGCATTCAAATTCGGAACATAGGTTTATTAATGCTAAATCTCTATTTTTTTGAAATTTGACCCCTGAACAGAAAAATGGGGGATTTTTGATTTTGTGGTCTAAAACACAAAAGGCTTCGTATCTTTCTTGCCCTTGGACCAAACTCAAACAAATTTTGTATACGTAACCACTAGAAGCCTAGAAATGTAAAAATTAACCACCAAAAATGGGGGGGGGGGGTTAAAAAATGAAAATTCTTGCCCTTGGACCAAACTCAACCAAATTTTGTATACATAACCTGTGGGCCACTAGAAGGCTAGAAATTCAAAAACTAACCACCCGAAATGGGCCAAAGGCGGGCTTCTCAGCTAGTATAATACTAGCTGCAAGGCCCACCTTCCCGTCACTTAAACACTCCCTCTCCTCCATCTCCAACCACTTTCCATCCCACCAACCCTCTCCCCAACCAAGGAATTTCTCCCCCGCCTCGGTTCACCCTCCAACCCAGTAAACTACCCTCTGGACCCCGCATCTCCTGGACACCCCACCCATGAACCCCGCATCCCCTGGATCCCAGCCCTCAACACTGGACTCCACCTCCCAATCCCACATAGGTATATATACCGGGTGAGTTTTTTATCTTGAGACAGTCTTATAACTCAAAAACAGTGCATTATATGAAAAAAAGTTTCAAATAAAAGTTTGTTTATATCGAAGGGGAAACTAAACTACACTATTGTTTGTCGACCTAGAACAAGCTTTCATGGGTATTTAAAGGTCAAGTTCTGTTTTTTAAATGGAACCCTATATTTTTCTATACGTCTACTTAATCTACAAAAAAAACTGAAAAACTTTCATAAGAACTATTTTTTTAAACGACATCAAATAAACAAAATACATTAATCAATTAGATCTCAAAAAATCTTAATAATTATTTTTAACAATTATTTAACTTAAAATTATCAAAAATAATGATTAAATAATTAATAATTAAAATAAATAATTTAATAATTTTGAGATACTAGTCTCTGATATCCCAGAGTGTTATCACAAGTCTTCTGGATGAATTCGAGTTCCAATTCCCTTATTTTGCCCTATTCCAGTTTCTTAATAGCCTTTACATTTCCTGTTATTTTTTCTTTTAAACAGATTTACAACATGATAAAATGAAGCTTGGGAGAGTGTATTTCTATCAGGAAAACGGTCAGCATTCATTTCAATGGCAGCCCCAAAACACTTCTTCCACATTGACCGCATAAATTAAGACCATTTCAATTCTGTCTAAAACAAAAAATGCTTCATTTTTATTAAAGTAATACAATTTTACTATCTACTGGATTGAGACGAGAAATAAGCTTTTTTTAAACTCAAGAATTTTAAGTAGTTATAGGAATTAAGTAGAAAATAATCTCTTAAATTATTATATACACTTATTTTCATTGTTGTGACTTTTGATTTAATAATTATTTATTTAATAATTAATTATTTAAACATTATTATTTGATAATTAAGTTAAATAATTGTTAAAAATAATTATTAAGATTTTTTTAAGATCTAATTGATTCATGTATTTTGTTTATTTGATGTCGTATAAAAAAATAGTTCTTATGAAAGTTGTTCAGTTTTTCTTGTAGATTAAGTAGACGTAACGAAAAATATAGGGTTACATTTAAAAAACAGAAGTTGACATTGAAATACCCTTGAAAGCTTGTTCTACGTCGACAAACAATAGCGTAGTTTAGTTTCCCCTTCGATATAAATAAACTTTTATTTGAAACTTTTTCCATATAATGCACTGTTTTTGAATTATAAGATTGTCTCAAGATAAAAAACTCACCCGGTATAATATATAGGTACAGAGATAGGGACAAATCCCGGATTGGATTCTATATCCATTCTCGTTTGAAGCTGTGGATAAGCTTGATAACTCTTTACAGACGAAGTTTCTAGATCTAAAGTATGACTGTGAGGCGAAAATCATTTTCAAGCAGAGCGGTTACGAGTTAGTTTGGGTGAAGCTTATGGACACTTATCCACAACTGTGGGGAAAAATTGAACCTGAACTTGTTTTTATATACGGTAATTAAATTGTTTAAAATAATAAAAACTGCTTTATTATTTACTCTTTACTTCAAATTAAAATTAGGCATACAATGAAAATGAAAAGGGGGCGATAGGTGTTAGTCAACCTCCAGAAAGGGGCGATGGGCCACAAAAGGTTGGGAACCACTGGGTTAGACGAATAGATTGATTGATTGTATTTAGTGAAAAGTGTAAATACAAATTCTCAAATAATACTATATATATTTGTCTAGATTAATTTGTAACAACGCTTAGAGAAATTTCTCTAAAAAAATTACCCTCTTGCCTAGAATGGAACAGACGAACTCTTGAACTGAGGGCATGAGCTCTAGCCATTAGACCAATGTAACATTAATATTTATATCTTGATTTCTGTGTTACTAAAACTATATATTTTTGATTTAGACTTTGTGTCGAGATAATATTGTACTCATTTGAACTCGAATGAAAAATGAAAAAACACCAATAAATTTTAAATTAAGAAACATTAAATATATATTAATTAACGAGGCAAATTTGAAATATAATTGTCAGCTCGGATTTTAAACTGATGGCTCCAATCGATTTTCATTAACCAGGCAAATTTGAAATATAATTCTAATTTGGACTTGAATTTTGAAATGAAAGACTCCAATTCATTTTAAATTAAGAAACATTAAATATATTGATAATTGTTCCTCCCCCCCCCCCCCCCCCCCCAGGCCACTCAAAAATTAAAGAGGCGAAACTTTTAAGAGACGATGTATTTTCGGTAGTTTACGGGTATACATTTGGAGTGTGGTTTTTTAAGAGGAATAAGATTTTTGGACCGAGACGCTGCCCGCCAGGGCACCAGCCCGGAGGGCCGAGCTTCGAGGGCGTGCCGAGGCACCCTCGAAGCTCGTGTAATAATAATGAAAGAGAGTGCCTTGAATCTGAATCTTATGACATCTCCCCCGCCTCTGATCACCTTCTAACCCAGTAAATCTAGCCCCTGAACCCCACCTCCCAATCCCACATAGGTATATACGAGGGGTGAACCGCAACCTAAAATCGTGTACACCTACTTCCACTTCCACTTTCATTTCCAAGTAGAAGGCAATAGATGACAATAGATTATCTAATGAATTCCAAAGTAATTCCAAATTAGTCTAAAGACGGTGTACACCTAATTCCAATCGTGTTCCACCCCTCGGGTATATATATATATATTTAATATATAGGTACAGAGATAGGGACAAATCCCCCTTAGTAGTCAGCCAGCTTAGGACCCCCATCCCCATGACTCCCTTGGACCCCGTACCCCCTGGACCCCAATCCCCACCCCTGGGGGGACGGACATACAAACATAGGTACAAACAGAGACAGGGACAAATGCCCTTTAGTAGTATGGATATGTGTATATATATATTGTTTACAGTATGTTTTGTATCATTTCCCATAGGTATATATAAAATATATGAAAAAAAAATAATAACTTCTTAAAGACAATGGGTTAGACAAATAGATTGATTGATTGTATTTTGTAAAAAGTGAAAATACAAATTCTCAAATAATTAAATAATAATGAAAGAGTGGGTTGAATCTTATGACATTGGACTAAGTGTATACCTCGAGGTCCCATTTTCTATCTTGAAGAAAGAAATGAGCGCATGCTACATCAGTGCCTGTAAGTTCTGCAAATTTCTCTGTCAAACTCAGGCATGTTGCAGCATCGGGCAAATCAGAATCGTCTCCTTCTTCCTCCTCTTCTTCTTCGTTCGGTTTATCTTCCTCTTCTTCACTTTTATTCTCATCTTCTTCTTCTTCTTCTTCCTCTTTATCCGAAACCTCGTTGTTTGTATCTCTTTTTTCAATTTTAGAAGGAGGTTCAAATTCTATTTCCGCCTCAGATTCGCTACTTCGAACTGTTTCCCACCTTAAAAGATATATTAGGTATTTAGATATTAAAATAATAATAAATATTAATATAGCTAATGTCATGAATTGATTCTTACTCTTTTCCATTGAATCGAGATAATGACATATTTTAGAATTCGTTATTAAATATATATATCGATAAAGTAAATTATATAAAATGTAAATTTAATATTTTTAATTTATTTCAATTGTATTTACTTAAAGGTTTTTAGCGCCATTGTATTTTTACACATGACAAACGACATGAAACGCAGTTGCAGAAATTTCACAAATTTAAAATAACTATATTAAATGGATTTAAATTTAAAATAATTTTTTTTCTTTGTTCCAATAAGAAAATATATTTATAAATATGTTTATTTATATATATGAATATAAAAAATACAAATCTGTTATAAAATATAACTTTAGGGCAAAGAAATTTATAAATGAAATTTTTTTTGTTAAAAATTGAAAAAAAGAAGTTTGGCTTTCTCTAATGTTTAGAAAGCTTTCTAAATTAGAGAATGCAATTTATTTTATTTTTTTCAAATTTTTAAAAAAAAATTCATTGATAAACGGAAAATTTTTCCAGAAACGTTTGGATTAAAAATACATGTTTTATAAGACTAGCTGTAAGGCCCGCCTTCGGCTGCCCTCTTGCTAGCCGGGGGGCACGCCTTCTGGACCCCAACCCACGAACCCCACCTCCTCCCCTACCGCACCCCGCACCCGCACCACCCCACTAAGCCTCTGGATCCTCACCTGAACCCTCCACTTCACCCTGCACCCCCCCCCCGCACCCAGTTTTTGCATTTCTAGCCTTCTAGTGACCCACAGATTATTTATACAAAATTTGATTGAGGTTGGTCCAAGAGCAAGAATTTTCAAATTTTGACCCTCCTCCCCTTTTGGGGGAATTTTTTTAAACAAAAGTTGTCAGAAATCACATCCCCTACAACTTTGCTCAATATAAAATTTGCCGTAGAGTTAATAGTTTAGGAGTTATTTGATAATTTTCATTCGCCCCTCCCCCCAACCCCTTCTAGGGTCAAAATTTCAAAACGTTATATAGCTAAAAACGTAAGTTAGAAGACATCTGATGTAAATATGAAATTTCATAATAATCCCTTTAGCCGTTTTTACGTGAATCGTGAGCAACTTTTCGCGGAACCTACGGAAACATACAGACAGACAGGAATTTTGTTGATTGTGTTTTCGTTCATAACTTTGCTTGAAACGTGTGCAACCAAAATTTGTCGTGATTTGGAGCAATGTACAGACAAAACCTTAATTTTATATATATATATATAGATATTTAAATAAATAAATATTTAAAAATTTGTTAAAATGTAAATAAATAATAAAGAGATTTATGATGACCTCCCATATAAGGGTCAAATTTTTAATTATATAGAAAAAAATTTATATAAACTCATTACATTCATTCTGAACCTTTGGGCGCATACATTATTGCCATGAATTGCCAATAATTGCTGCGCCCTTAACGTTAAAAAATATACTTATATAAATGTTATGTTAAGTTCTGCTTTTTCATTTATTTATGAATTATTGTTACATTTGAGAGTTTTTTTTTTTTTTTATCTAATGGTGCATGGTGCCTCTTATAAGGATTGAGTATTCGATAAATTAAATTTTGGTTCATTTTAATGTAATAGAAAAAAAATTGGCTTCGGCGTCCACCCCCCCCCCCCCCCCCCCCAACCCCCCAAGAACTTCAGAGCGAAGATAGCGGCGGGGAAGTCATTGTCGCCGGCTCCCCTATCTTTTCCAAGAAGACTTGGAGGAGAAGCATCTCCACCGCTGGCTGTATTCGCTCGAGAGGGAAAATGGCAATTCTTGGGAAGACGGCGACAATGACTTCCCCTCCAGTCTCTATTAATAGACATATTTTGAGAGAGAGAAAGGGGGAGAATAAAACATTGAATTAAATGAAAATTTTATAAAGAAATAAAAAGACTGGAGAGGTTTATACGAGGGGTGAACCGCGACCTAAAATCGTGTACACCTACTTCCACTTACATTTCCAAGTAGAAGACAATAGAATATAATAGATTATCTAATGAATTCCAAAATGATTCCAAAGACGGTGTACACCTAATTCCAATCGCGACTCACCCCTCGGGTATATATATATATATATATATATATATATACAGAAAAATTGAAGGATAAAGTGAAAACTTTTTAAGACTTTTGGTACACTAGAGCCGTTCTAGTAATAACGTAGATAGGAAGTTTTCATATGTGGAGCAGGCGACCAGCTGATTAGCTACTAGAAGGTTTAATTTTTTACTAGAATTGACAAATTTTGAAGTAATAAAATAATTTAATGAGAAATACATAAGTGATACAGTATATTTCATGAATACGGTCTATTTTCTAAAGGGGAGGGGGCAATGAGTTTTGTAGGGGGGCACTGTCCCCCCTTTGTATATGACACAGTGGCGTAACTTAAATAACTTTTGGAAAATTCTTCGGATGGGGCCCTCTCTCAATGTAAAGAAGCTAAACCAACGTTGTAGTATCTTTTTAATAAATCAATAGGTAAAGTACGTAAAAACGCTATTACGTATAATTATTGTGTCCATTTTTCGTTGATCTTCTAATAACTTTTAAAGAACATATATTGCATTGTAATAACAATAAGTTTTTATCAATTTTAATTTTGTAAATGATCGCTCAGCACTATAGCCGTAGTCATAAATAGATTACAAATAAAAGAAATGCAGTTCACATTTCAGGAAAGCAATAGGACAAAAAATGATTCTTTATGATTAATAAATCAGGAAGTTCTCTTATAGAAGATGACTTTTTCTCTTTCGTGTCTAAAAAGTGGATCGAAAACTGAGAATTTCCTTGACAAAATCGAGACACGAATTTTATAATAATAAATGTTAGGATCCTCCTTCGAGAATTCCTATGGCCAGCCCGAGACTCTAAATAAGAAACTAGTGTCATAGTAAATAGTTCTTAAACAATGCTAGAATACTTATATACGATGGAGTCTAGCACAGTAGATGGTTTCCATCGGTAAGAACGCTCGATTAGTAGTAGTTTTCAAAGAAAAAAGGAAAAACATTGATGTCATCGGAACATCATCTGAGTCTGACAAGTGCAAATTGTCGTCCGTTTTCTTCTGATGATATTCTTGATGGTTTAGAACCGGCCCAAAAAACGATAGGCGAATACGTCATTTTCGATTATGCAGGGAAGCACTTCCCCGGCAAAAAACGAGCTTCACAAATGAAGAAGTGATTATTTCATCCATGGAAAGGTGCGCCGTCCTATGGAAATTGTCTGAAATGAGGCCTGACGAAATAGGGTACACATATATGGGATTCAGTCCTGGGTCATTTAAAAGAGCCCGTAAAAAGTCAGCAGAACAATGGAAACCTATACTCGGTTCCCGAAATGGCAAGTTTTGAAGATTTTTAGCCTATTTTTCTTGTTAAATATGTATTGCTATATTTATATATCTAATTTTATTGTATTTGAATAAAATATATTTATAAAAATATTTCTTTTGATTTTCGTTATAGTTTCCTTGTCTCCGTAGTAAATTAATATTACCTACTGATTTGTCTACCAGTTTACCTTGTCAACATGCAGTTACAGTGAATAACTGGTGCAGAAAAGTGACCAATTGACAAATTTTGTTGGTGGCAACAACTGTACAGTGTGTTTTAAATTTTTTAATTTTATTTTTTATCTTAAATATAGAAAGCTAAGTAGCAAATTTTCTTAGTAATTATGTTAGAAGAACATCTGATAAACATATTCATTGTGAGGAATGTGATTATGCGTTTTTAATATGGCTGTTAATGCTAAATAAATGGTAAATTTCTCTTAAGGTAGTTTTTTTCGCGACAATACTAGCAAAAAGTTAATGCTAGAGTTTGTACCATTAATTCCGTGGTCGTTTGACAAATCTGGCAAGACTGTTCGAGCTTGTATATCATTTTTCATAGAAATCTCAGATAAAGTACATTATAAAGGTCGATTTATAAAACAAAAAGTTCTTAATAAGCGATTGAAAGCTGTTGCGACAAAGGCTGAAGCGAAAAAAGTACAAAAGTTAACCCACTTTTTAGGTTAAATAAATGCGTTGTTGCCAGCTTGTTTTTAGTGTAAATTTTTCATTATACACTTTTCATTATTTATTCATTATATTATCTCAGAGACTGTGTGGTAGCTATGAATTAAAATTTTCTTTGGCAATATATTAGTTAATGTTGGTTTAGTTTTTGATAAGAATGGTAAGAAGTTTCTTAATTATAATTAAATATATGTATGTAAACTTTCCGATATTCCGTATAGTGAAATGTATATAAAGAGCCTTAAAAACTCTATTTTTGGAATTTAATATCTCCGGAACTATATTGTTCATAAATTTCGTTTTAACAACCAATCGATGCAGAAGTATTTAAAAATAATAATCTCTTTAAATTTCAAAACAATCCTAAGAAAACCGGCCCATATGGTGAAATAAAACTACCTCAAGGGTGGCAACGAGGTGAACCGCGACCTAATATGCTGTACACCTACTTCCGCTTGTACTTCCAAATATTTCCAAGTACTTTCAAATATTTCCAAGTACTTCCAAAATACTTCCAAAGAGGTGTACACCTAGTTGTAATCGCGGATCACCCCTCGGGTGGCAATAACCTCTTAACCTAATTCAGTAATTTTCAAAACTGTTTTTTGTCTCGATATTGGACAGCCGTGATACCAATAGGTAATTATTAAAAATGAACATTATTTGCAAAATGTGTTTTTTTAAATCCCCACTTTTAATTCGCTTCTAAACTACGCAATCTGGCGGTTTATAACATTTTATGTACACATACATATATATATATATATATATATATATATACACAAATGAAGTAAGCTATAAAACAGAACAAACATCAAAATGAATTTTTAATTATTTACTCTAAATTATTTCCTTAATTCTTTTTAAAGTTATTGAAATCTAATTGGGGTTATGGATGCGGCCATTCTGAGGCTAGTATAGGTATTAACGATTACTATAAAACGTTTTTAATTTGTAGAGAAAGTTGTTTTTCATTTTAGGTTATCTGTAATTGAAAGCGTAGTGTCAATTAAAAATAATTAAAATCTATCATTTCTAAATTATCTAGTTTATTTACATTTTTAAAGCAGTGTTTATAACTGTAAGTTACAAGTTTTATGACATTCGGAAAAACATCATATAATCTATTTATTTAATCTTTTAATTGTTATTAAATCTTGATGTGACTGATAACAAAACAGAGGTCATCATTTAAGTTTAATTCTGTTTTTGGCTAAAGCACGAAGACTAAAAACCCTCTTGTCAAAAAACAACTTGAACACCTATCTCCTTAAAAGTTATGAATAGGTTCGGTTTATGATCTCGGTTCGATTCTGTGGCGGAATGTGCGGCTGCGGGGGCCCCGTGCTTGTAAAGGGCCCCCAAAAAAGGGCGATTGTGTTAAAGTGTCTCCTATTTAGGTCTAGACGCTGTTATACTCCCAGTCAACTTCTTATACTGTATAAGGCTCAAATTCGTCCCTGTCTCGAATATGGCTCTCATCTGTTGAGGGGTGCCTCCAAGCATTCTCTTGCTACACTGGATGCAATTCAGAAGCGAGGAATTAAACTAATAGGAGACCCGGCCCTGACTAACTCACTCGACTCCCTGGCTCACCGAAGAACCGTTTCTGCCCTTTCCCTGTACTACAGATACTATCACGGTGTCTGTTCAGTCGAGCTGAAATTAATTATCCCCCCTAAAGCGCTCTTTACGAGAAACACGCGGTTTTCGAACGCTCAGCACCCCTTCGCTGTCAAATTGGATAAAAGTCGAACAAGCGCTTTCGCCAACTCTTTTATTCCTATGACCTCCAGAGACTGGAACTCGCTCCCTGCCACCATCTTTCCCGCGACTTATAACCTTCAGCTATTTAAGATCCGTATCCACAGATATCTTCGACCCCCGCCCACCCCATAAAACTCTTTCTTCTTCTTTTCACGATGGAGGGGCCAACCCAGGCCTTTAGGGGTTGCACCTTTTTGGTGTAACTCCTTCTCTCATCATTTTCATTAAAAAAAACACCTCGATTTTTTTAATCATTATTTTCTAAGGGTTGAAATTTTATTTAAATCACACATATTTCATTATAATTATTTATTGAACACGAACAAATAATACAATATAACTACGACGTTTCGATCGACTTATTATGCGATCGTTTTCAAGTATTAACACCCGATTCGATTCAAATTCAGTTAACCTAAAATCTATATTGCATTATTTACTTTATTTAAAATCTTTCACCATGAACCCACACCATTCTTCCTTAACAAACAAACCTTGTAAGGTTCGGTTAAAATATATTCAGTTCGGCTCGGTTCTTCGGTTCGTATACATTCATTTCGGGCTGGTTTTTAGGCGGTTAGGTTGACTTAAGCCCGAAATGAAAGTATAAGAACCGAGCCGAACTGAATATATCTTAACAGAACTGGCAACGACTTTCACAAATCGTCGCCTTAGGGCCGGTTGTATGTCGCAAAGTAAATGCTTTTTACCACTAACACAGGGTAGATGGTAAATGGAGGGACTGGGATGGCCAACTGCAGAACTTTCAGTGAAAGTTCCTGTCATCTGATTGGCCATCCCAGTCCCTCCATTTACCAT
Source organism: Forficula auricularia (assembly GCA_024734495.1). Classification (NCBI taxonomy): domain Eukaryota; kingdom Metazoa; phylum Arthropoda; class Insecta; order Dermaptera; family Forficulidae; genus Forficula; species Forficula auricularia. The sequence continues at coordinate 40,183,366 of JALMQS010000128.1, read as the reverse complement.
CTACCCTGTGTTAGTGGTAAAAAGCATTTACTTTGCCACATACAACCGGCCCTTAGCGTGTAAACCTACTAACCTACAACAATGAAATTTTACAGGGCAGAGAAAAAAATAATTTAATATTGTTGTTATGGAAAGAAACTATTTTTCACATTTTTTTTGGAACGAAGTTCCTTATGGGACGCCTCGGAGTGGGACCCTAGCCGGTGAAAAATGTCCGTAACGTTAAATAAAAACAAGCGAGCCAATGCTCATGCGCGCGCATCCACTCAGCCACTCTGGAGGCGGGGCCTCTGGCTTGTGCTCTGGTCGGGAATCGATGCTGTTCGATGTTGAATCCTTCGATTCAACAGGTTAGTATTTCATTACCCTCCTCTACCTCTCTGCTTCTATTTATCGAAATAATCCTCTTTAAAAATTTTATTAATTTAATAGACAGAATAATAGAATTCAATAAAATGGCATCGAATTCAGAGACAGAACATTCAGAACATTTCGTTATTCAGCAACAAATAACAAAGGTGTGCTTACTTAATTAATAAATAAATGAAAATGAAATGAAAATAAATAAAAGAATATTGCAATAATTCTACTAATTTATTTATTATATTTCCAGCTAATAGAAGAAAATAATCAATTAAAAAAAAATCTACTAAAGGTAAGCGTTATATATTAATCGTGGGTGTATGTGTAAAATCCCCGTGAATCCCTAATTGATTTCATAACTAATTCCTATAATTTATTTATTTATTTAATTAATTGAATTTTATTATTTATTTATTCTATTTAAGGAAATAAAAATTAAAGAAGAAGAAAAAATTCCTTGGAATTTGATTTCCAACGAGGATTTGATGAATTATTATTAAAATATCTAAGATTATTTATTTATTTATTATTAGAGTATCTATTAGTTAGATATTTATATAATATACTGAGTAAAACATTGTATAAATTCATATACTGTTTTTTCTCAAATTCAAAAATATTTCCATACAAAGTTTGTTCAGTACCCACCTCTCCATCCCCTCCCTCGATTAGCACTCATGGATTTAATTTTAACATTTTTTTATTTTATTTTCTTTGAAGGAAAGAAATACGAAAAAAAAAGCCGAGTACCAAAAAAGGTATCGGGAGCGGGAAAAAAAAAACAAGGTACGGTATATAATTTATATATATTATATATATTACTAGCTGACGCATCAGCCTTCGGCCCGGCGTCACTTAGTCTCTGGCGGGGAGCGTCTCGTTCATACCAATTTAATAATTGAAATTTAAAATCTTACTGTAAGTATCGAAAGAATGTGCTGAATGAAATTGATTCAAAAATAAGGAAGAATAAGGAAAGATTTATTTAACACATTGCCTAAGCACGATCACTATCTGACCAATCAGAATCGTTCTAATAATTTAACGCTTTGGCATTGGCTATGCACTGGCCAATCAGATCGTTTCCACATACATATATATCCACATACTTTTCTATTTTATATATATAGATAGATAGATAATATTTTGCAGTGTAATTTTAAATACGACTGTAAAGTTAGTAGACATCAGACGAGAAATTAATGATTTTATAATCAATTTCAGTATCGGAGAAAAATATAAAAAAAAAAAAAAAACAAGTAGGCTATATCAACAAGAGTATCGACAAAAGAATAAAAGAAAAAATACAAAAGATCCAAGGTATGGTATGAAAATTATATACATTTTTAATAAAATTATTATTGCCATTAATAACTGTAATTAATTTTAGTACTGAAAATATACGGAGATTAAATAATGCACAGCGTCAACAAATTCTTCGGAAGCATAGAAAAGATAATGAAAACTTATTTTAGTTACCATAAAGCTATAGTTTCTATGATAGAACATAATTATGCTTAATTATTATTATTCATATAAATACCTGTTTCTTTTTGTATATTATTATTATTATATATTATATATTTTTATAAATCATTGTAAATAAAATAAAGGTGTTAAGATAATTTTATAAAGTAGTTTCTTTGCTTTTTATCGATAAAAAAATCATAATAAAAAATGTATACCCGAATAATTATTTTTCTTTATACCTAGAATAGAACTTAAAATTAATATTTTTATAATAAGGAACTTCGTTCCTATCCGGTGTCCTACGACACAGATCTATTTTTCTACAACTTACGATTGTAATTTTAAGTAGCAGTTTTACTTGGACGATGCTGCATCTCTTTTTCCTTCGAACGGTATTAAAATGTCATTTATCATAAAAAAATGGAGTTAGCAGGTTTACACTCTAAGGTGCCGGTTGTATGTCGCAAAGTAAATGCTTTTTTACCATTAACTCCAGGGTAGATGGTAAATGGAGAGATTGGGATGGCCAATCAGATGCCAGGTACTGACAGTGCCTGGCATCTGATTGGCCATCCCAGTCCCTCCATTTACCATCTACCCTGGGTTAAGGTAAAGCATTTACTTTGCGACATACAAACGGCCCTAAGACGATTAAAGATGTTTTTTGACAGGGTTCATCTGAACTTCGACTCATGCCTGCAATGTTGTTGTTTTTTTCAGAGGGCATCTTCACTTTTACCCAGTTTTTTAATAAAATTCTAAAAGTCTTTAGAGATAAAAAACTCATTATTGGACAATCTTTGAAGGAGGCTGATATCCCAAATTAAAAAAGAAAATGGAACAAGAAAGAAGAAAAGCTTGGCGGGCTGAATATATGCGCAACTATCGAAAAATGCGAAAAGAAAGAGAAACCCCGGAAGAAGCAATTATACGGCGAGCTGCTGAGGCTCAGCGGATACGCACTCTGCGACAACTACGCAACCGAAAAGAAACGGATGAACAAACGAAAATGCGCAGAGCCACAGAGGCCCAGCGGATTAGGAGTGTTCGGCATTTTCAAAAGCAACAACAAAGAAAATCCAATGAAGATCAATTTGAAGCTTGTATAGGGTGGTTTCAAAAATTTAGAGATAGAGGACAATATAACTCAAAAGTAGAGAATAATAGAAGAAAATATATACAGGTCAGGGTCACATATGATTTAGCCTTAGTATCCATAGTACCTGGCTCGGTAATGCATGTGTTTGTTTTTGATTCAACCATTTGTTTTATTTTGATTCAACCACCTGATAATATTTAGTTTCATTAAAAAACTTATCAAACATTTTTTTACCAAAAGTGAGACCTGGTATTATAAAAATTATTGGATAAAAATACTTGGTAGGTTTCACATTAAGAAAAAAAACAAAAAAAAACTGGTATTATAGTCCAGGCAAATTACGATTTTAATTGGAAATAATTCCCGGTAAAGATTTTATTGCTGGAATACCTTTATTGGTACTCCAATATTACTACCCTAAGTTTTCCTCCAAATCTACATATGTTGTGGAAATTTTTCTACGCGCCTCAAAATGAGAAAATTTAAGAGTTTTTTCAGTTTTTCTAGAATAACTCTAAAACGGCTTATCAAATCAAAAAGATATCCATTAGATAAATTAAAGCTCTTTAAATTACGCGTAAAATGATAACAATTTCATTTATTTAGGTTTAGTAGAACCGATACTAGCGCCTGTCAAAAAACAGCCCCCGGGATCACTTTTGAATATCCCTAAAACTCGTACTTTTTTCGATTTTTCCCCCATTTTGACCATGAAGGAGCATGTTTTCGATAAAGACCACTCTATACATTTTTAAACTAGATTAAATTTGCTACAATTTAATAAAGTTTCATCTTAATTGGATAATAGTAACCCGTGCGGCAATGAGGTTGAAGTTTGCAGTTTTTTGCAAAAAATCACAGTTTTTCCTTATTAGAATGAAAACTACTCATCCTAGAAACTTGATTTTTGTCTCATTCTCTAGTAAATTTTGTTTTTAAAAATAATATTAATATACACGAAAGTTCTTTCGTTGACCCTTTTAAATCTTGAAGGAGGCACGATCATTCGAATTTTCGGATTTTTTAAGAGAATGAAATTGATATTTTAATAAATTATTTTATAGAAAAAATACATATAATTAATTAAATTTGCAAATTCTAATATATAATAATATTTTTGAGAGTTCGTGGCTGTGATGAAACTGTACTAGATGAAGGAGGAGGTATCAGCCAAAGATGGAATCACTGGGTTCAATAAAACACCTTTAATAAGACGTTTCAGCCTGAATTTTATTTGGCCATCTCTCAGTCAATTAGGAGTTATACACAAAATGCGGTACACATATGTGATCGAACCAAGTTTGCCAAAGCCAAAGTTTCATGTGAATTTCATAACGTGCCTGGACCCAAAAGTTTCTTTCGATTCTGAAACTTTTGGGTCCAGGCACGTTATAAATTCACATGAAGCTAAAAATTTTATTTTTTATTTTTGACTAAGGCTTGGTTCGATCTCATATGTGTACCGCATTTTGTGTATAACTCCTAATTGACTGAAGATGGCCAAATAAAATTCAGGCCGAAACTTCTTATTAAAGGTGTTTTATTGAACCCAGTGATTCCATCTTTGGCTGATACATCCTCCTTCATCTAGTACACTATAATCATATTTGTAATGATCAATTAGTGGAATTTAAAATAAAAAAACCAATTAATTTTATTAAAAGAAAATTGAAAAAATTGTAATTATACATTTTTATTCAAACAACCACCTGTGAATAATTATTAAAATTAAGAAAAAACCCATCAAAAACAACTTAGCCTAAGATGAGACCGTGACAGATCGAATTGTCAAAACAAATACCCCCTAACCCGGGAATTCCATCCAAATGGTTAGAGCCGTTTTTAAGAAACCGATTTTATGTATAAGTATATACAAGAATTGCTTGTTTAATATAATAAGATTTAGATTTTAAGTCAATAGAGATGTCATATAATAAATAAGTACTTTTTTATTAATCGATTTTTTTTTTTATTTTAGCCCTGCGTAGAAGAAAATGAATTCAAAGATTCGTCCAATTTCAATAACGAAGAAGAGGAATTATATTATACTTCACCAGTTCCCTCGTCCAAATTGTTAAAGTCAAGTCTTACAGCAGTTGATGAAGCTTGTACGGTTTTGAAAAACAAATGGGAAAATGATGACCACTTTTCAATCTTTGGCGAATACATTGCTAGTAGAATACGAAATCTGAATAATTCCCGTCTACAATCAATTGGCCAACACCGGATAAATACCATTCTTTTTGAACTTGAGATGGAGGCAACTTCACAATGCAGTGATTTGGAAAGAGATTGTGTACCCTCTTCCTCACAGTGTACCAAAAAAATGCCTTCTTCTTCCTCACAGATCACAAATCCAATTTCTTCTACACCTAATCCACAAACTACATTTACGATACCTGATTTTTTTATATCTAGCCTTAAAAGACAAAAAAACTATAAATCTGCAGGTTCAACCTCACAGTTTGTTGAACCAATTTCTCCACCATTAACTCGACAATCTAATAATGATTCCCTTATTACCACTTCTGACTCTGTGGCATCTGATTCCTTTATAATTAACATTAAAAAAGAAATAAACGATGAATATGCGTATTAATTTTGGTGGACAATTTCAATTAAGATAATAATATAATTTTATATGCTGTTGAAAAGTTCACGATTATATTTTCAAAAAAGAAAGTATAAAAATATTTTTTCTTTATTACTTTGTGCCTAGCCTTGCTACAGGGTGGGTCATCTACATGTGACCCATTTGTTTCTGAAATAAAAATTTAAAGAAAAACGATTCGATTTTTCTTTGCATTAGGCATTTATTATGGTCCAAGTAAATACATGTCAGCTACTTTTCGAATATGATTTGGTTCAGGTGATCGCCTTTTGCTCTGACGACATAATTGGCTCGTTTTTCGGCATTTTCAAACACTTTCTCGAGTGTTGCTCTCTTCGTAAAGCTCAGGTCCGATTCTATAACTGGGCAAAATGGGCACATGCCCAAGGGTGGAAGGGTTTTGGGGCGGGTTTTACAGTTGCCGGTTGCCAATCCGGGAAAAGTCGCACAGTGTGATATTTAGAAACTTCTAACATGGGATGATTCTATACTGCTGAGTTCATTTTTCATGTCGTTTTGAAATTGGGGTGGGGTGCTAATCTCAAAATTCACAAAAATATCGCCTTTGATATGAAAATATATGTTTGTTAGTCTCCTGAATCCGTTTCTGGCATTTTATTCATCCATTAATTTAAAAAGAACGCTATAGGAGAGGAAAATCTTAGAATGTTCGAAAATATCATGTTTGGTGAAGAAAAATATGTTTTTATCCTTCCAAATAAAATATAAATGAAAAAAAAATTGACTTATCCCCTTTTGTATCTGGACGCCTCATATGGTAGGCATGTTTGTAATTAGGGATCAACCAGTGTTTCCAAAGTGACCCATTTTAATGAAGCCTTAGATATTGCTTAACAAGATTCGAGTATAATTTTATCAGTTTGCGAATATCGTTTTTTGGACTTTTGGCGCCCTAAATCTCTAAATATCACACTGTGCGGCGGGTCCATAAGGTGGTGGATAATGGAAAGACTCACCAAACTAAGGTGGAGTTAAGGGAGAAATCCCTCCCGAACCAAAACTGTCAAATATTCATGGGTGTAGGGGGGGGGGCACCTGTTTAATTTGCCCATAGCGCCACGAGGGTTAAAAACGGGCCTGGTATAGCCACTATTTCACTTTCGATGATGGTCTAAGTTGAGCCAGAGTCCGTGGCTTGTCGTTGTACACTTTTTGATTTCCAATATCCCCACAAATAAAAGTCTAGCGGCGTTAAATCAGGAGAACGCGGTGACCAGTCTCATAATCACCTTTTTTGGAAATGTCCGCAGTGTGGCAAGGCGCGCCATCTTGTTGGAACCAGAAGTTGTGCATGCGCTTCCTACGCACAATTGGCAACAGAAAATTGGTAATTATGGCTCGATAACGCTCACCGGTTGACGGTAACAGGCCTCGACCGCTCGTCTTCGAAGAAGTACGGCCCAATCACACACTTCGCATAAATGCCACACCAGACTGTCACTTTTGGATCATATGAATGAATATGATTCGTTTTTCTTTAAATTTTTGTTTCAGAAGCAAATGGGTCACATGTAGATGGCCCACCATGTATATAAATTTCTTGAAGCTTTGATGACAAAGACTTTATTAATTAAAAGATTCTTATTGCAAGAGATTAGCAGTATTATTGATTTTATAAGAGAAAATAAAAAAAAAGGGTGTCTTCTGCTGAAGATTATCTAAAATCTAAAGAAACTCAGCTAGCTGCATCTTTGATAACATGCAGCAGACACCCTCCGATTTTCTCTTACAATTTATAAATTGTAAAAAAAACTCTTATCTAGAGATTGTTTGTAATAATAATATAATTATTACATTTATGAATACATCTTTTTCTAAGAAAAACCACTTGTGTTCTTTGTGCTCTCTACTTTCCTTAGTCCAGGGGTCCCTAAACTACGGCCCGCAGGCCAAAACCTGCCCTTGAAACTTATCCATCCGGCCTGCGGCTACTAGAGAATAAATTCACAAATATTCACTAATACTACCAAATAATAGCGTATTATTAATATAATTTCTGCCCATAGTTTTCAATGTTCCCATGTGGCCCTATCTCTTAAAAAGTTTGGGGACCCCTGTCTTGGTCAATCTTCATTTCCGCTCTATGCCTTTAATTATAGAAATTACTAAGACTGCCTTCCGAATTGTACTCTAATACTACTGCTAACATCGCTAGCCTATTATAGAAATTATTAAAATAGTGCCTTCCGAATTGTACGCTAATAGTACCGCTAACGTCGCTATCGGCAACCCCATATTGGAAAATGTGCTGAGACACACCTTTAAGGGAGTTGACACCGTACAATTACTACCAAAAATTTGAGACAGAACGGCCTTTATTTTTCCCCGCCTCAAAGCGAAAACTTTTGTGAGTGGCTGTCCGCGTGGACACGCACACATATGCAAAAGCCGTGTCTGTGTATACGCCTCAAGTAAAAGAAACACTTGGCAACGCCCCGGTACAGCGCATGAGAAGAGGATATATACGCTAGCATATTTATTCCTAGTTACTTATTCCAGAGTTGTATTCTTCTACACTCATAATGAACCTAGGAAAAAAGTTATTTAATTGTATATTTAACAGTATGCGATGTTGCCACGTTTCAACAGTGAATTTGAAGTGTTTCGAAAGAAATCATTTTTCTTGAGGAATCTAGCGCACTAATCCCTTTGAATTTTTGTACAGTTCCGTCAATTCTTAAAGAGAGTACCTAAAATTTCAACGGATTTTCATTGTCATTAAATTAAATATTTTTATATTTCGATTACAGTAAGTCGAAATATAGTAATATCCCATAAGGATATGTGTTAATTTATAAATTGAATATATCCGGAAGGAGCGCTCAGAATTTGATGAAATTTTGCAAGGATTTTTTTTTCATAAATATTTATCAATTTCCAAAGTTTAAAAAAAAATCTGATTGTAATCGTTTAGGGGATCAACTCCCTTAAGCGTTAATCATTATCATTTTGATTGTTTATCTTTTTCTATTTGTTTATAACCTTGAAATAAATCATCATCATCATTGAGTATACAGTCCTAAGACTGGTTTGATGTAACAATCCGTCTCCACTCGACTCTGTCCCCCGCCAGCTGTTTGACCTCTCTAAATGTCTGGCATCCCATATCCCCAATTATTTGGTTGAAATATTCTAATCTGGGTCTTTCCCTTCCCCTTTTCTTTCCCACCTCCCCTCCAAGATATCCCTAAGCAGTCCCCCATGTCTCAGTGTGTGCCCCATCATCTGACCTCTTCTCTTCTTCAGACTCTTCCACAAGGTTCTTCTTTCTCCGATTCTTCCAAGAACTTCTTCATTTGTAATTTTATCCATCCATTTGATATTCATCATTCTTCTGTAGCACCACATTTCGAAAGCCTCTAATCTCTTTCTCTCCGCTTTTCTAATTGTCCAGGTTTCACACTCGTACATGGCTATGCTCCATACATATGTCTTCAATAGCAACTTCCTGTTTTCTAAGCTGATTGAGGAGGAGCATAGTAGTTTTTGTTTTGAATTAAACCCCATTTTTGCTTGGGCAATTCTTGATTCTCCCATCCCATGTTATTTTACTTCCTAGGTAGCGGAATTCCTTAACTCCTTCTAGGTTTTCTTGGTTAATTTTGATGCATTCCTGTTTCGTTTGTTCTTTTTTTGTACATACTTGAAATAAATGAATATTATTATTGATAATTATTCGATATTATTTCTCTGATCAATTATTTTTTGTAAAATGATTTTTTTTTCGATTTTAAAATATAAATTTTTATTTGAATTCCTATTTATTTTATTGTATTGTTGAAATCAAAATGCTCATTGTTTAAAAATGAAAAAACTTCCAATGAGGTCACCAGATCTCAACTAGTGACGTCAGATAACCAACTTTTTTTCATTAATTGGAATTAGATGCCAATTTAGAGAGTTTAAATGTTTAAAATAAAAATCGGAATGATTGTAAATGCGTTTTCAGCGCAATTCGGAATGCACAACAAGATTACTACCACGGCACGAAATAATGGCTTATTAATGGCATTATTAGTCTCCTATACTATGTTGAAAAGCAGTGGTTACTATTTTCAACAATCGGAAGGGGTGCTTGGATTAATATAGTCAATAATATAATAAAAAATTGTGATTAATTTTTTTTTTGAAAATAAAATAATTATATTAATAAAATAAGTTTATTTTCAAAGTTAATAATAAAAAAAAAAATATTAAAAACAACAATTACATATATAATTTAATTATATATATATAAATAATTTATTTTACATATAATTTTTTCACTGTATAATTAAAATAATCAATTTATAAAGATTAATGGAAATTCGTTTTTAAAATGTAATAAACAATGTTTACAATCAACAAATTAATAGAGACGTTTTAATTATTTTAGATTTAGCTGATGCAAAAACCACAAAACAACTCATGTTAATAATTTAGCCATACATCCATTTCCTGAAACTAAAAAAAAATCGTGATAGGAATAGATGTGTATTGGAATCACACAAGTATACTTAGGGCCAGTTATATGTCGGTTGGTAAAGTCCTTGTTAAAGTTGACAAAGGGTAAAACCTTAGAATTCACCTTGTACCCGGCGGGATGGCCAATCAGATGAAAGTGCGTGTCATCTGATTGGCCACAAGGTGAATTCTAAGGTTTTACCCGTTGTCAACTTTAACAAAGACTTTACAAACCGACATACAACTGGCCCTTAAAGCCAGTTTCATAAAAAAAAATTATCCGAGGCTTACTCAACTCTGGGTTGAGAGTTACCTTGGAGTTCCATACAATATGATTTTCATAAAACAAAATAGGGGTCGAGTTAACTCACCCCGAGAAAAATAGGTTGGCAACGGCGAAATTCCCTGCATTTTAGTTATTTTTATAAAAAAAAAAAAATTTCAAAAAACAAATTTATCTATAGAAACGGGAATAATTAAATTTTAAAAAAATATAAAATTGATGTTAAGGTTAGTTTGTAAGTATTATTTAAGATTTTGATATGAGATAATTACTTTTAAACAATATACCGTATTGAAGGAGACAATAAAAGAGTTTCATTCATACATTAATTCATGTGAATCAATTGTAATAGACTGATGAAGAGAGCAAAGCTCTCGAAACTATAGTCTTGTTGTAAATAAATTAAAAATTTATAATTCCAGCAGAAGACACACTCTTTTATTGTCTCTTTCAATTTATAAAAATTCTGCTACTCTTGGCAAAAACTTTCAATTCAATACCATATAATTAAAATTGATTCAAAATAAACTGATGTGGCCGTACACATGACTTTACCATACACCTGGCCCCTTTCTTATATTTAATAAAATAATTTATAATTATATTCGAAAGAACCTCCTCTTAATTTTGGGCCCCTTAGCAATTAATAATATCTACTTTTAATTATGACACAATTTTATTAGAAATATCTGCTTTCTTCGAATTTAGTTTGAATTTAATTTATTAGATATTTACTTTTTAAAAATATATATAATAAATTTTTTTGTTTTATTCTAGTTCCGTGTAACATAAATTAAAATTCTATATACATGTATATATATTTGGCTATATTTAATGTTATAAAAATAAATAATATAAGGATTTGTTTTGAATTATTTTGATTTGAAACTCTAACCTTCGTATGTAAATAAACACATTTCGGAGAGTAAAATATAGGGGGGTTAAGTTTGAGATCACCCTCTCTTTTTTTTATGAAACACATTTCGAGAAGTAGCCCCAGGATGTTCCCTAGCATAGTGTCATTCTATTTTTATGAAACTGGCCCTTTGTAGGATAAAAATAAATTCTTGACATGATTATGACAAAAATCAAATAATAAACTGAGTTAGAAAACCCTTCTAAAAAAGAAAAAAAATAGTTTTTTTCAGTATTAAGCTCACAAAATAGCTAAATAATGTGGGTTAGCTTTAAATAATGTTATATGTCTAATAATCAGGATACTACAGACATATTTAAATTAAGGCAGGTTTACACGAGGCTTTTTCTGCTACTTGCTCCTTACTTATTTGGTGTACTTGCGATTTGAAGCTAGTTCAGTCAGGCTGGTTTTTTTCCCTGTTGGCTTCACACGGAGCTTTTTCAGAAAATATTTCAAGTTGGCCAGTTATGTTGCGTGCGCAGGTGTCAGTCCAGATAATGAACCTTTGAGCCAAACAGCTGGGCTATCATCTTTCAGTTACAGCTCAGATGCAAATAAGAATGGCTGACAATAATATTATTGCTGAAATTATCAATCGCAGACGAATTTGGAAGGCATATTCTCTTTATTCATTGCAGTAAAGAGTTGAACAGTGAGAAACAAAACATTAGCTGTTCTGTGATATCAGCTGATGTATTGTGCCAACGCGCATGTCACCCACGTAATAAAATAATGCTTTCCGATTGGCTGCTACTACCAGAATCAAGTAGCTAAACTTTTTTTTAAGAACATGTTCTATCTTTTGAATCAAGTAAGCATGCTAGTAAGACAGTCGTCATTTCGACCCCCTCCATGCCACCAAATTGCAAGTAAAGCGAACAAGAGAAAATGTCTCGTGTGAACCGGCCTTTAAATCTAATTCGGCATTTGTATTTTTTTGAAATTGTAAATTTCTTTAAAAAAAAGTCCTAATGCCAGTATAACAAATGATTTAGCTAAAATTCAGAAGAATCTGAAACAAGATACTTAAATTTATTTTTCAATAACTCACGAAATTATAAATTAAAAAATATATAAAATAGCTGTTACTTTTTTCAAAGCAGATGAGACATTTCAGATTAGCGAGGTTGATTTGCAAGTTAAATTGCGGTTAGGGATTAATCTGATATTCTATCTAAATGGAAATTAAACACACCAAAATCAAGATACTACTGTTTAAGCAGAGAAAATTATTTCTGACTAAAAAATAACAAAACCCTTCCCTATAGGCACGGAATTTTGAGCTGATTATTGAAAATCTTAAAAAAGTAGTCAAATGCAGTTTTCAATTATAAGAAATGATAACTGCAATAAACATAGTATATCGATTATAAGAAATGATGTTTTATAAAAATAATAATAAATACAGGTATAAAAAAAATTGGGTACAAAATGTATATAAAATAGCATCAATGACCTGATCTAATATTCCTGATACTAGAATTAGTCAGAATCAAATTTTTTTTGAATGAATTTTTAGCTAATAAGAATTCATGATATCTTGATTTGACTATGTATATATTTTTATCCTTCATTATTTCGATAATATTCAAAAATTCTTTTTATTTTTTAAATATTCTTTTTTCTCTTTCATAGATCGCACGATAGTGTCTTTGGTTTCTTTTAAATTGTGACTTCTTTCTCGTACAGAATCAAATATTTGGTCTTTCTTTTCTAAAAAACCTTCTCGTTTTTCTTGAATCATTTCTTTAATTTTTGACTTTGGAGGCATAGGTTTGATGTAACCTATTCCTTTTAAATAGTTGACAAGCACTGTTGTGCCACCTAAAATATATCAAAAGTTATTACATTAATAGGATTATAAATTTATATTTTTATTTTAATAGAAAATTGATGTTGAAATGGAAAGCTCCAAACTTTGTTAAAGTACAGGGTGGGGCATAAAGATCTACCACATTTTGAAGAGGTATAAAAAAATGAAAGAATTTAACTAGAAAAAAACTGAATAATAAATAAAAATGGGAGGGTCAAAAATGAAAATTCTAGCCCTTTCGACCAAACTCAACCAAATATTGTATGCATATTCTGTGGACCCAGAAAGCTAGAAATGCAAAAACTAACCACCCAAAAAAAAGAGGGGGGTTCAAAAGTGAAAATTCTAGCCCTTTCGACCAAACTATGTATACAAAATTTGGTTAGTTTTTGGATTTCTAGACTTCTGGGGGTCCACAGAATATGTATACAAAATTTGGTTGAGTTTGGTCAAAAGGGATAGAATTTTCACTTTTGACCCTCCCCCATTTTGGGTGGTTAGTTTTTGCATTTCTAGCCTCCTGGAGGGTCCACAGAATATGTATACAAAATTTGGTTGAGTTTGGTCGAAAGGGCTAGAATTTTCATTTTTGAACCCCCCCCCCCCCCCCGCTTTTTTGTCTGATAATGTTTAAAACACATTTAAAAAAAAATTATTTTATATTCTTTTCAAAAATATATTCAGTTTTTTTTTAAGAATCTCTAAAATGTCAGTATTCAGTAAAAGTCTGAACAGACCTGAGTTATTAAAAAATTCCTTCTTTTGAATAATCTTGTATCTAGTTAATGTAATTAATTTATGGATATTTGCTAAATATTTTCATGTTTTCTCTTATATATTTAATTGTATAAATAATATGAAATGTCCCTCTTTAAACTTAAGAAACGTGGTCTCCTTAAGCAGTGTCGCAATCAGGCAAAATGTATTATACCTAATAGAATACATTAGTCGCAGTTTTAAGTACCATCTTCACATAATTAATATAATACAATATTTAAAATACAAAGAAATTATTACCTAAAGTCACTGTGTAACGAAGAGGAGTAAAAATTTTATACAAGGCATAAGAGATTGCAAAGAATCCAGCAGTAGAGTCTCGTAAAGGATTAATCAATTTTTCAGAAACATTAAAATATTCCAAAAAATATATTATATCAATTCCACTGAAAAAGATGTAATTATTAATGTTTTCATAAAAATACAGTTTTTTTTTTTATAAAAAACAATCTTAAAACTCATATAGGTACATATTTTAAATTATTATTATTATATTCAAGTTTTAAATATATATTTGGGCGTTTTTCTCAAAGTTTTGGCTCATTACCGTTGTGTTCTCTTTTTGCTAAGTATATAGTAGTAGTTCGGATCTAATTCTCTTCTACTTAATGAGTCTCCGTAATGTTAGATTTTCAGACTCGGAGAGTAGAATTGTTGATGTTTCAGAGATGAGAAATATTTTAATTCAATTTATATTGATTCTACGTTATTTTATCATTGTCAATATATATTTAAAAACTAATAATTATGCTAACAGCTTGTGCCTTTATTTATTCCTTCTGTACCAAAAAGGACAAACCTCTGAAGTCCTCGGTGCACCCTTTTTCAGGGATTGGGACGGAGTTTAAAGTATCTGTGGATACGGGGTTTTTTAAGACTTGAAGGTACCATGTTGCTGGAAAGACGGACGAAGGAAGAGAGTTAAAGTCTCTGAAAGTCATAGGAATAAACGAATTAGCAAATGCGTTTGTTCGGTCGGTTAGTATCTAATTTAATCCCGAAAGGGTGTTGAATGTTTAAAAATCGTATATTTAATTTGGCTTTAGGCGGGATAATTAATTTTATTTCAACAAAGGTCTTGGATTAGCCCGGGAATCGAGAGCATTAGCTAATGCTATATGTCCAATAATTCTTATCTTCTTCTTCTTAGTGACCCCAGACTTCTATCTAATAAGACCGTTCGTATCTGGTCTGTCCATCAGGCTGATCTGCCACGCCTACGAGATCCTTCCACTCTCCCCTGAATGATAATCCTCTCAAGACCAGTGTTAGATCTTGTCAGTTTATCGAAATATTTATCAATCCTCCCGAGCACTATGCTGGAGAGACGTTGTCCCGAATGGACTTCTCTAAGGACTAGGGTTACCAGACGACCGGTTTTCTTCATGTTTGTCCGGTCAAGAAATTCTGGACAAAATATTGTCCGCTTTTAAAGAAATGTCTACTAATATCTGGCGCTTGGGCCGAAAACATACACAAGTAGGATTGTAAGTTTAGATTGATAGCTGGATCAACTGCTCGAACTATTGTCAATATCTCAATGGAAGCAGCAAACACTACCCTTGAAGATATTTACGAAGAACTGTGTGCACTTCAAAGTGTTTTTCTTCACTTACTCCATTAATATATTATAACTCCATTAATATGTGGTGCAATTTTTTAAAAAAAGAAGAAAAAATTCGAATCTGGGGGGGCCACCGCCATCCAGCAGCCCCTCCCCTGCACACACCCTATATGAACACGCAACCTACAACTCTGCATACGCAAGATTGTTAGGACCCCATCGACTTGATGGGGGGCGCGGCATCAAAGCGCCACACAGCACTCAGCACAAGAGAGCCCTAACAATATGTGAGTAAGTTTTTTAATGTAAATAAGTGTAAGAGTCATATTAAAGCTGGCTAAATTTTAAGAGCGTGTTTGCAACTGTTTCGGTCAGCTCCTGGCTTGATTAAAAGACCAAATATATATTTGAAATATATTTGAAAACCAATTTAAAAGAACAATTGTTTACCTTTTAGCTAGATAATAGAATCCGCCAAACCAACATATCGAGGTGGCACAATGAACTGGAAGCAAAACATACCAATAGTCTCGAAACATTTGCTTAAAACGTTGATAGAGTGTTTGTTTCACAGGAGGTGGATTCACATTTGGATCCGACAATTTATTCTCATCCTCTTTTGAAGTAGAATAATTTACAATTTGTATTGAAAATGGATTTGTGAAATTATTAAATTTAACTCTATTTAGATGTGAACTCAGAGCATTTTTATGTTTATTATTACAGCTACATGTGTGATGATATTTGCCTGAAGAAAATTGTTTGATATTTAAAACATGATATTATTAAAAATAAATTTATTTTATATAAATATATATTACCTAGGTATAATTGAACGGCTTGAAATGAGCTAGGTGGAAAAATTCTTGAGGAAAATTTATTACGTAAAAAAACAATTTCAGTAATTTGACTTGAAATTCTAAATGGTACCAATGGATTACTAGACAATAATTTATTTAAAAACATTTTATATTATAAGTACAATAAAAATAATAAAGGAAAATATTGTTCTATAATGAATGCATGTTAAGGTTTTTATTTTTGCTTGAAATTGGGTATCGAAAGAGATATGTCAACTAGTGCGCATGCGTGAATAAGCTTCAATTTTTAGCCGTCTTTACCAAGCGCTTGCTTAGCAGAATTTATGAATTCATATAAAGGAATACAGAGTGGAACCTCGAGATACGAGTTTAATTCGTTCCAGCATTGAGCTCGTATGGCGAATTTCTCGTATCTAGAAACAAACTTCTCCATTAAAAATAATGTAAATCTAGTTAATCCGTTCTGCACTCACAAAAATATCAACATTGTCTTGAAAATTGCTCGCATTTGTGGAGAGGGGCCTCCAAGCATTCTCTTAATACCTTAGATGCAATTCAGAGGCGAGAGATCAGACTGATAGGCGATCCTACATTAACTGACACTCTCGACTCCCTAGCCCATCGTAGATCTGTCTCCGCCCTTTCCCTTTTTATAGATATTACCAAGCCTTTTGTTCTGACGAAATAAAATCGATAATCCCTCCAAAGGCTTCATTTCCGCGAAATACACGATTTTCTAAAATTCAACACCCCTGCGCGCTTAAACTAGATACTAATCGAACAAACGCATTCGCCAATTCATTTATCCCTATGACATCTAGAGACTGGAACTCTCTTCCCCCGACCGTCTTTCCAGCAACTTATAACCTTCAATCTTTCAAGACCAGCATCCACAGATACCTTTGACAATATCATTATAAAAAAAAAAAAAAACACATAAAAATCAATTTTCCTAATAAATGACACTGGAAATAATATAACTGTAGTTAGTTACTTTTAAGAAGAGTCCTGACTGGCGATAGTGAAGACGAAACGGGCTACTGTGGGGAAGGAGAGTCCTCCTCTGATTCAGGAAGGCTCTCTTTTCTTGGGAATTTTTCCCCACTGGAAGCAGCATATGGGTCAGAATCATTTGGTTGCTTTACCAAAAGCTTATCTAATAACACTTGCTTCTCTCTCCTTTTTAAGATGCTTCTAAAATGCGACTCTACATTGTCATTAGACATCTCCATGGTACGCCCACACACTGCTTTATTAGGGTGATTTTCTTTAAAGAAAATTTTCACTTCTTCCCTGACTACCAACAGCCTTGGCTCGTTGCTCCTTACTCGAATCAATATTTAGAGACGAATTTTTCGCTCATACTTTCCTCGTATCTCGAATTTCTCGTATATAGAGGTGGTCGTATCTCGAGGTTCCACTGTATGTCGAAAGCCAGGGCCGGGCCATGCTATAGTTTTATGATGTAGCAGCGAGTATGTGATGCAAAGAGGCGGCTGCATCATGCTGCACCGTAAGACTATGTTCTAATTGGTAGTCCATCGCGCGGACTGGGCGTCGTCGACGTGTGATCACGCGATGAAAAATGGGTCTCCTAATAGCGAACGCCTATTCATGCGACGAGACGTGCGTCGGTGTGATCAACACACCATCGCGCGACCACCCATGTCTATTTGCAATCCAGTTTTCCAAGCTTTTTTATTATTATCATGTGATGATATAGAATCAGATTTACGATTTTGCCGCCGGTATAGGCTGAAATATTTTTTCAGCATATTCTCAAGGGGGATTTAAGGTCTTTTGGGCTCTAGGCAAAATTTTTGTTCGGGCCTTAAATAAAATATATTTAATAGATGTATATAAACAGTTCGAATCGATTGGCTGTTTAGCTACGAATGAATCCGCCCTGCCTATTATCTTGTCAGAAGGGTAAAAATTTGGCACATTTTTGAGCCTCTAGTTATGATTTAAGTAGCTGCTATGGAACTTGGTACTCGTTTAGATCCCAACTCTTTTGTCAGCGAAGCCGTTTGTACCGAACTTGAGCCCTTTTTCACATTTATGTTTTTGGTCAGATATTCTATTTAATCGAATACTTTCTGCTAAAACATCTTTTAGTTCATATTTCACGATTAATTTTTTAATTAATATCATGTTTCATCTAAAACCTACACCACTTTCTCTAAGAAAAATTATTTTTTTATGTAAAAAAATAGAAGTCAGCTTCCAGTACATGTAAAAACTATTCACTTTCCGCCCTCATATCAAATCAAAGTATCTTCCAGCTGAAGTGAAATTTAAATAGGAAACCTATAAAATTCTTTTTCATAATTTGTTAACGTTAAAAGTTCTATAAATTTTAAATTACTAGCAAAGCAGAAATAAAACATATGACAAATGACATTCAGCATGAAAATACTCTTGACGTTTCAAAATGTTAGGGATGCGCTGCATCCTCAGCATCCATGGACCATACGTAAATAATATATATATATTTATTTATTTATTTATAGGATAATATTTATAAAATAAAAGTTTCTTTGGATTAAGCGATTGGCTTAAAATTGGCGGTCTAACTAGCGGCCTACTTCTGATTGGCTGGATGCTAATGCCTTATGCTTATAGATATTTCATGTGTTTTAAAATTAATGCTAATAACATCTAGTTAAATATCTTTTATTTATAATATTAATCACAGAAAATAAAACATTTTATGTATGACTGAGGTATAATAATCAGTAAAATTAATATACTTATTTATTTCAGTATCTTTATTAATATACTAAACATGTTATAAAAAAAAAGAATACAAAATGTCATCTTATAAATCAAAAGCGAGTAGTAGTAAAAGGAGACAGGATGATGATTCCGATTCCAATTCACCTGATACATCTGAAGATGAAAGACGTAAAGATCTTAAAGAGAGAGATGAATTTTCTGACAGACTTAAGAAAAAAGATCAAGAAAGGACAAGAAATATTGCTCAAGCTTCAGGTATTTTAAAATCAGATTTTAATTATTTATTTAAAGAAAATTTATATATTAAAACTTTTCGAGTTAAAGCGTGATTTACACTGTATCACTTTTGGGTAAAACCGAAGATCAGATTCCCTTTGAAAAAACAACATTGCCATAGCGAAGATCAGATGCTTCCTGTCAAAAAACATCTTTAATCTAGGCATGATCTAGAAGCGAATATTCGAATATGTGAAAGCCGTTGGCCGGTTCGGTTAAGATATATTCAGTTCGGTTCGGGCTGGCATTTAAACACAAACCACACTGGATGCGATTCAGAAGCGAGCAATTAAAGTAATAGGAGACCCGGCTCTAACCAACTCACTCGACTCCTTGGCTCACCGAAGAACCGTTTCTGCCCTTTCCCTGTACTACAGATACTATCTCGGTGTCTGTTCAGTCGAGCTGAAATCAATTATCCCCCCTAAAGCCCTCTTTACGAGAAACACGCGGTTTTCGAACGCTCAGCACCCCTTCGCTGTCAAATTGGATAAAAGTCGAACAAGCGCTTTCGCCAACTCTTTATATCCCTATGACCTTCAGAGACTGGAACTCGCTCCCTGCCACCATCTTTCCAGCGACTTATAACCTTCAGCTATCCAATACACGTATCTTCAGACAGCTCCCGCCCAGCCCATAAAATTATTTCTTCTTCTTTTCACGATGGAGGGGCCAACCCAGGCCTTTAGGGTTGCACCTTTTTGGTGTTAACTCCTTCTCTCATCATTTCATAAAAAAAAACCTAACCGCCTAAAAACCAGCCCGAAATAAAAGTATACGAACCGAAGAACCGAGTCAAACTGAATATATCTTAACTGAACCTTACAAGGTTTGTTTGGGAACGCATTTATTTATTTATTTTTTCAACCGATTCAAAAAAAAAGAAAATCTCAGAAACAATAAACCTCAACATTCCTCATCGCAACCCCTCTGCTACCTTTACAGTATGACACTCTTGATCCTCTTCTTGCATTCGATTACATTAAAAAAAAAATACATCCAAAGTGAATCACGCAGCGTGAAATCATCCAGAAGAATCATCCTTGTTTAGATATTTTCATTTAGTTCTGTGATTTCACCTTTGACGCACATTCTCACTGTTCATTTCATGTCTATAGGCTCATTTACATTTGTCACTTTGAATGTTCATCTTGGAGAAATCATCCAAAGTGTTAAGTGTAAAATATTCCTTAATTTTTGTTTCTTCCAAAGCGACTCTTTCATCAAAAGTTGATAGGGGGTCAACATGTTTCATCGTTCATCTTTATGTGACCCTGACTGGATGAAACAAAAATAAAAAGGCATTTTACACTTATCAATTTGGATGATTTCTACAAGATGAACATTCAAAGTGATAAATGTAAATGAGCCATAATTCCACTTGGTCTTTCTCTTCTATTGATGAACACATCACACCATACTACAATGAACTGGCTTGGGTGAAGCTTCCTAAAAAGAGAGATTACATTCTTGGAACCTTTCTTTACAATCTATTTAAGAACGAATCCACTGAATACTTATATAATAAATTCTTATTTAAAAACTCTAAGTTCCAGAGCTTTGCGGACGTGTAGCTTGGACCTTCAAATTCCCATCCATAGGACATCATCCTATGGCAGGTCATTCTCAGTGCATTCCGCCATGCTCTGGAATACAATTCCTGCCAGTATAAGGGAGCGAGATCGCTTGGCGCTTTTAAAGCTAGGCATTTCAGTTTGTTATTGAGTCAAACAAATTTCATATCTCATATTTTAAGTTCATTAAAATAAAAAAATAAAAATAAAAATTGTTGTAAATTCCCTGTCGATTTGGCCGCCGTTTTGGCCTCTGCGTGCGACGCACGTGTTGCACTCTCGGGCCTGTATGGGGGGGCGGTCGCCCCCTCCGCCCCCTGGATCCGCCCTTGAGTTAGATACAATCCAATGTCCAATTTACTAAGTTTTTAGGGGCTTCGAGCAGTGGTAAATTCTCCGATCGATAAATTAGGTTTTTAAATTTATCTCCCACTTATGGGTGTGATGAGGGTGATTATTTCTGTAAGTAATTTAAGTTTTGATTTTGTTTATTTTGTATTATTAGTTTGTATATAATAATTAGTCTCTTTTAATCTTATTGAGAGCAGATATTATGTAATCAATGTATCATTTTCTTTTATGCTCCAGGAGAATTCATTCTCAGAGCAACAATAAAAAATCAATCAATCTTCTCGTATTTGAGCTTATTTTCTTCCATGTTTGAAGAAAGAGATTATTAATCCAAATTTTCATTTTATTGAAAAGCTCAGTTTCTGAAGAAAAATATGACTAGAATGCTCAAATCATTGTTCGTTGGGATCTGTCACTTATAAACTTGAAGATTCTTAACCCCTGTATTTTGATCCCAACAGATAGACGATTTGAGTAATTCTTTATCAGCCTACGACCGTGATAAACTTATATAATTTTGTAATTTCATTTTGGTTGGTTTTGCCCGAAATAATCATCAAATCATTCTTAAACCTGAACTAAACATTTTTTTTTATTTCAATTATCTAGATAAAAAATCCTATGAAGAAGCAGCGAAACGTTTAAAACTCGAACATGTGGATCGTGAGAAAATCATTCCAAAATTACGAGAAGAATCAAGAAGAAAATATTTAGAAAAAAGAAAAGAGGATAAAATTACAGAACTTGAGGCTGATATTGTTGATGATGAATATCTCTTTAATGAAGATGAGTAAGTGTATTTTTTTTTATATAAATACTGAATTAATTACAAGTTCTATTTGCCGAAAAGTACTTTAATTGGAAAAATCACGTCATCTACTTAATCCGAGATATTATAGAGTGAATAAAACACTTTTTTACATGTAAGAAAAAAGTATCTTTAACATAACATTAAGTAGAGGACACTCTTTGATCTTTCCAATAAATACTTAATTATTTTGTGAAATATGATCTTTCTTTAATTGGTTAAGGCTAAGGAAATACTGTGACTTGAAACCAGATATAAACGAGCTAATAAGCCAAATTTCAAACCCCACTCACTGTTACGCCGACGATAGTTCTCTGCACTCCCTCACTCACGAATAATCGAAACAATGTTGCATTTTAAAACTAAACACATTAGAAAAATGGAGCTCCCAAAATTATATATACAGGGTGGGGCATAAAGATCTACATATTTGAAGAAGTATAAAAAATGAAAAAATTTAACTAGAAAAGAACTGAATAATATTATATTTTCGAAAAGAACATAATTTTTTTTTTAATGTGTTTTAAACATTATATACAGACAAAGGTGGTAGGGTCAGCAAATGAAAATTCTAGCCCTTTCGACCAAACTATGTATATGCTGCAAGTAAAACCCGTTTTTTAGCTAAGAATCGTCGGTCATTACTGAATAAATACGCGTTTCACTGAGCCACCCCAGCGGCAACTAGGATTTCACTGATGTTGAATTCATCGCTTTTGGTTCAAGGTCTAGAATCTCATTTTGACCTTCCGCCTCATTTTGGGTGTTTATTTCCAAAAAATTTAAAACGAAAATGTCAATTAAAGCAGAGTTGTAGAGGATATAATTTTTGACATTTCGTTTAAAAAAATTTTTGAAAATAAACAACCAAAATGAAGGCGGAAGGTCAAAAATGAAGATTCTAGACATTTGAAACAAACTAAACGCAACATCAGTAAATTCTAGTTGTCACTAAAGTTAGTCAGTGAAACGCGTTTTAACTAGTAAGAACGCGTTCTTACTAAAAACGGGTTTTTTACTGCAACATATACAAAATTTGGTTGAGTTTTGTCGAAAGGGCTAGAATTTTCATTGTTTGATCCCCCTCCACTTTTTTGTCTGATATAATGTTTAAGACTATTTAAAAAAAAAATTATTTTATTTTATTTTCAAAAATATATTATTCAGTTTTTTCTAGTTAATTTTTTCATTTTTTATACCTCTTCAAGATAGTAGTAGATCTTTATGCCCCACTCTGTATATTGGGCGTCTCGATCGCATCTGATCTCTCTTGGAATGAACACATTTCCTCTGTGGCAAAATCCACATCAAGGAAAATTGACTTCTTATTCGGGTTCAAACGATTTTCACGCCCCTGTAGCTTCTCACCCTCTACAAGGCCCAAATCCGCCCCTGCAGACTTTGAGAAACTGGAACTCTCTCTCGGCCTCTGTCACTTATAACCTTCAAAATCCGAGCAATGCAAACACCTACGTCCCTCACTATTTCTCTTGATCTATTCTCCTTCTCTTCAAATGCAGGGATTTTCGAGATTCATAGGGGCCGAATCTTCCCTAGTACTCCCCTTCTTACATTCGATTGTAAAAAAATGTGTAGGCCTCATCCATATACAGCTCACGGAGAAATGAATCTTTAATTTTAAAACCCCAACTAATGATATTGACAAATATAATTTATCAATTAGAAATTTAAATTATTGATTGGAGGGTAGGGAGGGGATTACCAATCGACTTGATTGGGGAATAATAGAATTGAAATAATTATCGGAAAAAGAGGTTTTTTTATCTAATTAGATTTTTCCTCTTATTAAAAACAAGGACTAAAGATGAATAAGGACACTCGATGGTGGAGAAGTAATCTCCGGAATCAAGCTCAAATACAATGTATACATTAATTAATGTAAAATAATTGGTTTAATAAAATTTAAAATTATTAATTTAAAAACCCAATAATTGTTTATGACAAATAAAATTTATTAAAATTAGGAAAATTTAAATTATTTTAAAATCAAGGCTTATTCTTTATTTCCCCTCTATTAGGTCATTCTCCTTTATTGTAACAAAAAAAAAATTCAAACAGATACGTCGCTAAAAAGTTTCACTTCAAAAACAAAAAAATATTGAACTTTACCTGCACTATTCTTAAAAAATTTCGATCATATAATTTATTCCCATTTGTACTTCTAGAATAACTGAAAGAGAAAAGAGAGAAAGAAGACATAAAAAGAGATTATTAGAATTAGCAAAGGAACATGAAAGAGCGAAAGAACTTGAGAAAGTACAACGATATCATATGCCAGATGACCAAAAAAAAGATCAAGAACAAGATAGGTATGAGGATATCGATGAGAAAGAAAAAGTTCCGCATTATGAACAACGAAAATGGGAAGAAGAACAAATGTCAAGTGCAGTGTTTCATTTTGGATCGAAAGATAAAAAACAAAAAGCAAAATTACAAGAACAAATCAAAGAATATGAACTTGTACTTGACGATCAAATTGAATTCATTCAATCGCTTCAAATGCCCGGAACAAAAAAATCTGAAGGTAAATTATTATTATTATTATATTTTTTGAAATTTAATTCAAAAACAAGTTACAGTGGATTTTTAACTAAAATAATCTATATTATATTCATTTAATAAAAAAATACAAATCTTTATAAAACAATCTTGGAACGATTTATTTTCAAACTAGACGTTTCGGGAGAAATTCCCCCTCAATAGACATTTTTTTAAAAATTTGAAAAAAGAAAAAAAAAGTTGTTTTTCGCTAATGTTTCGAGAACAACCCTAAGAAATTAAATCAGAAAATTAATTAAAGCTCTTAGATTTATATATATACAGGATATGATTCCAATCCTCCAGAGTGTCATGGAAAATGCTGGATATCTTTAGATCTAAGACTTTTATCAAAAAAGTAGTCCAAGTAAACGTTCAAGTCAACAAAATTTCCTAGAGAATGAGATAGGAATCAAGTTTCTAGGATGAGTGGTTTTCATTTTATGAAGGAAAAATTGCGATTTTTTGCAAAAAATTGCAGTTTTTCAGAACTTCAACCTCATTGCGGCACGGTTTACCATTTATCCAATTAAGATGAAACTTTGTTTGAATTGTAGCAAATTTAATC
The DNA here is from genome assembly GCA_024734495.1 of Forficula auricularia. Lineage (NCBI taxonomy): Eukaryota > Metazoa > Arthropoda > Insecta > Dermaptera > Forficulidae > Forficula > Forficula auricularia. The sequence goes on along the minus strand of JALMQS010000128.1, from coordinate 40,158,307 downwards.
TAGTTTAAAAATGTATAGAATGGTCTTTGTCGAAAACGTGCTCGTTCATGGTCAAAATAGGAAAATATCGAAAAAAGTGCGAGTTTTTGTGTGATCCGGGGGCTGCCGAGGTCGAAAACTTGGATTTTGCGCTTGAGCCCGAACGGTTGGTCGGAGAAAAAACCTAAATAATGAAATTTGTAGGAAATATTATGACCTTTCATTTTACGAAAAGTTGATAGTTTTCGAGTTATAAGCGAAAAACAGCCAAAAAATGGAAATTTTCACCTTTTTTTGCATTTTCTACAATGTTGGGTCACGAAATTTTGCTGGGAGACTTCAGATTTGGATTCAGCGCCCCAAAAAACATATATATGCAAAAAATCAGAACTACCCCAAAACTTTCCCCATATGGGCCCATTTGAACACAATTTGACTGGACTATCTGGTCACCAGGACATTTTAAACAATTGCCTGTTATAAAAGTATTTAATTTCTTAGGGTTGTTTTCGAAACATTAGCAAAAACAACTTTTTTTTCTTTTTCAAATTTTTTAAAAAATTTCTATTGATAAAGAGGAATTTCTTCCGAAACGTCTTAGTTTCAAAATAAAATCGTTCCAAGATTGTTTTATAAAGATTTGTATTTTTTATTATATTAAAACAATCAATAATTAATTTTTCTTTTCAATATATTCATTTAGGAAGATAAACCAGAATTGACAGAAACTGAGAAAAAAAGACTATCAATCAAAGAAACCAAAGAGAGTTTGCCTATATATAAATTTAAGGACGAATTAATTGCAGCTATAAAAGAACATCAGGTAATACATTCTATTTTTATTTGATTTAATCAACCGTAAGAAATAAATCCAGATTGTCTTCTGCTTGATGTAATATGCTTCTGCCTACTCTTAAGGGCTATAGCCGTTGCATTTCTTCCAATGCATAGAGGATCGACGACTAGGGATTGTAAAATTTACCGACTCTTTCATTTACCGTTAATTCGGTAAATGGAAATTAAAATACCGGTTTACCTGTAATTTACGAAACTTTTTCCTGAAAAAAAAATTAAAGTGATAAAAAATATGTCATTTTGATTACCATTTCATATTTTTTATTGCAAAGATATAAAATATAAAAAATATAAAAATTAAAGTGTTATTCTAAAGCTAAACAAACTATAATAACTTTTAGAAACATGAAATAAAATAATACAGAAAAATAAAAATACAACACAAATAATATATAGTACCTAATCTTGTATTAAATATTTGTATTTAATTATTTTAAACTGTTGTTAGTAGTAAACAAATTTATTTAAAATTCAAATTTTAAAGTTATTCTACTATAATATTGCATTAGTTTAGTACCCTGTCACCTGTCATAATGTGCGTGTATTTGAAATTGCTATTAAAAATACGTGAATATTTACATATTATTATTTTTAAATATTAAAAAAGGAGATATTTACTTACTCTTTAAGAAAAAGGTTGATTGTTACGATTTTAAACTTTTAAAAATCTCAAAAAAACTACAGAGCACAAATCACATATACATATGCTACCTGGCGCTTTCTGTACGATTTACAGCGGCTCTCAAATCCAAAAAAATTTAATTTAAAATTGAACAAAAAATATCTTCCATAAAATTAATAATTATGTATATTGTAACTTACTCTTACCTTTTTTTCTACCGTTTTTTGTCATTTTACCGGTAAACCGGTATACAATCCCTAATAAGAATTATTGGAGAATAATGCTCCAAATCCCTTGGACAGCTCATCATATATCACTTTGGACCTAAGGAAAAAATTACCGAGCAACGCTCGGTGTTCCAGGATACTATACTTTATACTTCAAGCAGAACCCTATTCTTTGATTTATTTCTTCCCCGCTACTTATAACCTTCAGCTGCTTAAGACTCGCACCCACAGATACCTTCGACCCCTACCCAGCCCATAAAATTCCCCTTTCTTCTTTTCACGATGGAGGGGCCAACCAAGGCCTTTAGGGGATATACCTCTTTGGTGTAACTCCTTCGCTCATTAATTTCATTAAAAAATTCTCATAAATTAAATAAACATTCTACTCTCGACAAAAAACCTTTTTAACTTGAACTATTTTTGTTAGATATTAATTATTCAAGGAGAAACTGGCTCCGGTAAAACCACTCAATTGCCTCAATATTTAAAAGATGCAGGATTCACAAAGGATAAGAAAAAAATAGGATGCACCCAACCTCGTCGGGTTGCAGCTATGAGTGTTGCTGCCCGTGTTGCAGAAGAAATGAGCGTCAAATTAGGAAACGAGGTTTGTTCATTTGTCCTGGCTCTTCATTTGCTATTTTATTTTTTCATATATTCGAAATTTTTATTTTTTTAATAAGTTTACGAACTATTTTTCAGGTTGGTTATAGTATACGTTTTGAAGATTGTACATCTGAACGAACAATTATTAAATATATGACTGATGGAACATTGCATCGAGAATTTTTATCAGAACCCGATTTACAAAGTTATAGGTAATTATACTTTATATATTAAATAAACATTAGGGTGGTCCTTATTTTGGGTAATTTCAAATTTTTACACTGGCAGAGTCTCATATGGTTCGAAATAAATAAATAAAAATATCTTCCAAGTTTCAAGTCCCTATCTCAATTTTAACCTGTGCCTCAGAGCGATGCCAGTTTCCCATCTAAATAACATGGGGTTTTTGGCATTGAACGATCAATTTTTTATTCCGGCCAAAGTAATATTTCAAAAAATTTGAATCTCTGTAAACTTTACCCTTATAATAGTAGCTATCCTTCAGAGTTTTTTTTTCAGATTATTATTATAATTTTGGAGTTACAGCTAGATAAAATACTGCCATATCTTAGCATGCGCGGATCCAGGGGATGGGGGCGACCCCCCCCCAAAGCATTGGAGATCAACATTTTCTATATGTTTATTTAATTTTTTTTTTATAACATTAAATTTTAAAATTGAAGAAAATAAAGTTCTATGTGGTGAGGGGCCGTCTCCCGACCCCCCCCCCCCCCCCCTTGGACAATTCGATTGCGACACACTTCCGAGATCAAAAGTAAGTAGATCTTATATATACCGGCGACCGCCCCCCCCCCCCCCCCCAAATCAGAGGTCTGAATCCGCGCCTGTATCTTAGGTTACTAAGTTATAGACTCCCAAAATTATAATAGCTACATATCTGTAAAAATTCTGAAGGGTAGCTACTATTATAAGGATAAAATCTACAGAGTTTCAAATTTTTTAAACCATTGCTTTGGCCCGAATGAAAAATTGATCGTTCAATGCCAAAAACCCCATGTTATTTAGATGGGAATCTTACATCGCTCTGAGGCACAGGTTAAAATTGAGATAGGGGCTTGAAACTTGGGGGATATTTTTTTTTATTTATTTCGAACCATATGAGCTCTCTACCAGCGTAAAAATTCGAAAATACCCAAAATAAGGGCCACCCTAATATACATAATTATTTATTCATTCATTCTTTGCTCTTTGGCCTTTAAAATTTAGCCTTTCTGTATTACAATTACATTTACGTTTATTTAATAAATTAAAAAGTTGAGACAGCTTAGGCAAAAAATTAACGAAAATGAATTTAGATAAAATCAAAGATTTTAATAGATATGTTTATATTGCATGTAGGATGGTTTTGTCCCTCGGGAGTCGAACCCAACCAAGCACTAGTACGCTTTCCGGGCAACTAGTCGGACCCATGAGACCATCACCTCCAAACATGCAACATATAAAAATTATGTTTTCTAGTTTACCAGCTCGTAGGAAATTGGATAAATGAATTAATCACAGAGTTTTATATTAAATAACACGTACTTTTCGTTACTTTATTTGGGACTTCTTCAGCGACATTTCTTAACCCAATTGTCTAATAATAGATTAATTTATTTATCCAATTTCCTACGATCTTGTCAACTAATTAAATTAAATTATGGATACGATTAACCAAACACTTAAGTTTCTTTTGCCTTTGTTTTAAGTGTGATGATCATCGATGAAGCTCATGAGCGTACTTTACACACTGATATTCTTTTTGGATTGGTCAAAGATATCGCCCGTTTTCGTCCTGATCTAAGACTTCTTATTTCGAGTGCCACCCTTGATGCTCAGAAATTTAGTCAATTCTTTGATGATGCACCTATCTTTCAAATTCCAGGTAAATCGTTTTCTAATAATGAGTTTTTGTATTGGTTTAATATACAGGGTGGGGCATAAAGGTTTCATACATTTAGAAGAGATATAAAAAATGAAAAAATTTTAATATAAAAAAACTGAATCTATTTTTGAAAAAGAACATAAAATATTTTTTTTTAATATGTTTTAAATATTATCAGACAAAAAAAGGGAGGGGGGGTCAAAAATGAAAATTCTAGCCCTTTCGACCAAACTATGTATACAAAATTTGGTTAGTTTTTGTATTTCTGGCCTTATGGGAGTCCACAGAATATGTATACAAAATTTGGTTGGGTTTGGTCAAAAGAGCTAGAATTTTCATTTTTGACCCCCCCCCATTTTGGGTAGTTAGTTTTTGCATTTCTAACCTTCTGGGAGTCCACAGAATATGTATACAAAATTTGGTTGAGTTTGGTCAAAAGAGCTAGAATTTTCATTTTTGACTCCCCTCCCATTTTGGGTGGTTAGTTTTTGCATTTCTAACCTTCTGGGAGTCCACAGAAACTGTATACAAAATTTGTTTGAGTTTGGTCAAAAGAGCTAGAATTTTCATTTTTGACCCCCCCCCCATTTTGGGTGGTTAGTTTTTGCATTTCTAGCCTTCTGGGAGTCCACAGAATATGTATACAAAATTTGGTTGAGTTTGGTCAAATGAGCTAGAATTTTCATTTTGGACCCCCCCCCATTTTGGGTGGTTAGTTTTTGCATTTCAAGCCTCTTTGGGGCCCACAGAATATGTATAATATGAAAAATTTGATTGAGTTTGTTCGAAAGGGCTAGAATTTTCATTTTTGACCCCCCCTCCCCCTTTATAAAAACATTTAAAAAAATTTATTTTATGTTCTTTTCAAAATATATTCAGTTTTTTTCTAGTTGTATTTTTTCATTTTTTATTCCTCTTCAAAATGTGGTAGATCTTTATGCCCCACCCTATATAATAGCTTGCTTTTTATTATTAACATTTTTTACTTCATATTTTACGATTTTAATGAAAAGTTAAAAATCATTAGACACCCTAATTCTAAAATTCTTTTAATGTATTATTAAATTTTTAGTAATTACTCTATCTAATATTTATATATAAATATTTTTTTTTTAATTAGGTCGTCGATTCCCGGTAGATATTTATTATACAAAAGCCCCCGAGGCCAATTACGTTGATGCTTGTGTTGTTTCTATTCTACAAATCCACGCGACACAGCCCCTTGGAGATATTCTCGTTTTTCTCACTGGTCAAGAGGAAATAGAAACATGTCATGAACTTTTAGTAGAACGCGTACGCCGATTAGGATCTCAAATTAAAGAATTACTTATTTTACCAGTCTATGCCAATCTTCCTAGTGATATGCAAGCTAAGATATTTGAGCCCACGCCTCCACAAGCCCGAAAGGTATTATCGATTTCATTTCTCTTTATTATATAAATTATTAAGTACAAGTTAAATGGTGACCCTAGAAGAGGATTTTGAGATTATTTTCGCTAATTTTATAGTAGAGTAAAACTTATTTGAAAGAATATTTTTAATTTTTTTTTCCTTTGGCCTCGGTGGACACCATTTGGCCATCATTTGTACTTAATATAGGAGTCACTCATTTAATTTATTCATTCAAAATGTTCAATTTATATAAATAATTTAAGTGAAATTAAGAATTTTACTATTTTTATAGTCTTTTCATTGAATAAGTGATATAGAATGAATCGAATGTTTCCTACATTTGATTCAATCGCGAATCAAATGTAGGTGATTTTTTGTCAAATATTGAGTGAAAATAATATCTGAACTTATATATTTCTAACTTGAAATAATGATGTTAAATAAATTTATAATTTTTCTCATTAATATATCAAAGAATAATTGATATATTAACGAGAATTGTCATGCGGGCTATACGCAAAATGACTTTGGATTATAGCTAAATGGATCATATCTTTGTCTCTCTTCTTCAGAAGAAGTCAGGAATCAGTGACGAAACGTAATAGTTCTTCTTATAGTTAGAACTCCTGGCAAATAAGTTTATCAAATGAGTCCTTGAAAGAGTCATTGACGAAACGTTTGGCCCATTTAAATAAAAAACTTTGCATTTGATTTAAATTCTTGTCCAACTCGCTAAGATTCTTAATAAATAATTGATAATAAGTATAATCTTAAATTTGAAAGTTTATAATGGGAAAAAAAGACAAGTTTTTATGTGTGACTTTTTTATTTATCAAACGTTTCTTCGACTTTGCCAACTTCTTCAGGGCACACATAAAAACTTGTCCTTATTTTCCCATTATAAATTTTCAAATTAATACAAATTATGGACGGAAATGATAATAATAATAATCTTAAATATAGTCCCTTAAAATTGAACAATTTAATTTTCAATTAATTCTTCTGCATCGTCATATTTCAAAGGCCTCTCCAAACGTTCAGGTATATGGAAACGGTCTTAAACATTTAGTTAAAATCGACATAATTTCAAAACTGATACATAATAATTTACAATTTTCTTTTTATTGAAATTCTCATCTTTGTAAAGACCTCATGGTTCTAGCGGCCGCGATATATTTATAAATGTAATAAAATTATTTAATTTACAGGTAGTTTTGGCGACAAACATTGCTGAAACATCATTAACTATTGATAATATTATTTATGTGATAGATCCAGGATTTTGCAAACAAAATAATTTCAATTCTAGAACAGGAATGGAATCTCTGATCGTGGTTCCTATTTCAAAGGTAACAACATACCGTATTTTTCGCCGTATAAGACGCACTTTTTCTCCCCAAAATCGGGGGGAAAAAGTGCCTGCGTCTTATACGGCAAATACAAAAGCCCACCATTTTCTAGATTTGCCTCCTTTAAAATTGGGTGCGTCTTATATGCCGGTGCGTCTTATACGGCGAAAAATACGTTACTTATTATTTCTTATCATATAATATAATATTTTTGTTAATTTGAATATCCAATCATTAGATATTGTAATTCAGGAAATTTCCAAAATATATAATGATATCATCATCATCATTGAGTATTCAGTCCTAAGACTGGTTTGACAGGGGGCTAGTTACCCCAGGGCTCCGGACCCGGACCCGAAAGGGACCCGGCACTACTACTGTTAAATAAATTTTTGTACTACTAAAATCTATTACTTATAACGGTATATCACTCGCATAAATATTAATTAAAACAGGAATAGTAGGGAATTGGACAATAAATAAAAAACAGAGTTTTTATTAAATGGGCCAGACGTTTCGTCGATTTATTTCGACTTCCTCAGTGACCCATCTTATCACTCTTTGTCAAAAGACAATTCCACTATGCGACGAAACATCTTTAATCTTTTTTATTATATATACAATACATTCTTGGCCTCAATTACTCAACAATCTTAACTTTTTTTCCCCCTTTTAACAATTAAAAAATCAAAAATTTATAAAAAATATTATGTTGTTTTTAAAACACACATGGCATTTGCAAATTGAAACTGAATGTATTGTAGATATAATAAAAAAGATTAAGGATGTTTCGTCGCATAGTGGAATTGTATTTTGACAAAGAGTGATAAGATGGGCCACTGAGGAAGTCGAAATAAATCGACGAAATGTCTGGCCCATTTAATAAAAACTGTTTTTTATTTATTGTCTAATTCCCTACTATTCCTGTTTTAATCTATTACTTATGATAAATAAAAATATAAAATAGCAAAATTAGGTAACAAAGCATATTAAGTTACGAACTTATTTATTTGTTAAATAATAAAATATTTTACAAATTGAAAAATATAGTACTTTTATTAGTCCCGAGGGGCCCGCTGGTTTGATTTTGCCCCCAGGTCTCCGCGGGCCTGGGTTGAGTTGAACCCGAGGGCCCAAAATGCAACTGAGGCGAACTAATCTAACATAAATATCACCCTAAATATTTCACCACATCTCATTCTTCATTTGTCTTAAATGAAGAATGAGATGTTTATAATGACTAAATGACCATCTTCAAAATCTAGAACAATATTTACTATTGAAGATAGTCAACCACTGGTGACCGAAACTGTTTAGTAAATAATTTATCAAACTATTAAATTTATTAGTTGAATAAAAGATTTCACTGTCGATGGTAACAGAATTGTTTTATTTTAGGTTAAAAATAAAATGAGAGAGTCTTCTGTTTTTTAAATAAAATAATTTTTAATTATTTCTAGAGACTATAGTTTCGAAGGCATTGCCTTCATCATCAGTCTATCACAAATATTTTCAAATTAGTTACAAATTAAGATTTATACATTGAAAATTTTGAAAAATATATAATGTCTTTTTCTTCATGTTTCCTCTTGGGAGATTAGAATGTAACATGTAATAGTTAGATTGTAACATGTAATAGTTACATTCTAATCTCCCAAGAGGAAACATGAAGAAAAAGACATTATATATTTTTCAAAATTTTCAATGTATAAATCTTAATTTGTAACTAATTTGAAATATTTGTGATAGATCTGATGATGAAGGCAATGCCTTCGAAACTATAGTCTCTAGAAATAATTAAAAATTATTTTATTTAAAAAACAGAAGACTCTCTCATTTTATTTTTAACCTATTAAATTTATAAAGATAAGAGTAAATAAATATTTTATTTAATATGGATTTACTATGAGTTAAGGATACTGGGTCACTTATTTCACATTAAAATTAAAAAATTAAAAGATATAAAATTTTTTTCTTTTTCAATATATATATTTCGGACTATCAACCCATCTTCAGGAAATACAGAAAGTAACTAATTTAACTTATTGAATAACAGGCTATATATGTGTTTATTGAACAGGGAGACAGAATTTATAAAATTATTTTAAAAGGACGCTTTCTCTTAAGCTATTGTTAAGAAAGAATATCAGGTTGACCTTTATTTACATAGGATTGTTTGGGTAAAAGGCAAGTTAGTAAGGTCATTGACTTATGTCTCTGGGTTGGGGATGATTTTTTCATTTGGATATTAAAAAATCAATTATTATATTTGGTTTTACATCTAGTTGGTTGTTGATAATATTTTCATCATTCGACAAGGCATATTTTATTTCCGTGGATAGCCCGAAATATATATATTGAAAAAGAAAAAAAAATTTATATCTTTTAATTTTTTAATTTTAATGTGAAATGAGTGACCCAGTATCCTTAACTCATAGTAGATCCATATTAAATAAAATATTTAATTACTCTTATCTTTATTAAAGATGTTTCACCTTGCACCAACACCACAATCTCTACTGATTACTATTAAATTTATTTCAATTGTATGATAAGTAACCCTTGAAGTTAAAAGAATACTTTTTTAGAATAGAAAGAATTTAATTTTTAGGACAAATTCTCGGATTTTAGTAGAAATATTCTTTAATTACGAAATCAGAGGGGATTCATCCCCCCAGGAGTCGAACCTGAGAACTAACATGCTATCCGGGCAGTCAGCTCACACCCTCGAGACAAAAGCCTCTCTCTGAATCTCTATATGTAATAAGCAATGAATATTTTTTTGTTTATTTTCTATATGACTTGCTTCTTGAATTCAGGCATCAGCCAATCAACGTGCGGGAAGAGCAGGTCGAGTGGCAGCAGGAAAGTGTTTCCGACTTTACACCGCTTGGGCCTATAAACATGAACTTGAAGACAATACTGTACCGGAAATTCAAAGAATCAATCTGGGCAACGCCGTCCTTACTTTAAAAGTATGTTTTTACTAAAGTTATTAATAAATATTAAATAGAAACTATAATTAAATATATCAATTTTTTAGAAGAAAGGAATATAAAAATACTAAGTGTTATAATAAATGATTAATAGCGACGTTTCTGTGATTTATTGTAGGCTCTATAAAGAAATAAATACATTCAATTTACTAATACTCTCTTAGATTAACATAAACATTTTATATATAGGTTTTTAACTTCAAATTCGTACTTGTCCATATCAAATTATTCAGAATTTTAAAAATCAAAATCATAGACTTTTTCAAATCAAATTCAGAATTTCTATAAAACCATGCATATTTTACATATTAAATTATAGCTTTTTACCTGAAAACGTTTCCTGAGAGTACAAAATGCCAATCTTGAAAGGTTTTAGTTAGCGAGCTGAAAATTGGTACGCAAATATCTTACAATTCACCAAATTTTAGCTTTTTAACTGAAAACGTTTCTTGAGATTACAAAATGCTAATCTTGAAAGGTTTTAGTTGACGGAGCTGAAAATTGGTACGCAAATATATTAGAATGCACCAAATTTGAGCTTTTTACCAGAAAACGTTTTCTGGAAGTACAAAATGCAAATCTTGAAAGGTTTTAGTTAATGAGCTGAAAATTGATACGCAAATATCTTAGAATGCACCAAATTTTAGCTTTTTACCTGAAAACCTTTCCCGACAATATAAATTGTCATTTTAGAATAGTTTTAGCTAATGAGCCTAAAATTGGTTCGCAAAATCTTACAATGCACGAAATTTTAGCTTTTTACCTGAAAACGTTTCCTGAGAGTTAAAATTAAATTAAAACTTTTTTTCTATTTTTTCAACTGCTTATTAATAAATTCTCAATTTGATTTGAAAAAGTCTGATTTTGATTTTTTAAATCCTGAATTTGATATGGACAAGTCCGAATTTGAAGTTAAAAACTTATATACAATCACCTTGATCAAATTTCTTCTAAACACTGTCGGTTCATTTAGCTTTGCACCATTTAGCTTTGCACCATTTAGTTATACATACCGTATAAAGATTTGAATACACTTTACTCACGCAACACCAATATTTATTTAGAGAGTATGAGTAATTTGAATGTTTGTATTTACTTTATAGAGCCTGAAGAAGCTGGAATAAATCAACAAAACGTCGCTATTGATTGTTTAATATAACACTTTGTTCCTTTTCCTCTGAAAAATTGATAACTAAAAAACAAACTTTAATTTTAAAATATTTTTAATTTTTTTTAGGCTTTAGGAATCAACGATTTGGTTCATTTCGATTTTCTCGATCGTCCTCCACATGAAACCCTCGTGTTGGCTTTAGAACAATTATACGCTTTAGGTGCTTTAAACCATCATGGAGAACTGACGAAATTAGGACGACGTATGGCTGAATTTCCAGTTGATCCAATGATGGCAAAAATGCTTCTTGCATCTGAAAAGTAAGTTTATCTCTTTTTTTTTTTTTAATCAATCGAATGCAAGAAGGGGTGCACCAGTAAAGATGCAGCCCCTATGGATCTCGAAAGACCCTTGCATTACCGAAGAGAAGGGAAAGTTGATTAAGTAAGAGGGTGTAGACGTAGGTGTCTATGCACTCCAACTTTGAAGGTTTGAAGATTATAGGTGCTGGGAAAGATAGAGGCTGGGAGAGAGTTCCAGTTCCTTGAAGTCATGGGGATATATGTATTTGCCAATGAAGTGGTCCGGCACTTTTCCAATTTGACCGCGAAAGAGTGTTGGGAGTCGGCAAAACGTGTGCTGCGTGCAAAGCATGCTTTGAGGGGGAATTATTGATTTTATCTCATCAGAGCACCTGCCGTGATAGTATCTATAGAAAAGGGAAAGGGCAGAGACATCTCTTCGATGAGCCAGCGAGTCGAGGGAGTCGGTGAGGGTAGAATCGTCAATTAGCCTGACGGCTCGTTTCTGAATTGCATCCAGGGTAGCAAGAGAATATTTTGAGGCTCCTCTCCACAGATGAGAGCCGTATTCGAGACAGGGGCGGATTTGGGCCTTGTAGATGGTGAGAAGTTGTGGGGATTTGTAAAATCGCTTGGACCTGAATAAGAAGCCAATCTTCCTTGCTGCAGATTTCGCCACAGAGGAGATGTGTTCATTCCAAGACAGGTCAGATGCGACAGAGACGCCCAACATGGATAGGCTGTCACACATTTTCAGGGTATTCGAATCGAAGAGAATATCAGAAATGAGATCTCACAAGTGAAATCTCATTTTACTTAATTGCTTATTTTAAAACTAAACATTGATAACTTTATACAGGGTGGGACATAAAGATCTACCACATTTTGAAGAGTTATAAAAAAATGAAAAAATTTAACTAGAAAAAACTGAATATATTTTTGAAAAGAACATAAAATATATATTATTTTAAATGTGTTTTAAAGATTATTAGACAAAAATAAGCTGACGTGTTCTGATGTGGCCATCCACTTGACTTTACCATACAATCTGGCCCCTCACTTATATTTAATATTTAATAAAATTATTTATATTCATGTAGGGGGGAGGATTAGTTTTTGCATTTTTATACTTCTGGGGGTCCACTGATTATGTATAGAAAATTTGTTTGAGTTTGCTCAAATGGCCTAGATTTTTAATTTTTAACCCCCCCCCCCTCTACCCCTTTAATTTTGTGTCGATATGCACCAAAATCTAATCAGCTCTTAATCTCAATGCACCAAAACTACGTGTGAAATTTGGTTTCGATATTCCCACTAGTTTTTGAGCTAGCTCGTCCACAAAAATTTGGTGACTAACTAACAGACATTTTGACAAAACAATTATTATCTCGAAAAATATAATTTTTTCGATGTTCACTTTTTAGAGCTTTTTTGTAGACTGAAATGCCATGGTTTCGCTCAATTTTTTTAATCAAAATAGTTTCAGCCGTTTTTGAGATATTTCGAAAAAAAGGAGGAAAAAAACCACTTTTTTCATGCACAATTACAATACTTGACCATACCTATATATATGTGGTAAAGTAAAGGGGGGGGTTAAAAATGAAAATTCTAGTCCTTTCGACCACACTCAGCACAGGTATATGTGGAGAGGCGCCGACGCCCGTTTCGGGTATGGCACTCTAAGAAGAGTTTGAAAGGGCTAGAATTTTCATTTTTGACCCCCCTTTTTTTCGTCTGATATAATGTTTAAAACACATTTTAAAAAAAATTATTTTCTTTTCTTTTCAAAAATATATTTAGTTTTTTATCAGTTAAATTCTTTCATTTTTATACCTCTTCAAAATGTGGTAGATCTTTATTCCCCACCCTGTATAATAAGCTAAATAAACCTTAAGTTGAGATTAATAAAAATATGTTTTCTTTCAAAAAGTATTTTATTATAAAAAAGAATTCAGAAAAATACGTATTTTGTAACTAGTATTTCAAATACTATTTACAAAAGTATCTTGTATCTAACATCTCAAATACTTTACTTAAAAGTATCTTGTAACTTGTATTACAGATACTTTTTATGAAGTATCTTGTACATCCCTGTTTAGTTGGTAAAATCTTCACGACCGTTACGTGATGAACCTCGCTCTAATCCTTCTGTCTATAAATTTTTTTTCATTTCTAATTTACTACTCCTATTACATGAGAAAAAATAATTTTTCACCTTTGGATGTTGTGAATAATTGAGGGGGGTGTTCATTTTATCTTTCACTCTTTTAATTTTGTATTAATATTTTTATTATTTATTTTTTTATAGATATAAATGTTCCGAAGAGATTTTAAGTATAGCTGCCATGTTATCAGTTAATAGTTCAATTTTTTATCGACCTAAAGATAAAATTCTTCACGCTGATACGGCTAGAAAAAATTTCTTCGTTCCCGGGGGAGATCACTTGATGTTACTTAATATTTATACTCAATGGCATGATTCAGATTATTCAACACAATGGTAATTTTAATATATATTTAAATGTATTATAACATTTAATTAATTTATATATTTTTTAAATATCATTAAAGGTGTTATGAAAATTTTATTCAACACCGTTCATTGAAACGAGCCCGAGATGTACGTGAACAGCTCGCTGGTTTGATGCAGCGAGTAGAAATTGATCTCGTGTCTAGTAATGGAGATACTCTAAATATTCGAAAGGTAAATATTTTAACTATATAGATAAATTGCTGTTTAATTGCCACAAGAATAGTATAGCATATCGTCGCCTTAGAGAGTAAACCTGCTAACTCACAACAAGGAAATTTTACAGGACAGAGAAAAAACAAACAAAATTTAATATTGCTGTTTAGGAAAGAAACTATTTTTCATATTTTTTTCTACAACTTAGGATCGTAATTTTAAGTAGCAGTTTTACTTGGACAATGCTGCACCTCTTTTCTTTCGAACGGTATTAATGTCATATATGATAAAAAATAGATTTAGCAGGTTTACACTCTAAGGCAACGATATGCGAAATATTTATAAGGAGTAAATCAAATTGTAGTGCGAAATATCTTCAATTCTTTTATATTATTATAGCAATTTATTTATTCATTAATAAGTTTACAAAATAATTTACTGAAGGAGACAATAAAAGAGTGTGTCTTCTGCTGGAATTATAAATTTTATTTATTTATAATCTCGTTATAAATAAACGAGCTTCGAGGGCGTGCCGAAGGCACGCCCTCGAAGCTCGGCCCTCCGGCGGCTCCTGGCGGGCAGCGTCTCGATCCAAAAATTTTATTCCTCTTAAAAAACCACACTCCAAATGTATACTGTAAACTCCCGAAAATACATACTCTCTTAAAAGTTTCGCCTCATTTTCGTCCTGACACAGCTACAGAAATGAAGATCTAGATATAAATCTGGAAGTATTTCTTATTTCTATAATCTACAGCATTGTGATATTTTTTGTGTGGAAATATGTAGATTTATTTAAATAAGTGGAATCCTGTGAGGAGGAGAATTATATTATATCATTTTTTTAAATTTGGGATCCTTAATCGATATAAGGCTCCAAATATTTAAAAGAGATCAGGTGTTCTTTGTATGACAGGCTGCTCCCTCCAGTATTGCCATGAGAAACTCGGGAATTCGTGTCTTAAGTCGTTCAATTTTGTAAAAATCAAAAAATAAGAATAACGAAATTTAGATTTTTAAAAAATTATAAAAAAGTGTCAAATTATTAAAAAATAAACAAATAAAATATATAAAATATAAATCAAATAAGATGTGATTAATTTCTTCTTCTGTGCGCAAAGAAAAGCAAATTGAATATTTAATTTTTGAGTGGTGAGGGGGCGGGGAGGAGGAATAATTATCAATATATTTAATGTTTCTTAATTTAAAATCAATTGGAGTGTTTAATTTCAAAATTCGAGTCCAAATTACGATTATATTTCAAATTTGCCGCAAATATACCGACGGCGCTCACTGTCGGCAGCATTACGTCATTTTGAAGCCTGGTTGGTAAATTGATGATTTGGAAGTATTTTTCTGGTTAAATCACCTATGGTATAAATAGAAAATTAAATATACCGGGTGAGTTTTTTATCTTGAGACATTCTTATAACTCAAAAACAGCGCATTATATGGGAAAACTAAACTACGCTATTGTTTGTCAACCTAGAACAAGCTTTCAAGGGTATTTTTAATTATCAAATAAAAATTTTAATAATAATTAATAATTTAATAATTTTGCCCTCAGGAGCTTCATTTTATCGTGTTGTAAATCTATTTAAAAAAAAGAAAAAACAGGAAATGTAAAGGCTACGAAGAAACGTAAAAGGCTAAAATAACGAAATTCGAACTGGAATTCATCCAGAAGATTTGCGATAAACTCTAGAATGTCTCAGAATAGTGTCGAAAAATTATTTAAATATTATTAAATTATTTATTTAATAATTAAATATTTGATCATTATTATTATTTTTATATTTTAAATTTCACTCGTCCAGTTCTTAATAATTTTTACATAATAATTAAGATCTATACGAGTGGAATTTAAAATATTTTTTATTTAAAAAACTATTCATTTTAGGTATAGAGAATATCTAATAAACTCCTATTGGATTTTTATGTAGAATTCAAAAATATTAAAATTTATTGCCATGTTCCATTTGAAAAAATTGAGTATTAACAACTTTTTAATTTTCAAAAATAAACGATTATTATGTTCATCCTGGATATAAAATTTGAATTTTTATGATTAAGTAAGATTCTTTAATGTCTAATTAAGAGTTCTGATTGGTTAAATTAATTCTACAAACAATAGTTTAATTATTATTAATTTTTAAAGATGAACGCTAAATTGGTAGATTTTACAAACTATCTAAAAATAACTCAGAAATTATAAATTTTAGACATCAAATCATCTTAGTTTTTAACACTTAATCTAATGATGCAAAAATATTTGGGGGTTCCATAGAAAATAAGAAAGTTATTCCAAAATATAAATATGTCAAAGTTCAAAATTTAACTCCTTCTATGAAAACTTTTAATGAACGAGTTCTGTGGAACACCCTGTATATCTATTTATTTCATTAAGCAGAAGACCTCGATTTATTCCTTATAGATATAAATAATTTTGCCAATCATTGTTTTAATCTATTTATTATTTTAACAGACAATTACTTCTGGTTATTTCTATCATATTGCAAGATTAAGTAAAGGTGGAAATTATAAAACAGTGAAACATCAGCAAACGGTGATGATTCATCCGAATTCTTGCCTCTTTGAAGAATTACCACGATGGGTTATTTATCACGAACTTGTCTTTACAAGCAAAGAATTTATGAGACAGGTAACTTTTTAAATATTATTGATTTAAATACAAATTTTCTTATCTTGTTTTATTTGTAGGTGACTGAAATTGAAAGTAAATGGCTCTTAGAAGTCGCTCCTCATTATTATAAGCAAAGAGAACTGGAGGATTCAACTAATAAAAAAATGCCTAAAACGATAGGGAAAACAAGAGCTGAATTAGGAGAGCATTAAACCACTTGTCCATTAATTTTTTATTGTAATTAAAAATATTTATTGTAAAAAAAAATACTTGTGTGAAGTCCCTGAAGTAATTATTATTTGTATATCTATAATTATAAACTCTTTGAATATTCATGATAAAAAATTGTGAGCGATCAAATATGAACGAGCCTTTATTGGCTGAGCTTTAGGATGTGTATTTGTATGTGTTTGGGCAGTTGAAGTCGTTAGGTGGGATAGAGTAAGAGAATTATACCAGCCAGCTTGTCTTGTGCTTTATTTAGTATTCCTTACTTTGAGTGAGAGGAGTGTGCCCGTCTCTGTTGAGCAACGCATAATTATAAAGTTCCTTGACCGTGAAAACGTAAAACCTGTCGAAATTTACCGGAGACTGCATGCCTAGTTCGGGGAAGCCACTTTTTCATGGCCAGGAGTAAATGTTTCTTCTTAGAGTGCTATACCCGAAACGGGCGTCGGTGCCTCTCCACATATACCTGTGCTGTGTGTGTTTAGTTGTTTTACACAGATATACGGGACCTACTTTTTAACGCCGGTTCCGAATGGCTAATTTGGAGAGGTTGACTAGACAATTATACTCTTGGTAGGTTGCTATTGCTTTCCAGGAGGAGGCGGCTGCAAATATCTGCCGAGACGCGGTCTCGAACCAGCGTACTTCAGGTCAGCGGCCCGACACTCTAACCACTGACCCATAGTCGCCTCTAGTAAACGTTTGATGCAACGAATTCAAGCAAGGCATGGAACGTGCTGCGAATCAAGCTCATCCCCGTCGACCTCGCACCAATAAGACTAATGAAAACATTGAACGTGTTCGTGAGCTTATCGAAGGGGGTCTACTGCGGTCTCTTGGATCAAGTTAGGCTTCAGTATCGACGCAAAAGACGAGATTGTCCCATCCACGATGTGTTGATCCTCCATGACAAGGCCTGGCCCGACACAGCAGGTTTAACGCAGCAGAAACGGGTGGAAATGCACTGGAAAACACTTGATCATCCACCTTACAGCCCAGACTTATCGTTATGCGATTTTCACATGTTTGGACCCCTTAAAGAAGCACTTGGAGGCAAGTCAACCTCTTTCTACGAGAACGGAATGAAAAAAATTACCAAAACGTTGGGAAAAATGTGTCATAAAAGGAGGGAGATTATGTAGAAATATAGATTATTTTGATTATTTATGCCCATCGATTAAATTAATAAGTTGTTGTAGGGAAATAGAGACAATGGCTTATGCAAATAATTTTTATTTTTTGCCAACGTTTCGTCAGGGCTCTAAAAATGAAAGGCCTCAATGTTTTTGTATGTATTGAGGTGGTTTGAGATCAAAGTTTGTTTTTGATTTGAAATTGTTAAAACATGTACTAATTGAGGCCTTTCATTTTTTAGAGCCCTGAGGAAGTCAACAAAGTTGACGAAACATTGACAAAAAATAAAAATTATTTGCATAAGCTATTGTCCTTATTTCCCTACAACAACTTAGAACTATAGATGTTTGCTATAAAATAAATTTTGGTTAAACAAAAGGCTCGTTTATATTTGATTCATCCTCGTAGATGAATTTTGTAAAGATAATTACTAAAGACTACTTTTTAGTTCATTAATTATTTTATGTAATTTAAATAAAAGCGATTTTATAAAAAAAATATATATATTTTTTATTTTCTATTTTTTTACTCGTAATTACATGTTCTCAGTCAAATTAAAAATCATTTTCAATATTTTTATAATTTTTGTACCCCCTCTCTCTTTAAATTCCACTTGTGATAATTGATATATATCCCAAGAGTTTCATAAGATCCTGAAGAGTAAAATCTGGTCCAGATTGACCAAAATGCCTAGAATTTTAATTTTTTGTCCCCCTTCTAATTTTGGTGCCTCATTAGTTTCACAGGATCCTAAAGAGTAACTGGGTAACATTTGGTTCAGATCTAATAAAAATAGAATTAAAATTTTGCATCCCCTTCATTTATTCCCAATTTTGGGATTATTATTGTACCATTGTGCAAAATTTGAGCTCTATAGCTTATCAGGAAATAGATTAATATTCGATGGCAATGTATTGACCATGCGCTAGTTATATAAAAGCTTATAAAAAATCATTTTAAATTCGAAATATTAAAACCTAAAATTTAGTAGGATTAGGCTTAATTTTAAGGTCTTCATCAGTAATTACGGTTTTAAAGTCTAAAATTTAGTAGTATTCGGCTTAATTTTAAGGTCTTCATCAGTAAGTACGGTATTAAAGCCTAAAATTTAATTTTACTAAAACATTATTGAATGTGCAGATATATAATGATCCACTAGTGGGTAAAAGAGAGATATACAAGAATAAAATTATCTAACTCTTTATCGAAAAGAGTTCTGTCAATAAATGAATAAAAAATACCTCTAGTCCAGGGATGTCCAACCTTTTGGCTTACACGGGCCGCATTTGAAGGAAAAACAAATGCCGCATATAAAATTTACTAATTCCATTGAATTTTGTTAATCAAAAAATATAGTTAATAATAGTTAATAATAATATAAAAAAAAAAAGTTAATAATATATAATAGAATAAATGGGAAAGAAGCAAAAATGTTAATAATCTTTAGTTCTTTTCCTTCAGGATTTTGTTTTTAAATCATTTACCACTTCAAAAAGTTGTAATTACTGAAATAATAAATAATTAAAAAATTGGATATATGAGTATTCGAAATTTCGTTATTTTTGTCACCTGATAGTGTTGAGCTTGTAATTTTACTTTTAGCGAATTTTATTATCTTCGGGTATATGTAAATTCATATTTCTAAAAAGTGAATAAAATATTGAGAAGCCTATGTGGAATATTTGTTTCAGTTCAATGTCTGATTGCAGATCAATACAGAAAGTTTGCAGTTAAAATATTTAAATCTAAAAAAATGGTTCAAAATTATGATTATTTTTTCGGAAATTTTGATATATTTTTTCATCAAATTGAAAATTTGCCTTTTATTCTTCGAAAGATTTTGGCGAGATTTTCTAATTTCTTATTTAAAAAAAAAAAAAAATAAAGTAAAAAAATCAGGTCAAATTGTATCAGATATCTTATTTTTCCAGTAATATAAAAATTTCAATGTTTTAAGGAAATTTATAATTTTATGTTGGGCCGCATTCATTGCTGTGCTGGGCCGTATTTTCGATTACATATTTTGCTATTTTAATCTATTGTTCTCTAAATGGGTTATTTTACATTTTTTAAATAACTTCTTCTTTCAAGACCCGCATCCATAGATACCTTAAACTCCAACCTAATCACTAAAAAATCTCTTCTTATTTTCACGATACAAGGTGCCACCTTTTGGTGCAACTTCTTCTTGTATCATTATATAAAAAAACTTCAATTTTTGAAAATAAGAAATTGTGGAAAATATATCTCCTAATTGATGTAAAGGTATTTAATGAATCAAAGATAATTTATTACTTACACATATATTTATTTAAATACATGATTATAATATATTTACATTTAAATAATAAAATTGGTCAAGAAATTTACATTAAAAGATATATGCATTCACTTTTGTTTATTTTCCGTCATTTTGTACTTGTGCCAAAATTGAAATCTGAAAAATATGTCATAAGTATCTCAAAAATAATGTCATTAAATAATTGATTAAAAATGTTGAGATGCTCGTAGTCAAATTGTTTCATCTTGGCTGGAAGGCTCCGAAGCCCAGACCAAGGCCTCTGAAATAACAAAATAAAAAACACAATGATAAAATTATATTTCGTATATTAATTAGAAACTATTAATTTGGGTGTTAGTTAGAGAATAATATCACAACTTAAGAAAAAATTTGTCCTCAAATTGATTAGAACTATGGATCTTTACGTATACTAAACCCTTCACTCTACCAATTACGCCAAGATCGCTTGGGTTAAGAAAAGCTATTATAACTAAATACTTAAGATATCAAAATCATTCTTATTTATCATTCATAAGAAGAAATGGACGTATTTGTAGAATTTTTGATAAATATAATCTCAATGGTTTGGAAATTCCTTTATGTACAAAAATTTACTAAAAATGGATATATTGACGCCCTGCTAGAGGGAATTTAATTAAAAAAAATTCAGCTTAACTCTCTTTAATACTGATAATTCATAAACAGTGGCGTAATTATATCGTTAAGGAAAATTCGTCGGATGGGGCCCTCCCGAAGGCGGGCTTCGCAGCTGATTTGAGTAATAGTGCATAAAATTGCATATTTCGCGCCAAATACAGAGGTTTAAAAGTTATTTTTCGGAGAAAGAATGAAAAAAAGATTAAATAAAACAGGAGGAAACTAATTTAAATTCGAAGAAAACTGAAATAGGCCTCAGAACGACACGAAGTATAGTGTTGGGCTACGAAGTAGGATTACAAAGGATGTAAAAAAGCTACAAAACAACAACCCACTCATTTTTCTTATTATTCAGTTATACTAGATACTATATTCTACACGAAAATGACGAAAAGTTTGCAATATTTTTCTTCCAAAGTAAAAGTGGGGGTTTTAAATTCCTTTAAATTCGCCCCCAGTACGTCTGTAGATGTGGAGCGCTCTTTTTCATCGTATAAATCAATTTTAGTGACCGTAGACATAATAACCTGAAGATAATTTAGAAAAATACTTGTAAACATGAATTATTCACAATTACAATGAAATTTTAATTATTTTTGAGATCCTTTTTTAATTATTTTGTATTTATTTTTTTAATGGCCTTCGGGAACTATAGTCCATTTTAGTCATTGAGTGTTCGGGTGTGTGTGAAAGTGTGTGTAAATTAGTGTAGTGATCAGATTATAGCCGGACAAATTTTTGCATTATTTTATTAGTTTATTATTTGTACGTCAATAAGAAAAGTTTGTTAATATAAAAAAAAATAAAAGCAATACAATACATTCGTGTCTGTTAAATAAAACTACCCCCCCCCCCCCCTTATTTTTTTGATCACATTTTTGAAACATTATTATATTTATTATGTGGATTTTAATTCAAGTTCACCTATTATTTCTTTGAGTTTAAAGATTTTTTTAATATATTAAATGAAATGAGAATTTTGCCCAATGTTTTACGCAATAAAAGTACATATTTGACATTTGGGGTCTATAGTTTACTTTATCATTTTATTTCTTTCATAGCACTCCTTCAAATATATAGCCTTTTTGTCTTCAATTTTAATTTTTTAATGCATCAAAAAATTTATTTTGCCATCTTTTGATGCATATATTTGCATATTTCAGCATTTTTAACTACATATTCTGGCAGTTTTTACTGTAAAAAAATCCGGTCTCTAATTATAAATAAATTATGAAGTTCATACCTACATATATTAGTTAAAACGAAGAATATGTTTATTTTCTATATCAATAATAATAAATTCATTTTTGTTGCCATGGCAACCTAATTAGAATCTATTAATTAGTTAATATGTAGTAAAAAATTTCGATATTTTTAAGAAGTTTGCGATTTTGTGTCGGGCCGCATTCATCTTACCGCTGGGCTACATGCGGCCTGCGGGTTGGACACCCCTGCTCTAAATCATTCAAGGTACATAAAAACTCCCCTAGCCACATAAAACATTATTAACCTATCAGATAGGCAAGGACTACCAACTTGGATCCCTTGAAGAATATTAGAAAATTGCGAATTTTGTGTTCGAACTTCATACCTGTGTGTGTGTGTAGCTAGTCGAGCTACTTCATATTGACTCTCCATTGAATTAAACATTTCCTCTTGCTTTTTGAGCATAGCATCCCCAGTATTATTTGTTGCTTCTTTTCCAGCTGCTGCTGCTAAAAAGAAAAAAATACCCAAACATTCAAATATAGTGTATATTTTTCAAAAACTCTTGATATTGTATTCTAGGCAAAAATCGTTTTAATTTTATAATTAAGGTGAGGTGGGGTAACTGGGGCCGGGGGCAACTGGGCCAGGGGTCCTGTAACCCCAGAGCTTTTTAATTTTACCGCATTTTTTTAGCGCAATTCACTTTTTCATATTGGTGGGAAATTTTCAGTGTTCCTGAATTAGAGAAATTTCTTTAAGTTTATCTTATACTTAAGTACTTAGTTAAGTTAATTACTTATTTACTTATTTACCAAGTTATGTGCTTACTTATTACCTATTTGCCTTACCCAGTTCCTTGAAAATATTGAGACTTGAGTAAGTACTTAATTAAGGCTTTCTTAAGCATAAGGAACTTATTTAACTTCATTTCAATGGGTAAAATGAAAATATTTTGTTTA
This sequence comes from Forficula auricularia, assembly GCA_024734495.1. Classification (NCBI taxonomy): domain Eukaryota; kingdom Metazoa; phylum Arthropoda; class Insecta; order Dermaptera; family Forficulidae; genus Forficula; species Forficula auricularia. The sequence continues at coordinate 40,135,185 of JALMQS010000128.1, read as the reverse complement.
GTTGTTTGATTTATGATACTTTTTTTTTGAATTTTCTGTAATAAAAATCGATTTTAAAAATTATACTTGGCGTTTAAACTCATCTACTTTAAAAAATTCAATAGAATAAAAAAAATAAATAGAGGTCTTGGTGCAACTGGGCCAGCCTAGTCAGGGCCCAATTACCCCGAATCGCTTACATCTTTGATTATTTTTAATCCATATACAAATGAGACTAATTCTACCTACGGCCAGGGCCTTGAGGGATAGGGGAACATGTCCAACTGCTCAAAAGATGTTAAAAATTAAAAAAACAGCAAATAGGCTGGGCTGGTCCAATTACCCCACAACGCGTTTAACTGGGCCAACCGCAAAACTTTACATTCAACTTAAGATAATTCCAAAATTTTGAATAATCAAAAGTTGAAAGTATCATGATTATTTGAAGAAAATTTCATCTTTCAATTAATATAGTCACGAAATCTATAAATTGTGAGGAAGCTTAGTTATAGCCAAAAATATGGAGTACTATCCTTGGGAAAACAAAAGAAGCTGGCCCAGTTACCCCACCTGACCTTATCATTTATTTAATAATTAAGAAGATATTAATATATAATGATGAGGAAGTCCAACCGGCGTCGATGGTACTCGAGAGAGTGATCAAGTACTTCGGCCACTTCACCGCTCAGATACAGGCTTGGAAGGGATCATCGTGCAGGGCAAGGTGGAAGGCAAAAAAGAAGAAGAGGCAAAACACCAGCAAAATGGGCGGATCAAATAAAGGGCCAACTTGGTATTACGCTCCATGCTGCAACGCCAATGGCCAGAAACAGACCACTCTGGCGGCCTGCAATTAAGAAGACTAGGCCTCTTAGAATATGGAAAAAATGAGGATCATGACTCCTCTGTAAAGAGGATTGCGACGTCGAAGAAGATATGAAAAAAAATTTCAAATAAAAGTTCATTTATATCAAGGGGGAAACTAAACTACGCTATTGTTTATCGACCTAGAATAAACTTTCATGGGTATTTCAAGGTCAAGTTCTGTTTTTTAAATGGAACCCTATATATTTCTTTGTCTCTACTTAATCTTCTAAAAAATAATTTTTATAAAAAAATAAATAAATAAAACCGACCTCAAAAAATTCAAATGCAACAAATAAAATAATAATAACTCAAAAATCAAATAAAATACACTAAAAGGTATAAAATAATTATCTTATTTAGTTACAACTAAACGACGAAATATTAACATGAAATCACTTTTTGAAGTCGGTGCCAAACAAACTATATAAGCGAGCGTACCCGCCAAACGTACTAAGTAAGATCCGTCCAGTTCGATTCATAAAATGTATATGTTTGGCACCGACTTCAAAAAGTAATTTCATGTTAATATTTCGTCGTTTAGTTATGACTAAATTAGATAATTATTTTACACCTTTTAGTGGATTTTATTTGGTTTTTGAGTTCTTATTATTTTAGTTGTTGAATTTAAATTTTATAAAGTCGGTATTTTTTTTGTTTTTTAAATTATTTTTATTTTTCTCTTTTTAGTGATGTTATTAATAATGACTTAATATAATACCTTGCATGCATCTCGTAAGAGAAAGCGTCGGGGGAATGAATCAGAAAATGATAATAAAATTCAATTCATAAATATAGAAATTCTCTCGAAACGTTTGCGGGTTTTAAATGAATGTTTTAAGATTTTATTTATTATAATTTCGATTATTTGGTCTTAAGATTTGGAGATTTACGTTATTTCGTCATTGATCATATCTTCAGAACTTGACCAAATTAATATGCTACCACTACCTCTAAAGTATCCTCTTTCCAATTAAAATCGGTTCATAAACAAAGAAGTTATGCCTGAACAAACATGTCAAAAAAGGTCCAATACCAATGAAAAAAAAAACGGGACCAATCGGAAACTAGACTGAACCCAATGCAAAAAAAATCATCAAAATCTGTTCACAATTGGCGAAGATATGAGGTAACATAGACACAAAAAAAAAATTCAGTCGAATCTCAATGTTTTGAAGTCGGTTAAAAAACTGAACAACTAATTTTCTAACTTAATTATCATAAAGAGAAAACTTTGCGGAATTTAACAGAATGAAATGTATTTATTTTTATATAATTTCATTTAAAAGGTAAACAATTATTTGCGGAATTTAACAGAACAAAAATCACATTGATAGATAACATATTAGATAGATCCATAAACATACAGGTGAAGCTAATATAAAGCGTGTAAAAAACTGGTCAATTTTAGCCGGTAAGATTCGAACCCAGTCGGAAATAATTACACTAAAAATAAATTCTAGTTCTTTTTCTTTTGACAAGTTTCCTATAACTTGGTGCATCCATATAGAGAGTGGTACAGTCACGTTAAAAAAACATAACCTAAAATTTTAGTTCCGTTAATATTTATAGTGGTTACGAGGCTAAAACTTTTTGTGTGAATTGTCGCGAAAGAACCTCCTTAAATCTTACCATCTTTAGTTTCGTGAATAGATTTAGAAAGTTTAAGTTTAAAGAAAATTTTTTTTCCATCCAAACATTTTACAAAATAAATATCTTCTTTAAGAAATTTTTTTCCATTGATATATTTCTCAAAAAGGAGGTACATTTTTTGTTCTATTTTTATATTTCATATATTTATCTTGGTAATACAATTGTATCTTTTAAAATGGGCAAAATTAATAAAAAACCTCTCCGTTCAATTTCAAATAGGCATTTTAGAACGATAGTTCAAAAAAAAACAACAGACATTTTAACATTAATAAATAGTGACAATCAAGCACGTGTTCCATCGAATCCTAATGTTCTTATAAATTCTAAAGAAATATCTTCTAAACCACTTTCTGGTGTTTTAAATAATGTAGAATCTTCTTCACTTAGGTCGCCATCAATAGAAATTCCTATTACTCATGAATCTACACGTTCTTATTCGAATATAACACAAAATATTGAGGATATCTCTAGTAATACGCATTCTTATCCATTGCCAATAAGTGTCTCAAATATTGATATTTCTACGCGTTTAAGACAGTGGGGAATCAAATATAATATTTCACATTTTGCCTTATCTAGTTTATTACAATTTTTATCAGAGGTTCCAAACCTTAATTTTTTACCGAAAGACGCCCAGACTTTTATGTCTACTCCCAGGCAGTTAACTATAGATAATAGCGAAAAAGAAATATTTGGAAAATTAAATATGATGGAATTAAGATTAAAAAAGAATACGGAAATGTTGGAAGTTCTGTTAGATAAAGTGAAAGATATCCGTTCTTTACTCAATTCAAACAATAAGATAAACCAAAACGAAAAGGAAATCTGTGAAAAGCTGCCCTTAAAATCAATTGAAGATCTTGAGGAAATGGAACGCTTATTACAAGATGAAACTGCTTTGAAGTATTTGGTAATTATGCTTTTTCTTATTAATTATTTAAATTCGAAAGTTGCTAGTATACCGGGTGAGTTTTTTATCTTGAGACAGTCTTATAACTCAAAAACAATATATTATGGAAAAAAGTTTCAAATAAAAGTTTATTTAGGTATATCGAGGGGGAAACTACGCTATTGTTTGTCGACCTAGAACAAGCTTTCAAGGGTATTTCAATGTCAAGTTCTGTTTTTTAAATGGAACCCTATATTTTTCTATACGTCTACTTAATCTACAAAAAAAACTGAACAACTTTCATAAGAACTATTTTTTTATAAGACATCAAATAAACAAAATACATGAATCAATTAGATCTCAAAAAAAAATTCTTAATAATTATTTTTAACAATTGTTTAACTTAATTATCAAATAATAATGATTAAATAAATAATTTAATAATTTTTCGATACTGTTCTGAGACATTCCAGAGTGTATTGCAAGTGTTCTGGATGAATTCCAGTTCCAATTTCCTTATTTTGGTCTGTTTCAGTTTCTTCATAGCCTTTATATTTCTTGTTTTTTTTTTTTTGTTTAACAGATTTATAATACGATAAAATGTAGCTTGAGAGGGTGTATTCCTATCAGGAAAACGCTCGGCATTTTTTTCAATGGCTTCCCCTAACACTTCTTCCACATTCACTGAATAAATTAAGACCATTTTAATTTTGTCTTCAACAAAAAGATGCTCCATTTTTATTATGGTAATACAATATAACTATCTACTGGATTGACACGAGAAATAAATTTTTTTAAACTCAAGAATTTTAACTAGTTCTATTAAGTAGAAAATAATCTCTTAAATCTGAGTATAACGAAGTTTTAATATCATTATAAACACTTATTTTCATTGTTGTGACTTTTCGATTTAATAAATATTTATTTAATCATTATTATTTGATAATTAAGTTAAATAATTATTAAGATTTTTTTGAGATCTAATTGATTTATGTATTTTGTTTATTTGATGTCGTATAAAAAATAGTTCTTATGAAAGTTGTTCAGTTTTTTTTGTAGTTTAAGTAGACGTATAGAAAAATATAGGATTCCATTTAAAAAACAGAACTTGACCTTGAAATACCCTTGAATGCTAAGTCGACAAACAATAGCGTAGTTTAGTTTCCCCCTCGATATAAATAAACTTTTATTTGAAACTTTTTTCATATAATGCACTGTTTTTGAGTTATAAGACTCAAGATAAAAACTTACCCGGTATATATATATATATAATATTAAATATAATTATTTATTTCAGACTAATTATATGTGTCGCTTAGGTGGGCATACATCTAACGAGCATGTGAGGCGGGTATTGCGCGAAATGCTTGAAGACGATGTTGCAATAAAATACAGCTGGTTGGGCCACAAGGGGAAAAAAAATTTCGCCCATTTAAAACTAGCTACCGTATTAATAGGTACGTATTTTTCTGATACCTTAAATAAATTATTAAAACATGGCTTCTAAACATATTTGTTTCTAAAATTCTATTTTTCACTTAACAAATCAATATTCTAGGGGCTGTGCAACTTAACGATAGCAAAACGACAAAGAAATCTATTGAGCAACAAGCTTCCAAGTGGCTTTCTAAAGCCAAGGAGCGAATCACTTATAATGGCAAAAAACAAACAAATTATGAAATAAAACAAGAATGAAGAAAATGTCTTCTTGCTGGAATTATAAATTTTTAATTCCAGCAGAAGACACTCTTATATTGTCCTCTTCAATTTATAAAAATGCTGCTACTCTCGGCAAAAATTTCCAATTTAATAATATAGCTTAAGAAAGCTTAATAAAATTTTAATTAAAATAATAATAAGTTTTTACACGCTTTATATTAGCTTAACCTGTATGTATGTATCTATTTATCAATGTGATTTTTGTTCTGTTAAATTCTGCAAATATTTCTCTATAAAAATATTTAATGTTCGAGTTCGTGGCTGTGATGAAACTGTATTAGATGAGCGAGGAGATATTAGCCAGTGTTGGATGTTGTCCAACAAAACACCCTGAATAAAACGTTTTGGCTTTTCAGGGTGTTTTATTGAACCCAGCGCATCTAATTTTGGCTAATATCTCCTCCTTCATTTAATGCAGTAATATTATAATATTTACGACTAATAAATTATATTTTAAAAAAACTAAAAAACACGCTTTTAAAAAGCACAAAATAATGTTATACTTAATCAAAAAGCGTGGGGCAGTTTGTCGAAATTAATTAAAAGTTTTAAAAATTAAGAACAAGATGCAATAAAATTTTAATTAAAATAAATCAATACGTTTTTTATTCCCTATTTACACCATATGTTATTTTTGGGATTTTTATTAAATATGTTATTAAAATTAAGAACAAGATGCAGATTTTATTAAAAGAGTTGGTTTTAATAAAATCACACATATAATAATTATTTGTAATTATTTATTGAACACGAAATACCCTTGAAAGCTTGTACTAGGTCGACAAACAATAGCGTAGTTTAGTCCCCCCCCCCCCCCTTGATATAAATAAACTTTTATTTGAAACTTTTTTTCATATAATGCAATTTTGAGTTATAAGACTGTCTCAAGATAAAAAACTCACCCGCTATATAGTATGTAATTAATAGTACCTGGCCACCGAGCGATGCTCGGCAACTTTTTACTTCAGTTAAAAGCTATATATTAATCCCCGGACCTCCCACCACTTCACCCCACCTCCTTTGTGAAACTGATTGGATATATATATATATATACATACATACATATATATATATATATACAAGAATTGCTCGTTTAATATAATAAGATAAGATAAAATATACATATACATCCTATACTACTAAAGCGCATTTGTGCCTGCCTCTGTATGTACCTACCTACCTATATATGTAATGTACCTATGTCCGTCCCCCCCAAAAAAACAGTCGTCATAGTTACCAATTTAAATGAAATTACCTATATATAAGGTGTACAAATAAATTTCCGCCGTTTGACAAAGCTGGTCCCGTCCCACCAGTAAGTTATGATTATAATTGTCAGAATTAAAACTTAATTATCGTAAGGTTGAATATTTGTTAACAAAATAACCTTGGAATCTTAGTGAATTTTCATCAGTATATTATATTTTTTGTGTGTGTGAAAATGTCAAGTTTTGAGCCGAATAAGTGAGAGAGGTTGACGTGAGTGGTTTCAAAAGTTTATGAAGGGTGAATTCGACATCGAAGATAAAGAACGTCCCGGAAGGCCGAAAGTGTACGAAGACGCGGAATTGTATGCATTATCAGACTAAGATTCGTGCCACTCGCTAGAAGAACTTGCACATACATTAGGAGTGACTCAACAAAAAGCAATTTCACATTGGTTGAAATCATTGGGAATGATTCTAAAACAAGGAAATTGGGTTCCATATGAACTGACGCCGAGAAACGTTTTCACAAAACCCGTCAAAACCTTTTTGGAAACACTCAATTGCGAAGTTTTATCCCACCCGCTATATTTACCAGACATTACTCCTTCTGATGTCTATCCACTTGTTTCGATCGATGGCGCATTGCCTGTCTGAGCAGCACTTTATATCATATGAAGATATCAAAAATTGGGTCGATTCGTGAATAGCTTCAAAAAAAAAATCTTCCGAAGTGGTATCCGTATGCTGCCAGAAAGATGGAAGAAAGTAGTGGCCAGCGATGGAAAATACTTTGAATGATACATGTGTAACCAATTTTTTTCATTAAAGCCTCAAATTTTGGGGAAAAACGGCGGAAGCAAAGTTGTACACCTTGTATATAAAATTAAGGTTTTGTCTGTACATTGGGGTGGTTGTGTGGGTGGGGGTGCTGGGTGGGTTTCGGGGGGGGGGGTCTAGGGGGCGAGTCCCCTGGCTAGCAAGAGGGCCGCCGAAGGCGGGCCTTGCAGCTAGTTTTATAATAAATTCAATATTAGAAGCCTGCCTCCCGGTAATACCGAGTAATGCATTAGATCGACAATGAAATGAAGGAATGATTAAATACCAGCGTTTTTAATTCCCATTAGCCTCTTGAATTTGGCAGCCATGTTGCCATCTCTGTCGTGAGCGAAGGTGGTCGCTTCCCATTGACTTGAGCTTGCAGCTCCGGGATCTGCGGTGGGCTGGGCCGGCACAGGATTTTGAGGCTCATTTTGAGATTTATGCCAAAGAAGTCGCCGTTTTTGTATTCGATTGGCATATTCGATAGGAGTAAAGGCAGACGGGTTAAAATATCTGAAATTATTTAAACAAAATTAGGATTAGTATTATTAATTGTTTCAATTTTTATATATATATATATATATATATTATTTATAAAATAGAAACTTAAAATTTCTTTTTAAAAGAAACGACATTAAACGTTTAGGATTTTATTTTATTGTTATTTTTTTATATAAGAAATTATAAAATTTAGTTAAGTGATAAAATTTGCATACCTGAGTTAAATAGATCTATCTATTTATACAAATACCTATTATTAAATAGCATGTAACCAGTCAGAAGCGTATTCTCGCACCTGTGAAAGAGGCGGTTGTCGCAAAAATGCCATTATAATTTAAGTTTTTAGCTTTAACTGTTTTATAAATATATACAATATTGAACAATTTTATAATTAAATTTAAAAAGTTTAAATGAAAATTATATTTCCGTGTTATAGAATTTTGATTAACTTTTCGTTAACTTTATTTTATGATTTATAGTACAGGGGTTGCCAAACTTTTTTGACCGCGTCGCGTTGACTCTTTCAAGAATTTATTGACTTTTTTATCGAACCCCTCTATCTTAGTACTAAGTAATTATAATAGGACAAATAAAAAAGACTCTTAGGGGCATTTCACGTGAAGCGGACAACGAAAAAAATTCGTTTATATTTGGCCTAATTGTAAGAATGTGAAGACACAATTTTTTGAGGTATGAGGTTTGTTGTCAAGTTTATGGACTTGTAAAGAATTGACGTTATTGAATTTCGGATTTTTTGGAAGCAATTTTTCGAATTAAACAAATTTATAATAAAATATTAAACATGGTGGTTTATATAGAAAATGTACTGTTCTTTTTAATTATGGATCAGATTTAAAATTGAATTTTTTTTTCATGTACAAAACCGGAAGTAAACATTTCAAATCAAAATGTTCATAACTCTGACCATTTTTTTTTTATTTTAAATTATTTTAATTTCAAAATAAAGCTCAAAAGTATAGAGATAATACACTAAGGCGGTTGTATGTCGCAAAGTAAATCACTTACCAAGGTAGATGGTAATTGGAGCCACTGGGATGGCCAATCAGATGACAGCCACATTCAGTGGCTGTCATCTGATTGGCCATCCCAAGTGGCTCCATTTACCATCTACCTGGTAAGTGGTAAAAAACATTACTTTGCGACATGCAACCAGGCCTAAAGGTTTCAAAATGGAAGTTACATTAGTTTAGGAGATAAATGAATTAAAGTACATACTTGTCGCGCTGAGTATGTTAGCTAGCGCTTGCTAGGTCGGCTGGTTTGCGCGAAAATGCATTAAAACGATGTAGAAACCTATTTAGGCTGATGTACGATAGGTATTATTCAAATTTCAAAATAAAATGTATAATTTTTAACAAAAATATTAGTAGGAAGCAGTAGCTAGCCCGAAAAATAACATACTCCTACGATATCACCTATGTAGGCATAAATACTTTAAATTTCAAAAGTAATTTTGTATAATTATATATCATGTGAAATGCCCCTTATGTGAGTTTTTAAATTATTTATTTATTTTTAGTATTATCCACAGTGTTCTAGTTTCAAGTGTTTTTTCTATCCTTTTATTAAAGTTTTATATTGATTGTTATTTCCTCGTTATTGTGTTTATAAATAATTTTTAGTATACAATGCTAATTTTGAATCAATTTTCAATTATCCCTTGAAGAAATTTAAATGACGCACTCTGCGTCTTGATCTTCACCCCTCCGTGGACACCCCTGCCTAAACTAATAATTTTTTTTAGCTGTTTTATTAGTGTTCCTTAAAAATATTTTCTTGTGAAGGGCTTGATGGTCTTAAATGTTGAGGGTTGGATTATCTATGGATAAATTAGAAAATTATTTAGAATTAATCAAGTATGTTGGCAGGTATTTAGACAGGAAAGTAGCAAATCAAAAAATTCTCATTGATTTACGCGACGTTTCGCCAATTTTATTTTCTTCAGATATATTTATTGAAGTGAATGTTATAATTATCCTGTCATTTGAATCTTTCTTTAAATAATTGTTCGGGCCATAAAAAGAATCAATTACAATTGAGTTAATTCAGAAATGTGCACATCTATTATATCTTAAAATTAATCATAATTCATTGAGACGCCTGATGAAGCCAAAATAAAATTGGCGAACCGTCGCGGAAATCAATGAGATTTTTTTGATTTGCTACTTTCCTCTCCAAATACCTGGTACTTGATTAATTAAATAATTTGGATGCTATGGACTTTAATAATTATTTAGAATTTTTTACATTTACAGTTTTCAAGTAATTATAGATAGAGATTAAATTGAAAGTTTTTTTGCCGAGGGTAGCAGAATTGTTATATATTGAAGGAGACAATAAAGAGTGTGTCTTCTGCTGGAAGTATAAATTTTATAATTCCAGCAGAAGACACACTCTTTTATTGTCTCCTTCAATAGATAGAGATAGTTAAAGCCAAATGAATTTTTATACAATTTCACCATGGATAACCTATGTTAACATGAAAAAATCTTTCATATCATTTACCTAACCATGAAGGCCTCAAAAAGGAAATATTTTAATGGATTAATAATAATAAAATATTAAAAAAATCAAATATTGTTACATTTTTGAAGAAATACCGTTTTTAAGATAATAATTTATTTAAGTGGATATCGATGAGGCAATCCAAAAAAAGAAGAAGATAGTGTAAATTATCTTCTTTTTTATGGATTGCCACTTAATTCACTTATCTGCCCGTCTCCAAAAATTACTCCAATCTTATAATAATCTATTTTTATTTATAACCAAAACAACGGTAGTCCAATCAATCTTTTTTTAAGTGAAACTTCTTTAGTGACGTATCTGTTTGATTTTTTTTTTTGTTTGTTACAATAAAGGGGAAATGACTCAATAGAGGGGAAAAAATTTATTAAAATTAGGAAATTTAAATTATTTCAATAACATCTACGGCTAAATAAGTTTCACTTCCCCTGTGAGCTTAAGTGGATGAGGTTTTTTTTCAGAATAAGGTGTTTCTCTTTAAAAGATCTACCCATCCACCCATTTTCGCCATACATCTAATTTGTTCCGGGAAACGAAAAACCATTTAGAAAAGGTAAATATGAAAGTTAATTTTTCAATTTTTGCCTCAGAATACGTCAAATTGCTCATTGAGTGATACCATTCTTGTCCCATATTCCCATTTGAAATGTTATTTGATTGGTAAAACCGCTAAAGGTGAATAACCAACATTTTCCTATGGGTGCGAAAAGTTGTCGTTTCCGTTAAATGTCTGCTAAGGGAGTGAATTCGAGCTGTCTTATTAATTTTATATGATTTGAATAAATGTCACAACCATCGTGATTTTCGCCATACTTCCAGTTTGTTCCGGAAAACGAAAAACCATTTAGAAATGATAAATATGAAAGCTAATTTTTCAATTATGACCTCAGAATACGTCAAATTGCTCATTGAGTGATTGATTACACTGTTTTTATCTTAAATTCATTAATTTGATTGTATTTACTTAGGCATTGAGAGTCCAGATTCGCTCAGTATTTTATCAGTCTGTTGTTGACAGGTTCGATCCAATAATTGTTGCGGTGTGGGATGAGAACCAGCCGATTGACTCGAAGAGGTTGCCGTTTGTTGATGACCGGGTGAAGTAGAGACTGCAGCGACGGCTGCTGTAGCGGCAGCTGCAGCTGCTGCTACTTGTTGGTGTTGTTGACTCGCGAGAAGAAGCCCACCGGGAGTCAGATTTGGAATTCCGATGTCTATTCCCAATTTTTCAAGTACTTTGAAGAAAATTCAAACATAACATAGTTCAAACGGTTAAAAACGTTCAAGTTGCTCTGCTTTTAATTTAAATATTTAAAAAAATATATATATATGAGTTAGGTTATGAAATGTCTGTGTTCGTGAGTGAGATTTGATTCAATTTTTTCGCTAGTACAATAAACCAAATTTAGCCTTTGGCTTATCTGAGTATGATTTAGTAATAGCGATTTTAATATAAATTTCTTAAAAACTTTAACAAAACGATTTAGATAAAAATTGGAGAGAATACTTACGATTACAAGGTCTAGAAAAAAGCTTTATATGACTCTTTTTTGGTCAACAACTCAACCACCAGAGTTGTTTATCAAAAAGAATGATAAATTTTTATAATTTTTCTAACTGATATAACAAAGAACAATTGACCTATCAATGAGAAGTGTTTTGACCGCGCTTTATTTGAAAAAGATATTTTATCACGAGACTATTGCGGATTATGCTATTAAAGTCTGTGGAGTCTTAAATCTGGACCAAGAGAAAAAAAGATGTGATCCACTTAGCTACAATCCAACGTCATTTTGCGTATAGCCCGCTAGTGGATCACATCTTTTTCTCTCTTGGTCCAGATTTAAGACTCCACAGACTTTAATAGCATAATCCGCAATAGTCTCGTGATAAAATATCTTTTTCAAATAAAGCGCGGTCAAAACACTTCTCATTGATAGGTCAATTATTCTTTGTTATATCAGTTAGAAAAATTATAAAAATTTATTTAAGATCATTATTTCAAGTTAGAAATAATTTTATATAAGTTCAAATATTATTTTCACTCAATATTTGACAAAAATTCCCTACAGTTGATTCGTGATTGAATCAAATGTAGAAAACATTCGGTTAAAAAAGAAAGAATTTAGTCTTTTTGATTTTTAGTCGATTCTTCCATGTTTTCAGCTGTGATTATCATTATATGGTCAAAACATCCAAAATGGAATGTAAAATAATCCGTTATTCCTCAGTATTAGATGAGAATCGATCGTTTTTTTATTTAAGTCGATTCTTTAATGTCTTCAGCAATAGAAACCTCGAAAATGCAATGCAGAATGGTTATTCCTCAATTACACTGCTCGACAAAAATTAAACAAAAATTTCACCCAGTGAACCTAACAATGGATTCCAGTAGTTTTTATTCTGATTATTATGCAATTTCCCGATTTTTTACAACACGTCAGAGTTTTGAGATATTATTGGTCAACATGACGAAAAATGCCAATTTGACCTTATTTATGAGTCTTATTAAATATTAAACAGCAATATTTGAAATCCAAATATTTTGTTGACGTAATAGAAAACAGCTTCCTCTTTGATTTTCAAATTACCACTTGAATTTAGCTCAATTAGATCTCGAGTTATAGCTATAAGACCATATGTTTTTATCCTTTATAATCATGTAGTTTTAGTTTTTTATTTATAACTCGAGTTCTAATTGAGCCAATAACAAGTGGTAATTTGAAAATCAAAGAGGAAGCTGTTTTCTATTACGTCAACAAAATATTTTGATTTCAAATATTGGTTAAATTTAATTTTCTCATTAATATATCAAAGAATAATTGATACGTCAACAAGAATTATTTTGACCGCGCTGATTTGAAAAAAGATATTTTTATCTCGCGAGACTACTGCGGATTACGCTATTGGAGTCTGCGGAGTATTAATTCTGGACCAAGAGAGAAAAAGATGTAATCCACTTAGCTACAATCCAACGTCATTTCGCGTATAGCCCGTTAGACATTCGGATGGATCACCATACATAGGCATTAGAGTCGCTATCGAATAAAATGTAGAAAACCTTCAGTCAAATATTGGTGTTTAATATCTAATGGGACTCGAAAATAAGGCGAAATGACCGATAATATCTCAAAACGCAGACATGTTCTAAAAAATTGGGAAATTGTATGATAATCAGTGTATAAAACTCTACTGGAATCCATTGTTAGGTATACGGGAAGAAATTTTTGTCGACAGTCAACAGATTACAATACTTTTATCTGCTTCGCAAGGATAATGTAAAAAAGGTGCTCATCAACAAGGGTGAAATTTCTATTATAGAATGCGTTTTGTTTCTATTAAATTTAGCCCCTTTTTAGGGTCTACCTTTTTTAATCTAATAAATTAGAAGTATTTTTTAGATTTAATGAAGACATAGATAGACCAAGGATAATCAAAACTATAAATTCCGTATATATATTTATTGAAATATCATTTTTTCATTCTGTTAAAAAAATGATTTGTGGAGGATTTACCCTCCTTCTTCAGAGATTAAAACAATCAACGAGGGAAGCTTATGGTGGCCTTAGACTGTAAACCCGCTAACTCACAACAAGGAAATTTTAAAGGACAGAGAAAAAACAAACAAAATTTAATATTGTTGTTATGGAAAGAAATTATATTTTACATTTTTTCTTCTACAACTTAGATCGTAATTTTATGTAGCAGTTTTACTTGGACGATACTGCATCTCTTTTTCTTTCGAACGGTATTAATATGTCATAAAAAATGGATTTAACAGGTTTACACTCTTAAGGAGGTTCTTTAGCGACAATCCACACAAAAAGTTTTAGCCTCGTAACCACTCTATAAATATGAAGGGAACTAAAATTTTAGGTTATGTTTTTTAACGTGACTGTCCACTCACACTACGAAATCTCTATATGGATACACAAATACTTGCTGGATCGTTTACAAGCCATTGTGCTTATATCCCCTCCACTAAAAATAATCACCCAAATATGTTTTTTTTGTTTTTTATAAAAACTAAGAGGTAAATAATTTCTATTTTTTTTAAGTTACTCCAAATATATTCTTCTAACAAATATTAGTTTTTCATCAAGATGGTGAAAGTCCTTCAATGAAAAAAAAAAATAATGATCATATCCCCACCCTTTCCCTATCTACCCTATGTTAAAAATGTCATTTTTAATTGCAATTATTTCATGTTTGGTGTGGTAAATCGTCTTCAAATTTTAACAGTATGTGTATTATGCTTTTAATGACTTATATTCCAAGTTTCAAAGACTTCTTGAATTTTTGCATTTGTGAAAGAACTACCTTAATATGTCATATATGATAAAAAATGGATTTGGCAGGTTTACACTCTAAGGCGACGATTTATCACCTCCTTCTTGCTTGCTTCCTATAACATAGCTTGTCTGGTGTTAGAGTTTGCTATTGACAGCAACAGAATTATCTGTATAACAGTATGATATCCAGACAGACCAAAGGTTAAATTTGATTTTATTGGATTCGGAGACCTTCAAAATGTGTAAAATAAAGAGTCAAGACATTAACAATGGAATGGTTAAATAGATTGTTATGCTTACTTGAAAGTTTGCTAGGTTTTGCGAGGTTTCGGTGCCGAGGAGATCTGCTTCGACGGTCCCGTTCCCTTTCTCTTTCGCGATCTCGCTCTCGTTCTCTTTCTCTTTCCCGTTCCCGTTCTCGTTCTCTTTCTCGCTCGCGTTCCCGTTCCCTTTCACGTTCTCGTTCTCGTTCACGATCCCTTTCTCGGCTTCGACTTCGGGATCGTTCAGGACGTCGTCGCTCTCGGCTTGAAGATCGTCGACTCCGGATGTCATCGCACCTGCTGATCCGAGACAGAGCCTGTTGACAGTCGGCTAGACAATTCAAGCCAAAACACTTAGAATTATGGACACCAGAGATGTGGCAATCATAGGTCCGCATTCGAATTTTGTATACCTTTATAATGAAATAGAATAAATCTGCTTAATATTTATTAATTATAAGACTATAGTTTATGTTTGATTTTTGAAGATTTTTTATTTACAAAATGGGCCGGGCTGGTATTATAAAATCTAATAAATAAATTTTGTATTTTTATTATAAGAACATGAATAAAGGCAGAGGCGCCGAGAGGGGGCTACAGCCCTGGGACCAGGCCTGAAAAAATAGGAAAGGGGTTTTTTGTCAGCGCACAATTTGAGCTAGAAAGTTAAAACTTGGTGGAGAGTTGCAGTTTATTAAAACAAACATGTGTGCCATATTTCAGCATCTTAATTACAACCATTCAATAGGTCATTAGACATTTCGATTGTTTTATGATATTTTTCCATTTTTGAGTCGAAAATTTTGAAGCTAAAAAGCCAAAAATCTAATCAGTTCTGGAAATATAAACATTTTACATTTTATCACCAAAATAAACTTTCTACAACTTTCCTTTCTTGAGTGATATAGATTTAGAAACCCAGACACACAGACAGAAAAAAGAATGATTGAAAATAATTTTAAACAGGATAAGCAGGGGAATTCAATTCTTCCGACCTTAAATAAAATATATATACTGTCCGTATATAAATAAAATAGACTATAATTCGATATTAAAGCACAATTCAGTTGTGGATGTTTTTATATGTCATTTGACGAAAGAGACAGATATGGTTTCTTTAATACAAATGATAATTACAATAATGGGGTATAATTAAAAAATTGTAATCTTCAAAAATCTGAAAATGAATCAATAAAATTATTGAATTGTAATTGAAGAAATTAAATTTAAAATAAATGGTAAACTATAGTAGGATAATTAAAATAATAAGCAGAATTGGAGTTGAAGCTTTACTGACCATGAATATGATGTAACTGTTTTCACCAGACATTGTGTACAAAAAAATTAATTATATTAATGGCATAGTATCAGACATTTTCTATATAGGTATATAAAAGCGAAAACTATCAAGAAATGATGACTATTGCCAAGAAAATTTAATATTTTTAGGCAAAATGCATGGCTAAACAAACTCATAGAGAATTGGACTTAATATTCTCGCACCGTACTTTGAAATTACTCAGTAGAAATGTTAAGTACGCCCAAGTGTGATGCAAGTGCATTAAGTCTAATTCATTATTATCAGAAAATATTCAGTTTGTAATTTTCATTACATTTCATTATAAATGGAACGGTAGTTAATTTTAGTCCAGTCATTAAGGCATTTTTCAGCTACATTCCAACTAGCTGGATTTTTGTTTAGGACTTTTAGTGGTTATAAATAAATTGTCAAAATTTCTCAATGAAAGTTAAAAAGTTAGAAGAGG
Source organism: Forficula auricularia (assembly GCA_024734495.1). NCBI lineage: Eukaryota > Metazoa > Arthropoda > Insecta > Dermaptera > Forficulidae > Forficula > Forficula auricularia. The sequence goes on along the minus strand of JALMQS010000128.1, from coordinate 40,118,688 downwards.
TCACATGTCACGAATATTAGTTTTTTGCAAATATTTTGCTTTCTATCAGTCGAACGGTAAAAATAGTTCTTATAAAAAATACAGGTCAGATAATTTTCTACAAAAAAGTATGTGAATTTTTTTCGTACGAGCAGTCATTTTGAAGTTATACGGCTTAGAAATAATCAACTGTATAGTCTCTAATTACCAAAGGACTGATTTCCAGACCACCATCAAAATCAAGTGAAAGTTTCTACATAATATTTGATTTATTAACATATTTACTATCGCTTTAATATTTAATTTCAAAAAATGATTATCTTTAGAAGGGTGTGAGAGGGAGGATACAAATATGCCCAACTGGCAGGGGTTTACCCAAAGAGGTGCCCCTGAAATGAAAACCGTAAATACTAGAGCAAATCCTCGAAAATCTATCTATCGTTGAAAATTTATTTAAAATAACTTTATTTCAATAATTTCCGGGATTTTTTTTTTAAATAAATTGTTGATTTTTTTATTGAATTACATTTTAAACCAGGTTTACACAATCGGGCGAGTGGCGAGGCGAGGCGCGAGCGGCAAACCCAGAGTTTACACATTCGTTGAGCTCTGCTTATTTATTAATTAATTGGTTTTTCATTTTTAAAACCTTCAAATAGTTCATGTCAAATCTTATTATATAATAAATTAGGGAATTTAAATAATTATTTATCTAATTATGGTGGAGACGAACTTGTTTATATCGACTCGCGAGCGCGAATGTGTAAACCTGGCTATAAAGTTCTTTATTAAATAAAGGTTTTTTATAAATAACTTTATTCATTTAATAAATAACTACATTATTTTTATAAAATTCAGAATTGTTTGTCAAAAAAAAATTTCTGGGTACATGCTTGACAAGTGGATTCAATTTCGTTTAAAATCAATCAAATGGAAATATTTAATGAACGTTCAAACATTTTAGGGTCATTCCATATCAAGTCATCCAGGCCATGTCCCCCACTACCTCCGATTTTGATGAAACTTTGTACTTTTTATCGTCTTACATAGTTATGAAAGTATACCAAATTTTATATTTTTATCTTAACTGGATTTTTTATATGACTTTGAAATATTGGTAAAATAGCCGTTATTTTTTTTTTTTAATGATATTGATGTGAGAAGGTGCATGCCCTAAAGGCCTATATGGGATGGCCCCTCCATCGTGAAAGGAACCGAGTAGAAGGAAAGAAGCAGGGATCACAAGCCAAATCTCAGAAAGTTAGATACAATCCAATTTACTAAGTTTTTTAAGGGCTTCGAGCAGTGGTAAATTCTCTGTGCGATAAATTAGGTTAAATTTATCTCCCACTTAATTTTTTTTCCAGACCCTATACTTACAGAAAAAATGTCTGGGTATAGCCGGGAATCGAACCCGAGACCACCGGGTTGCCAGCCAGACATGCTGACCACTACACCAGGGAGGCGTTTTGCCGTTTCCTAACCTCCGAAAAGAACTTGTACATTCAATGAAAAATATTTGTATCTTGGACATTTATGGTGCAAATCTTATGAAAATATGCAGTATTGTTGAGTGAAAAAATACAAGGTTTCATCAAATTTGGTTTTTCCTAGATGATTTGGTGTGGAATGACCCTTTAAGAAATTGTTCCCCTTTTCAATGAAATATTTAAAAAAAATGCAAATATCTTGTTTTTATTAATAAAATCTAAAAATATTTTATGGAGGAAAGACCGGTCAGTAAAAAAAAATGTAATATTTTTTTGAAATCTCTCTGTGACTAGAGACTTACCTACGAAGACGAGTGGGGGCGGCGGTGCTGCCGCCTATAGGTGAAGGTGAGAGTCTGCGGTGTGAACTAGGAGGTGTTGGAGATCGACGTCGATATGAAGAAGTAAAATGTGAAGAAGAGGTTGATGTATACGAAAGAGGAGAACGTCGAACTCGACGACGAGAATGGCTGCTAATACTAGTACTAGTACTAGGATATGGCCGATCTTTACTTCGAGATCTAGAACGTCGCCGATCTCGCATTCTTCGATCCTCTTCCTTTGATTTATAATTCCTAATAAATAAAAAAAAATGTCAACTATTTTTAGACCAAAGAATGGTTGTTAAATTAATTATTATAAGTGGAAACTTTAAACTAAAGGTGAGGTATAACCTCTGAGGATATTTAAATAAGCCGTAAGACTAGTATGTCAGTTGTAAACTCTTTAACGTTGGCGGGTAAAAGGCTGGATGGCCAATCAGATGAAAGTGCCTGTCATCTGATTGGCAGGCACTTTCATCTGAAGGCCATCCCAGCCTTTTACCCTTTGCCAACGTTTAAAAAGAGTCTTACCAACCGACATACAACTGGTCCTAAGAGCCAGCTGATGTAGGGGTAAAGTCCTTGTAAGTTGCAAGGTAAAGCCTTAAGATTCACCTTGTGCCCAACCGAATGGCCAATCAGATGACGCACTTTCATCTGATTGGCCATCCTGCTGAGCACAAGGAGAATTTTAAGGATTCACCCTTTGTCAACTTTTACAAAGACTTTACCAACCGATATACAACTGGCCCTTAATACTTGAGAAGGCAACTTGTAAAAAAGATTTAAGACCCCCTCCGATATTTCTAATTATAGTACAGTTTTTAGAAAGGAAGTTAATACATACGAGAATTTTTATTATATTATATTTATTACTTATTAATAAAATAATACAATATTTTCAACCAAGGAAATATGTGTCTATTTGAGAAAGATTTTATTCTCAAAATCAACTCGCGATATTTAATCAATTTTATTAACGAATGTCTCATGTGTCTGACTAGTTGCCCGGAAAGGGTCTTAGTGCTTGGGTTCGACTCCCGAGGGGACAAGAGCCTCCTACATTCAATATAAATATATCTATTAAAATCTTTGATTTGACCTAAATTCATTTTCGTTAATAAAATTGATTAAATATCGCGAGAATAAAATCTTTCTCAGACACTCATTTCCTTGCATTTAATTGCCTCCGGTATGGTCCGTTGCTGAATCTTTATTTCAGTTAAACAGTAATTTTTACTTAGATATGGTACTATGTTTTAAAATTATAAATTGTGGTGTTTTTGAGGCTCTTGAAAACCTTGAAAACAGATGTAATGTCTTCGTTAGAAAAAGGAAATAAAATTTCTTTATATTCTAACAAATTTATTTTCATGAAAAACTTATGAGACGTTTCGGCGGATATTCTCACACCATCATCAGTCTACAAGGAAAACATAATCTTAATTACAGTAAATTACTAATTACATTATTATGATTATGTTTTCCTTGATGATGGTGTGAGAATATTCGCCGAAACGTCTCATAAGTTTTTCATGAAAATAAATTTGTTAGAATATAAAGAAATTTTATTTCCTTTTCCTAACGAAGACATTACATCTGTTTTCAAGGTTTTCAAGAGCCTCAAAAAACACCACAATTTATAGTAATTTTTACTATTCCAATCGAATTGAATGGAGTAAAAATTTTTGGCTTTCGTTATATGTTGCATGTTTGGAGGGGATGGTCTCAAGGGTCTGACTAGTTGCCCGGAAAGCGTACTAGTGCTTGGGTTCGACTCCCGATGGGACAAGACTCTCCTACATGCAATATAAACATATCTATTAAAATCTTTGATTTGACCTAAATTCGTTTTCGTTAATACAATATTTTGTTCAAACCATGCCTCATATTAGCGAAAATGTTTTTGTTTCACAGCACCCCACTATAATGGGGCCTTTGTGCTGGGCCATACCTAGCTGCGGCGGCGGCCCTAGATATATTTGCCATTGATAAGGACGGAATGAGTGAATTTGTGGAATTTTTTCAATTTCTAAATATCGACAGGTATAAAAATCACCCAAAAAAGGCTACTTTGGAGCTCTCTCACGTAATTTTAAATTAAAAAATAAATAAATAAATCTAATTCTATCTGAAGAGATCTTTACAAAATAAAAAATTATTTTTTATTTTTGATCCCTCATAAAATTCGACATGGCCCAAAAGAATGATTCATTAAAAATTTATTTTAATATGGTTTTTGAATTGCGATAAAATGAATACATTTAACTTTCCAAGTTTTTATTCTATTTAGTTTACGAGCTTCTACAAACATTGTAGAGAAGTTATAGGGCCTCATTTTATTTTTTAAACGAAACCCTTAAAATTAATAACAGTTCATGCTTGCTGAAAAATATTTTTTATTGATAATGAAAGAAACAATTTTATGGAATTTAAGATAAGTGTTATTTAGTTTACTTGTTGTTTTTTTAAAGTCACGTTGATGAACAGAAATCTTTCGGGGAATGGTGTTATATGTAGAAAATTTAAAAATATTTTATATCTTATTCATGAGGTTTCAGCTTTTAATTCTGTATCCATTTTCAACTGATAATAAAGATAGTTCAAAACATCGGTGTGTGTGTATTGAATTCACTTTTCCTACTAGTGCGAGGAAAGTTTTTTTTTGTCGAAAAGTCGTAAATTTTAACCAATTTTCTAATTTTAACATGGATGATCTATCGTAAGAAGAAAGAATTTTCTAGTTCATGTTATTTACTTTTTGAAATTCATGTCTAAGAGTCGTTCACAATGATGGCCCAAACACTGTTCCATTTTATATGTATTAGACTCGCTGTAGGATGTTTTTAGTAGGATCCTATGGGAAAGCAAAGATAACATCTCTCATCGAAATAAATTTTCTAACATTCTATTATTGGCCCACGCACACACCGGACTTTTTTCCTATGGGAATTCTGAAAAGCAATGACTATGCAACATGAGAGATTTCAAGTTGCCGATAATAATAGATTTAAATTTTTTTGGAAAATCATAAGAGAGTGAGTGTCATCCGATGTGTGAGTGTGATCCGATGAAATGGATTATTTTTAATTATACAGGGTGGGGCATAAAGATCTACCACATTTTGAAGAGGTATAAAAAATGAAAAAAATTAACTTGAAAAAGCTGAATATATTTTTGAAAAGAACATAAAATAAATTTTTTAAAAATGTGTATTAAACATTATCAAACAAAAAAATAAAAAAGGGGGGAGGTCGGTCAAAAATGAAAATTCTAGCCCTTTCGACCAAACTCAACCAAATTTTGTATACATATTTTGTGGACCCACCAGTAGGCTAGAAATGCAAAAACTAATCAAATTTTGTATACATAGTTTGGTCGAAGGGGATAGAATTTTCATTTTTAACCCCCCCTTTTGGGTGGTTAGTTTTTGCATTTCTAGCCTTCTAGGAGCCCACAGTAAATGTATACAAAATTTGGTTGGGTTTGGTCGAAAGGGCTAGAATTTTCATTTTTAACCCCCCCCCCCCCATTTTGGGTGGTTAGTTTTTGCATTTCTAGCCTTCTAGGAGCCCACAGAATATGTATACAAAATTTGGTTGAGTTTGGTCGAAAGGGCAATAATTTTCATTTTTGACCCCCCTCCCTTTTTTCGTCTGATATAATATTTAAAATACATTTAAAAAAAATTATTTTATGTTCTTTTCAAAAATATATTCAGTTTTTTTCTACATAGTTAAATTTTTTCATTTTTTTATACCTCTTCAAAATGTGGTAGATCTTAATGCCCCACCCTGTATAATTAAAAATAATCCATTCCATCAGATCTAATTTATGACACTCTCTTATGATTTTCTAAAAAAAAGAACTATAAAATATGTCCAGCCAGCATCAATGAGCTCAAGTACATATTGCATTCAAGGGCTATATGGTAGATGAGATCCCAAAGAACAAACTAGATACATTTCCTACCAGTTAACATGGAATAATGTTTAAACAGTTTTTAAAAAATAAATACCATGTTCAATCTAATCTGTCGTTGCCACTAAAAAATATCTTTGAAGAGACATGAAGTTTTATTTTTATTTTTAAATCCTTCAAGTGTATATCAAATTTAGGGAACGCGGTGTTGGTTTATAGTGAAACATTGTTAAAATTAAATTAGGTTGGAGTTGGTGGTGTTTCACAAGGAGAAAAATTAAAATACAAAGATTTTTTTAGTTTACTCTATATATTTCGAGCTCTTAACTCATCGTCAGGAGAACATTGACTAAAGATAACATGAAATAATGAACAGAATTTATTTTAATTTTAATATGATGGACAGTTATTTATGACTTAGTGTAAATATGAAAGCATTATCAGAGGGATGGGATGGCCTTAGAGCCGAAAGAACAGATGTAGGGGACAAAGGGCTGGAATAAAGAAAAGATATTTATACTTTATTGGAGTCAGCCGAAATTAAAAAGGCCATACACCTTAATCAAAACATCTTGAACAATCAAACAGACATCAAAACTTCACCAATAATTGACATCTTAATCAATGATATTTAATTTGAATTGGAGTGCGATGAGAGTGTATGGTGGGTTTATTTTTAATTTTTATTTATTTTTTTAAATAGAAAATAAGAGATGAAATTTTCGCTATGCACCCTCATTGCATTCCATAGTTTATTGCCCTCCTTTATAACACATACATAATTTTCGGCAACTTCCAAGTATAAATATCTTTTCTTTATTCCAGCCCTTTGTCCCCTACATCTGTTCTTTCGGCTCTAAGGCCATCCCATCCCTCTGATAATTCTTTCATATTTACACTAAGTCATAAATAACTGTCCATCATATTAAAATTAAAATAAATTCTGTTCATTATTTCATGTTATCTTTAGTCAATGTTCTCCTGACGATGAGTTAAGAGCTCGAAATATATAGAGTAAACTAAAAAAATCTTTGTATTTTAATTTTTCTCCTTGTGAAACACCACCAACTCCAACCTAATTTAATTTCAAGTGTTTATGCCTGGACCATTTTTTTGTTTGTTTATTGATTAGACCCTCACGAAGGCAAGGCCTAAATACATAAATACGATAGATGAATAGAGCTCTAGAGTGAGATCAGAGGAAGTTTGTTGATATGGCTTTTCAATATAAATTTAAATATATAAAGTTGTATATTTTAGTATAAAATTTTTAATACCTTGATTCAGATGCCATTTTGGCTTCTCGTCTCTCGTTCATTTCCCGGCTGTTTGAATATCCTTCTCGGATTGTTCCAGAACCACAACCAACTGCTGTTTCTCCTAATTTATTAACACCTCTGGAGGATCTACTTTCTCTGCTACTGTTACTTGAACTGCTTGAAGTACTACTAGAACTGCTACGAGAGCTGCGTGCATTCTGTCAAAACAAAAGAAAATAGAGAAAATTCAATTGGAATTGGTAGGGAATAATAGATCCAATATAAAAAATAAAATGTATGTACTTTTGAAAAATTTATTTATAATAACTTATGAGTCAATTTATTTCCATAATTTATAGAATTTGATAAAAATACTATTTTCTTATAAAATAATACATTATGGAAAAATACAAAACTATTCAATCTCAGTTAATTATTAATATTAACAATACTAATAAGTAGAAATGTGAAAAAATAAAGCATTAGGATTCATGCCTTTTATATAATCTCTTCAATCAATATAGATTTGTTAATAAATGGCAATTAGATCATCTAAATATATACCTTAGATGATTCCAAGATAGTACAGGAAAAAACTAATGGGATCAAGTCAAAAAAGTTTAAAAAATATAAAATTTTAAAATAATTCATTCTATTTAAATGAAAAATAATAATTTCATCATTATATTTGTTTTATTTAATAAATAATAAAATCTGTGCATTCACTAAAAAAAGTTATGCCTGGATATATAAAAGAAAAAAAAATACATAAATGTAGATCGAATGGAGTACCTACTGCTTTTTTTAAAGGTTGATTATTATTAATAACCCCTAAAACTCTACAAATTTCAGTGATTTGGCAATTTTTTTGTCTAAGTACGGTTTAAGCTAGGTAGTTGAAACTTAGCAGCATATGTCGACCATACTGAGTAAAATTTTAAAGAATTTAATCTTTAGGACAAATTCTAAGATTTTAGTAGATGAATCCCCTCTGATATCGCAATTTAATAATGTTTCTACTAAAATCTTAGAATTTGTCCTAAAGATTAAATTCTTTCTCTTTTAAAATACATTTGTTAATCTGAACTCGAGCTGATTTTTTGAAAAACATTCCAACTATTTTCAAAAAAGATGCTCAAATCTTTAGTTTTATTTTTAAAGAATTGTTGAAATTTCTAATCTAATCTTGGTGTGAAAAAATAATCTTTCGCACCTACCTATCAATATTGTTACATAATTCACACAACCCGGGGGTTTAACCCGGGAGAAGATTTAAAATTTTCAACCTGTTCTTCAGTTTTAAAATACAATAAATAAATAATTGTATTAGAATAGAACTGGGTTTACCAATAATGCAATAACAATAATTTTCCCAATAAATATAGGATCATAGTCCCACTTTGCTGTTTGTTATCCCATCATAATCGATATTCTCTCAGCAATTCGATGAGAACTAGAGTCCACAATTCAATTCGTTTTATGTGACAGTGCTTGGTGACAATATTATCATGAATGTTTGCTGTCATGATAGCTATCAGGGCAAATGAGGATTTAGGGGAGGATTATTGATTTTACCCCATTAGAAATAACGCCATAGTAGTATCTATAAAAAAGAAAGAGCGGGGATGGACCAGGAAATCGAGACCGCTAGTTAATTCCCGATCTCCTATTAGTCTGATAGCTCATCTCTAAATTGTGCATTTAGGGTAACAGGAGAATGCTTCGAGGCTTCTCTCCAAAGATGGGATGCAATATTTGAGTCAAGAGCGAATTTGAGCCTATTATAGGATAAGAAGTGGACTTAAAAAAGCGTCTGGTCCGGAATAAAATAGAGTAATTGAAGGTAATGGAAAGCAGCACAGGGTAGTGAGGAAAGAAAAAATTAACACATCAAATAAGGTGTAATTTATTGGATTCCTTCCTCGTTTCATTTCAAACCGAAGTTTCGGAGGATTCCTCCCTTCTTCTTCAGGGCTTCAAGAGGTCAATGAAGGAATTTTATTCCTCCGAAACGTCGGTTTTAAAGGAAACAAATAAAATGCCTTCATTAATCTCTTGAAACCCTGAAGGAGGGAAGAATCCTCCGAAACGTCGGTTTGAAAGGAAACAAATAAAATGCCATCATTGACCTCTTGAAACCCTGAAGGAGGGAAGATTCCTCCGAAACGTCGGTTTGAAAGGAAAGGAGGAAGATTCCAATAAATTACACCTTATTTGATATGTGTTAATTTTTTCTTTCCTCACCACCCCTGGGCTGCCCTCCATTACTTTCAATTAAAAGTTCTACCAGTCCGTCTCTCCAGAGAAAATTTCGTTGCAAATAAAATAGAGTTTTTGCTACAGAAGTAATGAGGTCATTTTAAGAAAGGTCATACTACAGAATAACACTAAATATTTGTCCCAAAATTTCAATGAGTTGGATTCAAAGGAAATATCATAAAAGTTTCTATCCAAGCGACTATATATTAGACAATATTGTGTCTTGGCTGCATTAAATTTCATCATTTTAAGAGATCCCCAATTTTTAAGTCTGCATAGATCTAAATTAATTAATTGAGCAAGATGTCTGCAAGATTGTTTTGCAAGGAATGAGTGTTATGGAGAGTACTATTATGTAATAATGGATTGAATGGGAAATTCAAAGGGTCATAATTTAGATAAGAAATAACATGTGGAAATTATAAAACTGTGAGGAACTCCAGCATTAGTAGAGGAGAGAATGATATATTATACTATATATTAACCAGAATCTTAATACTCTGGTTTGAGAGAAAGATTTCAAACCACTTGTAGAGGTTCTTGTTGTTCAATGTGAAAAGCCATAAAACATCTCTTTTTTGAGGAAAATAAGGATTTTTAGTGGAGAAAGTTGGTTAGTAGTGAGGTAGTATACCCCCAGTTTGATCCTATTGCAGATAAATGTGCCGCTCTTACCATATATGGCTAATTAATCATTCTCATCATGTCATGTAAAGGGTATAGACATCTACACAGGCGACGGTAATTTGTTTATATAGGGTCGTTTAGTTTATTTCTATTCTCAAGCTAATTCTTAGGTTAAAATAATGCAAATCAAAACTATCTATAGTATAAAGTTAAAATCGAGCAAGTCAAATTAGAACTTTGATTTCGGTTTTTTAAGAATTCAAATTTAATTGGCATTAAATTCCGAATAGAAAATGTATTTTCATCTATATTATTGGAAATTATGGAAAGAAAAGGTTCATTTTTAAAGATGTTCCTTTCAAAGTGATTCAAAAAACAACGTTTTTCAAAAATAAATTAAATAAAAATGCAATTAATTTGTTTAAAAGAAAGAAATTAATCAAAAAAATTGAAAAACATTGTTTCTAAATTAAAGAATCGATAAAAATTACCCAAACTTAAATAGATTATACATGCTCAGACAAGAATTTAAGAGTCCTAAAATAGTTTACCCTCTTTACAAAGATAGATAGTTCCAACTTACTCGATATATATCCTTTAGGAAGTGAGAATCGTGCGACTCTTCGGATACTCACCCTTTCCCCTGCGCTCTAACCGGGTCCCCTCGCTCACGAGGACGCTGCGAAGAGCGTTCGCCCCCGGACCTGGCGCTCTTCCTGCCATTGTCTGCTCTGGTCCATGCATTCCCAGGTATGTTTAACAATATATGTTAATAACTGATTTTGGCAAGCGTTTTTGGATTTTGTTTTGGGTGAGACTTTATGAAAATTTCCCTAACAGACCCTTACGAGCTTCATAAGACAAATAAAATTCCCATTCTCCAAATTTATATGAAAATTAAAGTTCAAATGAAATTGTTTTTAACATTTAAGGCATTTTTTTGGAGGAGTGGCGATATTTTGAACAAATAATAAATTTAATGATCAATATATTTCTTTTAATAGTTTATTTTGCCGAGTGAAGTAGAATTAAGAGGATGTGGCCTTCTGAATACAAGTTTTTATGGATAATTAAAATAATTGCTAATAGGATTGAATTCACCCCCCTTGTGTATTGAACCCAAGTGTCAAAAAGTAATAATAAAGACCAAGGTGAGGCCAATCTGACATTTTTTTTAAATAATTGATTTCCGGCCAATCTGATATATCAAGTTTAAAAATTGGTACCCACAAATTTTAATGTTCATCATTAAAAATTCCGGGATCAAGTGATTTTAAACCTACCTCTAAATCTAGTAGATAAAATAGAAAGATAGGGTTTTCAAATTTTGATGGTTTCACCTCGACCATTGAATTGAAGTGAACCACTTACAAAAATGCAAATTTTATACGTTGGCCCGAATTGATATTTGGCTCTTGTTATCAATGAAGGGCCAATAGAAGTGTCGGTTTGTAGTCTGTTAGTTGGCAAACGGTCAAACCTTAGTATTCACCATGTGCCCGGTTGGATGACCAATCAGATGACACTAACTTTCATCTGATCTGGCCAGGCACTTGGTGAATACTAAGTTTGACCGTTTGTCAACTTAACAAAGATTTTACAAACCGACGTACAACTGGCCCTAAGAGAGTGAATATAATCCTTCTGACATCTAATGAAAATTATCCATAACAGCTCGAATACAGAGAAGACATTCTGGTGTTTTTCTAAAAAAGTATACTTTTTGTTTCTACAAAGAAATATTTAGAGTAATCGAAGAGTAAATAAAAACAAGTGGATAAATTTTTATGAGATAGAAGATCAGGAACTGTTTTTTTAATGAGTAGAGAATAAATTACTCACAAATTGAAGTGGACCACTTACAAAAATTCAGGTTTTTGACTGGTAATTAATTGTTCGAGCTTTAAAACCTTAATTATTCAATAGTAATGGGTTTTGTGTTAAAAAAATAAAGACATCTGAACGAGTGTTAAAAGCTACAATTTATTTTTTACAAGTCGCAATGGCGTAGCGGGGGGGGGGCTATCATGCCAAATGGGCGCCAAATGGTCTCCAAGACAATCAAGATAAGTATCTCAACCAAAACATTTTGTGAAAAAACAGGCCAAGTTCGAAAAAGTAGTGAAATTTAGTGTTCAGCCAAGTTATATTCGCCAAGAATAATTAAGTTGAGAAAATAGTAGATCTCTCAAATTAATTATTCTTGGCGAACTTCTGTCCCACACTCTACTAGCAGGCAAAAATTCATGTTGCTGGGATGATTGGAAGTAACTTATGGGTTTTGATGACCTGTCAGTCAGTGCCAAAATTAGCTATTTTCTCAGAAACTATTTAAGATATATTATTGAAATTTGGTACTCTCCTCAAGATGGATTACATAAGTACATGTGTGCAATTTCAGGTCTATATCTCAAATGGGTTCCGAGCTGCAGGGGGTCGGAATTGGCTAGTGTAAATAGCGTACAGCGTGTACGGACAAGTCACTGCTAGAACTTGGCCTGCACACGCTGTGCGCTTTGATATTAGATTACTATATGCTTCTAGAGGGGACGCCAATAGTGTCAGTGCCGGCACCAGTTATGTTCACTAAGGGCCGGTTGTATGTCGCAGTAAATGCTTTTACCACTAACACATGGTAGATGGTAAATGGATGGACTGGGATGGCCAATCAGATGACAGGAACTGTCAGTGCCTGGCATCTGATTGGCCATCCCAGTCCCTCCATTTACCATCTACCCTGTGTTAGTGGTAAAAAGCATTTACTTTGCGACATACAACCGGCCCTAAGTCACTGACAAATCCAACAATTAATTACCATTAAAAACTTGAATTTTTGTAAGTGGTTCACTTGAATTTGTGAGCAGTTTATATATAAACATATAATAAATTAGTATAACATCAGAAAAAATATAATAGTCAAATATTTAAAATATTAGTTGAATAAAAGATTTCACTGTCGATGGTAACAGAATTGTTTTTATTTTAAGTTAAAAAATAAAATGAGAGGTGGACTTCTGTTTTTAAATAAAATAATTTTTAATTATTTCTAGAGACTATAGTTTCGAAGGCATTGCCTTCATCATCAGTCTATCGCAAATATTTCAGTATTTAGTTACATTCAAATTAAGATTTATATAATAATGATGATGAAGGCAATGCCTTCGAAACTATAGTCTCTAGAAATAATTAAAAATTATTTTATTTAAAAACAGAAGACTCCATCACTTATTTTATTTTTTAACTTAAAATAAAAACTTAAAATATTCCTATTAATTTATTTTTATATATTTTTTTGAAAAGATATATTGACCATACATAATAAAAAAAAATGAAAATTTAAAATAAAAAATAAATTATCATGATTTGTTCAAAATATCTTGAAAAAAGACAAAAATAAGAATGATAAAATTTATATTATAGGCATGTCAATTATATTTAAATCAATAATTTAGAATGATAAAAAATATTTGTATCTAAATAGTAAGTAAAGGGTTTTCTTTATTATATCCTAACAAACCTTTATTTTTATGCATACCTCATGTGGGTCCTTAGAGATGTTTTTTGAATTTCTTGCTGAATATATATCCTGACAAATGAAATGAAAATATAAATATCTTTTAGTTTATTTATTTATTTTTTTAATAAGAATTTTAAATTAATATTTAATTAGATAAATAACTAAAAAAAACTCACTTGTTTATCTTGAAAAGAATCACTTAAATCTTCATCACTAGCATAATTTGCTAATGATTCCATTTTCTTAAAATAATATTTTGATATTTATTAAATCCATGCAAAAATGGCGATTAGGTAGACAATTTGTGGAATCGGGCTTCGATTTCTTGAAAGTGCCGTTTTAACGCATTGCCTAAGCATGGCCGCACCTTTAGCCAATCAGCGATAGCGTAAATCCCGCCAATTTCAAATTTGAAATTGCTCTATCAGTGCAAATTAGGGTCAAAATGTTGTCTCTCTCAAAATAAACGATTGATTTAAGATATCAGGCCTAATAAAAATTAAATTAAAACTTTAAAGGCCTAAAGGGCAAAAGAAATGGTCACTTTTCAAAAGAGTAATGAACATTTTTTATTCCTAGAGGAAGTAGTTGTGCGCTTTTCTATGAGCGCCCATGCAGTGGCGTAGCGGGCTTAACTCAAAACTCACGCCCGGGACACAATACATTTTTAGCCCCCCCCCCCCCCCCCCGCCCCATTCGAAAACTATATAATATTATATGTAAAATAAACTCGCAAATAAATAAAGTCATAGGCTCAAGCTAGGCTTTAAATTTGAGACAAAAATGTAGTTGAGAAAACAAGACTAGATTTTGAAACGTATATAAATATATGGGTATGATCATCTAGAATATTAGTTCAAAAGATATCTATTATTTATTTTAGATATTTATAATGAAATATTTTAAAAACACGCAGTTTTAAAACATTAAAAAAGAAAATATTTATTATCTCTGAGATACATATATATATATATATATATTTAATAATAATATATGATTATAATACATTAATAAAACTAATTACTATGTATAACTTTTCCTTGCTTTTGATGAAGCAAATTTGATCAATAATATCATCAAAGTTGATCATTTCAAAGTTTTCTTATTTAAATAATTCTAATAAAAAATTAACAGGGGGTATGATTTTTTAGAAAATATTTATAACATCTCTAGAAATCTTATTATGTGTAATCTGGCATAAAAACTAGTTTAATTTAATGTTTATTTAATTGGTTTTGAAGGTGTCCAAATATTTTTTTAACATGACTGTATAAGTACAATAGAGTGTTATTGTAATTGTTTTAAAATAACAAGCGTAAGCTACATTGCGTTTATAGAAATAAAATAAATAGTGTTCTGAAAGAAAGAATGTTTGTACTTTGTACATTGCAAATGTTTATTATAACATATTATTTTATCAGACAAATCAAGAAAGGAGATAATTTATGTAACCTCAAATATATTTTCCAGAAATCAATTATAATAAAAATAAAAATTATCCAGCAATTTTTTGTTTTGCGCCCCTTTGTGAGTAGCGCCCGGGGCATGATGCCCCCCCCCACCTTCGCTAATTCACTGCGCCCATGATGTTGGTTATTATTTCAATCATTCTTCCTCAGCTCTAAAATAAATCTATATGTAATGACTATTTTATTTTTTTGACAAACTCCGTCTTGGCTAAATAGATATAATAAAGATAAAAACAGTTTGTGGTGTCAATTTTCAGCGGCTTTTTAACTCAAACCCATATTGGCAGAAGTGCTTAGAATGTGCGCTAAATAAGTTTTCAGTGCTACCAATACACAAACTAGCTCTTTACTTATTACAAAAATAAGCAAAGAAGATATATGCTCCCTGAACATGATTATGAAGTTATTTTTAAATTTAATGACAAGAACAATCAATTTACAATTCACCTAAAATAACCCTTGATATATATTTTTAATAGTAAAATTAAAAGTTATTTCATGAAATTTCAATATCAAATTTCTAATGTTGGTATGAGCATTTAGTTAGAAACGGTTATAGAAAATTCAACATATTTTGAATTTCTTTTGAACTTCAATATGATTAACAAATAAATTATCATTTCAATTTGGCCTAATTAGATAACTTTTAAATTATTTGATAATATTAATAAATAGAAGAAGACAGTTTAAATTTGAATATTATATGACATGTTGATCAATAATGGATTATAATTTTTAACAATAAATATTGACGTTGTCCTTAAAAGATGTATCTGTTTAACATTCAAAATAAAGATGATATATATAATAGCGTACAACAGGATTTACGAAGCAAAGGAATTAAACATGCAAGAGTTAAAAAATCAAATACAAAACAAGTAATTATATATTTATTATATTGAAAGTTTTTTGCCGAGAATAGCAGAATTTGTATAAATTGAAGGAGACAATAAAAGAGGGTGTCTTCTGCTGGAATTTATTTATAACGAAATCTCCATACATTAATTCCTGTGAATCAATTGTAATAGACTGATGAAGAGGGCAAAGCTCTCGAAACTATAGTCTCGTTATAAATAAAATAAAAATTTAGAATTCCAGCAGAAGACACTCTTTTATTGTCTCCTTCAATGTATATTGTTTTTTTATATTTTTAAGTTGAATGTGAGATGCAAGCAACATGACTTATTACGGCTGTGATTATGTCAAGTGAACATTTTCTTGGAATGATCACCCATCTAAAAACTAATCACGCTGATTGCTGCTTGAATTCTGTTATCAAAAAACAAGGGCTAAAGCGAAGACCAGATGCCCTCTTTCAAAAAACAACTTGAACTTTTTTCATAGGTTCAGTTTATGATCTCGGTTCGATTAGATTAAAAATGCGTTCTCAAACAAATTTTGTAATGTTCGGTTAAGATATTTTCAGTTCGGTTCGTATACCTTCATTTCGGGCTGGTTTTTTAGGCCTACAACAGGCAACGACTTTCACATATTCGAATTTTCGCTTCTAGATCGTGCCTAGATTTTATTATTATTATTATTATTTATTCCATTTATACAAAGGTACATACCCATTTTTGGCTTTGGTATAAATATACATATAGTTTTATTAACACAATCTAATTCTGCTTTTCTTTTTCCACCTCCATCGAATATTTCTTTTCTTCATGCTTCAGGAATTCCATTATTTCTCTCCCCATCATTCACTTCCTCAGCTGAACGTCCAACCCTTTCCATCCTTCCTGGCATTTCTTTTGATTCGACCTCATTAGAATATCAATGTTAGGTGTCACCTTAGGTTCTGACCTCTCTTGGAATGACCATATTATCTCAGTAGCAAAAGCTGCAGCATGTAAGCTTGGCTTTCTTTTCCGAACCAAACGCTTTTTCACCCCCCACTCAACTCCTTATATTATACAAGGCTCAAATTCGGCCCTGTCTTGAATATTGCTCTCATCTGTGGAGAGAGGCCTCCAAGCATTCTCTTAATACTTTAGATGCAATTCAGAGGCGGGCTATCAGACTTATAGGCGATCTCGACTCCCTAGCCCATCGTAGATCTGTCTCCGGCCTTTCCCTTTTTTATAGATATTACCATAGCTTTTGTTCTGACGAAATAAAGTCGATAATCCCACCAAAGGCTTCATTTGCGCGAAATACACGATTTTCTAAGATTCAACACCCCTACGCGCTTAAACTGGATACTAATCGAACAAACGCATTCGCCAATTCATTTATCCCTATGACATCTAGAGACTGGAACTCTCTTTCCAGCAACTTATAACCTTCAATCTTTCAAGACCAGCATCCACAGATATCTTCGACTCCTACCCAATCCCTAAATCTCTTCTTATCTTCACGATACAAGGGTCCACTGCGGACTACAGAGGTTGTACCTTCTTGGTGCAACTTCTTCTTGTACCAATATTATTATAAAAAAAAGTGTCTTTCTTTCTTCTTTCTTCTTTTATCTTCTTCTCTTCCTTCACTATTCCCTCCGAATCTCCCAAGATTATGTGTTGCCACATCTCGCTCTTGTCCATATCTTTATCTCACTCTCTTTCACATTCTTCCACTCAAAGTAATTCTCTCTTCCGATTTCTTCTTTGATTTTTTGTATATTTTTGTATTATATTTTGTAAGTCTTCGAAACTATAGTCTCAAACAAATAAATAATATATATATACAGATATATCATCTCGATATATATGTGTGTATGTTTATTTGCATCAAGCAGAGGACAACCTCTTTGTTTCTCTTTGTGAACCAGACATATTTCTTGCATCTCAGTAGGATTTATTAATTGAGTATGCTTAACAACTCAGAGTTGCGTCTCTTTGTTTGCTTAAGTCACAACGGCTGCTCGCATATCCCTTAAGGCCGGATCAGACTGCTTTACTAATTTAGTCGAGTATCTAGTATTTTAGTAACTTAAATCGATGAACTAACCAAAAAACATTCGCTCTACAGTCGATTACGAGTTACAAGAAGGGTTGCCAGATGTGTTTGATAAAAAAATGGACAACTTTTTAATTTTTTTTATTAGCTGATAAATTTACTGAAAATGACAAAAAAGCTTAGAATCTACTTTTTTATATATTTAGCATTTGATGACACTGCTTTTAACAAAGGTTTATTGCATGAGATGGCATCTTTGAATTCAGTGCAACTAGCACTTATATTGAAGAAAATGCACAATTCACTTTTTACCTAGGGGTGAACCGCGACCTAATATCGTGTACACCTACTTCCACTTTCATTTCCAAGTAAAACACAATGACTTTTAAGGAGTTCGGTGTTGGTTCTAGGTGAAACATTTTAATATAATTATAAAACTTGAGTAAGATACGAGGTAGGTTTCACAAAAAAAGAAATAAAACAAAATTGAGTTTTGAATTCGATATATTTCGGGGGTTAGCCCATCATCAGGAGTCTAAGAAAACCTTAGAGTTAGTTTTCTTAGACTCCTGATGATGGGCTAACCCCGAAATATATCGAATTCAAAACTCAATTTTGTTTTATTTCTTTTTTTGTGAAACCTACCTCGTATCTTACTCAAGTTTTATTATTATATTAAAAGACAATAGATGAAGGGGCATTATCTAATGAATTCCAAAATAATTCCAAAGGCGTGTACACCTAATTCCAATCGCGGTTCACCCCTCGCTTTTTACAGTGTTTACGTCGACACGATTTCTTTCGTCAGACCATACATTTCCCATAAGCGTTGGATAAAGGAATACTACAGACAATCTGCACGATTTTTAACAAATTCGGTGCTCCTTTGTTGAATAAATTGCACCACATATTAATGGAGTAGCATATAATAATAAAACTTGATCAAGATGCGAGGTAGCTTTGAATTCAAAACTCAATTTTGTTTTATTTCTTTTTTTGTGAAACCTACCTCGCATCTTGCTCAAGTTTTATTATTATATTAAAATGTTTCACCTAGAACCAACACATAACTCCTTAAAAGTTATTAATGGAGTTGCCTTCAAGTGAAGAAAAACACTTTGAAGTGCAGACAGTTCTTCGTAAATATGTTCAGGGGGAGTTTGCTGCTTCCAATGAGATATTGACCATAGTTCGAGCAGTTGATCCAGCTAACTACCTACCTACAATCCTACTTGTTGTGTTGGTTGTCGGCCCAAGCGCCAGATATTACGCGAAATTTCTTTAAAACCCGACAATCTTTTGTCCGGTTTACCCAGATTATCTTGACCGGACAAACATAAAGAAAACCGGACCTCTGACAACCCTAGTTACAAGTGAGAGAGCAGTGTTTCAAAATGAAGAGAATACGTAACAAAGTAAATGCACTGATCAAAATTATTACAATGGTTATTTTACAAGAAGTGTAAGAAGAAATCAGTGTTATGAAAAAGAAAAAGCTATGGATTCAGAGAAGAGATGAACTAGGCGCTACTAAATCTTTTCCTTGCGACAACTAATGAACTCGACTTAGGGCCGGTTGCATGTCGCAAAGTAAAAGTTCCTGTCATCTGATTGGCCATCCCAGCCCCTCCATTTACCATCTAGCTTGGTTAGTGGTAAAAAGCATTTACTTTGCGACATGCAACCGGCCCTAAGGGCCAGTTGTATGTCGGTTGGTAAACTCTTTTTAAACTTTGACAAAGGGTAAAACCGTAAAATTCACCTTGTGCCCAGTGGGATGGCTAATCAGATGAAAGTGCCTGTCATTTGATTGGCCATCCCACTGGGCACAAGGTGATTTTTACGGTTTTACCCTTTGTCAACGTTTAAAAAGAGTTTACCATCCGACATACAACTGGCTCTAAATCAACAGGTTCGCACTTGTTTTGTGAATGATTTAGGATGCTTGAAGAGTGTTGGGGGCATTACTCCCCCGAAAAAATAGAGTAAAATAGATCGAATCGACTAAAGTTTTGTTGTTCAGACACATTTAGTTACTAAAATACTCACTACTCGACTAAATTACTAAAGTAGTCTGAACCGGCCTTTACTGGGAGGCAGTCTTTGCCAATAACAGAAGTTGACAAATATATAAACATCAGAGTGAAAAACTAAAGTTTTTTTTGAAGTGAAACTTCTTTAGCGACGTATCTGTTTGAATTTGTTTGTTACAATAAAGGGGAAATGACCTAATAGAGGAGAAATAAAAGACAAGCCTTTACTTTGAAATAATAATTTAAATGTTCCTAATTTTAATAAATTTTATTTGTCGTAAACAATTAGTGGGTTTTAAAAGAATAATTCAAATTTCCCAATTTTAATAAATTATATTTGTCATGAACTATTAGTGGGTTTTAAAATTAAAGTTTCACTTCCCCTGTGAGCTTATGTGGATGAGGCTTTTTTTCTATCTTTTCAGTCATTGAATTCTAATTTTTTTTAATATAATTTTATAGGTTGACAAAAATGCCGTCAAAAGTTCTACATTTAAAAGACCGATTGAGTCCTTGACGACTACCACTGTTGAAGTCAATTGTGGTTCCTATATTGAAATTCCATTAATTCTTTGGCAAATCTGTGATTATATTCGCCAACATGTTGAAACAGAGGGTTTATTTCGCAAAGCCGGTTCTGCAGCTCGTCAAAAAGAAATTCGGGTAAATTTTTATTGTAATAAAATAAAATAGTATTTTGCTTATACTAACAGAGTTTTTAAATTAACAATACATATCACCCCATGTTGAGAAAGTTATTAAATAAAATTACTAATTTATTGCCTAGATCAATTATTCTTAAACGACACTGAATTTTGGGGTCGCGAAACATAGGGCAACAATGAGAAAAATTAATGTTTGGCGAATTCGAGGTATATCTGTCATTGAATTTCCAATAATTTTGAAATTGCCATTTTATATTAGATATATTTATTTATTTATGTGAAGCGACGTTCTCAGCATTGCCGATTATAAAATCTAAATACAGATAAAAATTTGACAAATGTTGAAGATGATAACCCTTGTTTGACTCTTTATTTATTAAGAAACAATCAGATCCATTTCATTATTTTTTAGATTTAATACAATTATTATTTATAATGGGGCTTATACGGTAGTAGCTTCGGGCTGGGCCTCGAACTCTAATTACGCTTTGTTGGGGGTTGTACATGCATTAGCACAAACGATCTCCTATGAGTTGTCCCATATTATGGACAAATTTCGGAAAAATTAAAACAAAAAATGAAAAAATGAGGGTTCAACACAGTATTCAAAACTCCAATTACTCTAGGAAAAGATTTAGGTTCAAATAAAAAAGACAAATTACCAAATATGGAAAAAGAAGGGGTTTATAGTTTGAAATGTAAAGATTGCGAAGCGATCTACATAGGGAAAACAGAGAGGAATCTGAAAATTCGATTAAATGAACATATTATGGATTTTAAAAATAAAAAGAATGAAAACTCTTTTGCGGAACATTTAAATTCAAACAATCACTCTTTCCCAGAAGGTACAGGAATTAGATTAATAAAAGGAGAAAGAAACCCAAAATCAATTAGCGCAATGAATCGTTAGAAATTTTGAAATCATTCAATAAAAATTCAAAACTTTGTTTGAACAGCCAAATTGAATTATCAAATAGCAATTTGCTTAAGATGTTTGCTAACAAAAGATAAAAGAAACCCCCCCTCCCTTCCATTGTCAGCCTATCTCTGTAAAACAAGGAGAAAGGGAAACATATGGTTATATTTGAATGTGAACCAAAAGAATGTCTTTAGTTCTAAGCTGACCACCAGTGAAGAAGGAACATCAAATTTTCAATATCCATACGATATTGACTCCATGAAAAACAACATTTATAATTAAAAAAGACTGATGATGAAGACCAAGTCTTCGAAACTATAGTCTCAAACAAATAAATAATATATATATATATACAGATATATCATCTCGATATATATGTGTGTATGTTTATTTGCATCAAGCAGAGGACAACCTCTTTGTTTCTCTTTGTGATCTCCTATGAGGTTAGACTAGCTTTGATTTTGTTGTTTTTTGTAGGCTTAGTAGGAACTTTTAAAATGGGGGATTTTTTGGTTTACATGCTAATGAAGGGAAGAGATAAAGTAACTAAAGGTTTTGGAAGTTTGTTGGAATCGCAGTCAATAATTTTTTTAAGATTAACGGAAGTTAGATAAAGCAAACGTTTGGCACAACACCGGATCCTTTCTGGTCTTCTCCCAGGCCGAAACTGGGGCATCGTAGTTCAATGCTTTGGCGTTTGGTCAGAGAATTTTTAAAATGGGGGATTTTTTGGTTTAGTTGCTACTGAAGAGAAGAGATAAAGTATTGCTTCTCTATAAATTTATTTATGATTTGCTAGTAAAAATGATGCTAAGTACTTATACCATATATTTATATAATATTGGCTCGCGAAAAATTTCTCAGTCAAAATTGGAGTCGCGAAAGAAAAAGTTTAGGAAGCGCTGGCCTAGATGTCTAGACTTTTGAGTCACCCTCTATTTCATAACGTTTCTATGATTTCTACTCATGAAAGACTACATTTCTTTCTCTCTAGAGTTCACAGATATGGATAAAATCATCTTGTTTTTTTAACTCTATCCTAATCTCTTTATGAAAAATAAAAATAATATGCCATTTTAATTTAGGATTAAGAAAACAAATTATTTTTATACCTATATTTTTTGCACAAACGTGAAGAATTTGTTTATTAATTTAATATTTAATTTCAGAAAATTATTGAAAAAGAAGGACAGTTAATTGATTATGAGAAACATCATGTTATTGACATAGCGAATATATTAAAACTCTTTTTAAGAGAACTACCTGAACCACTTCTTCCGTATCAATTTCATGACACTTTTCTCAGGTTGGTTCATATTGATTTTTTCATCTAAATAATACATAAAAATTATATTAGACAATAAATACGCCAGGCTAAATCCAGGCGTTTTATAACCCTCTTGTCCCAGTTAACCACATTTACCCATGTTGACTCCTACCTGACATCATAGATTTATTATTGTTAAAGGATAAATAAAGTAAAGTGTGTGTAGTTTCACAGTAAATGAAATAAAACTCAAAGAGGTTTATACAAACTCAATATATTTCGGATTATTAGTCCATCATCAGGCAGGCGCGGATCCAGACCTCTGATTGGGGGGGGGGCATCCACTGAGTTTTACCCCCCCCACCCCCCCTTAATGAAAAATGGATCCTATCTCAAACTAAATAAAAAGAGCATATTTTTAAATTCATTTCCTTTTTCAACATTTTTAATAGAGATGGAAAAAATCGTTCTTTTTAGGGAATAGTTCTTTTATTGTTCGTTGATTATATGGAACTAGTTCAATTGAACTATATAGTTCAGGGGTGGCCGATGTATATAAGATCTACTTTTTATCTCGAAAGTGTGTCGCGATCGAATTGTCCAGGCGGGGGGGGGGGGGGGGGGGGGCAGAGACGCCACCACACACACATAGAACTTTATTTCCAATTTTAAAATTTAATGTTATAAATTTTTTTTTTAAATAAACTTAAAAAATGTTGATCTCCAATGCTTTGGGGGGGAGAGGCCGCCGCCCCCCCTGGATCCGCGCATGTCATCAGGAGTTTACAGGTTAAAACTAATAATAATTGAACTAGCGATCACAATTTTTAACATCTGTGTGATCATCAGGAGTTTACAGGTTAAAACTAATAATAATTGAACGAGCGATCACAATTTTTAACATCGATATCAGGACTTTACAGGTTAAAACTAATAATAATTGAACGAGCGATCACAATTTTTAACATCTGTGTGATATCAGGACTTTACAGGTTAAAACTAATAATAATTGAACGAGCGATCACAATTTTTAACATCTGTGTGATCATCAGGAGTTTACAGGTTAAAACTAATAATAATTGAACGAGCGATCACAATTTTTAACATCTGTGTGATCATCAGGAGTTTACAGGTTAAAACTAATAATAATTGAACGAGCGATCACAATTTTTAACATCTGTGTGATCATCAGGAGTTTACAGGTTAAAACTAATAATAATTGAACGAGCGATCACAATTTTTAACATCTGTGTGATCATCAGGAGTTTACAGTTTAAAACTAATAATAATTGAACGAGCGATCACAATTTTTAACATCTGTGTGATCGCTCGTTCAATTATTATTAGTTTTAACCTGTAAACTCCTGATGATCACACATATGTTAAAAATTGTGATTGCTCGTTCAATTATTATTAGTTTTAACCTGTAAACTCCTGATGATGGACTAATAATCCGAAATATATTGAGTTTGTATAAACCTCTTTGAGTTTTATTTCATTCACTGTGAAACTACACACCCTTTACTTTAATAATTAATATCATGTTTCACCTAAAACCTACACCACTTTCTCTAAGTAAAATTTATTTATCCTTTAACAATAAAAAATTAATATATCCAGTACACACCAAGCCAGCAAAAATCATAGATTTAATTAATTATATTTAAACTTTTGTATCTGTTGACATAAATCATTTCATTTTAGGTGTTTACTTCTCAAAACAAACCAACTTGAATCTCTTCTCTTAGTATGTCTACTTATGCCTTCAAGGAGCCTTTCTACATTAACATTTTTAATGGAGGTATATGTTTTATTAATTTTTCTTTATCGAAATATATTTAAAAAATTTAGAAATATTCTAATAAAATTATTTTTTTTAGTTTTTGTATAATGTCGCTGCCCATTCAGAACATAATTTAATGGATGTCTTCAATCTTGCTATAATTTTCACCCCTTCAATAATGCCAGTCGGAGAAAAACTAGGACTTCAAGCTGGAACACGACTTAATCATCATGTTAAAGTTGTTGAGGTAATATTTAGAGAATAAAGGGTTATTTAAATCTTGTATAAAAATAAGTAGAGAGAAGAAATTAAGGAATTCCGCTAAATCAGTGGTTCCCAACCTGTGGTCCGTAAGAACTAAAATATGGTCCGCGAAAGATTTCAAACTTTGAATCAACACGCGCTGATGCATAACAAATAGCGAGCGTAGGATATTCTCTCGAGGTGGTCCGATTGTCACCAAGTCAGAATTTGATGAGGAGATTCCATGGAAATCGAGGAAAATCATCAAATTTAATTTTAAAACCCACAAATACCTAGTGCATTTCGAATATAAATATATAATAAAGAAGTCGGTTAAAAATTAGGAAATATAATTTTAAAACCTACAAATAGTTCATTTCAAATGAAAATATATGTACAAATTCCGAATAAAAGAATTTATTAGAAATGAATGGGATTGAGGATTGGAGGGAACCAATCGACTTGATTGGGGAATAATGGAATTGAAATAATTATCGGAAAAGAGGTTTTTTTATCTAATTAGATTTTTCCTCTTATTAAAAACAAGGACTAAATATGAATAAGGACACTCGATGGTGGAGAAGTAATCTCCGGAATCGAAGCAAAAATACAATGTATACATTAATTAATGTAAAATAATTGGTTTAATAAAATTAAAAAAAAAAAAAAAAAAAAAAGAATTTATTAGAACGTCGACTGTCTTCCTCATAAAAACTTTATGAATCGGATCATCGTCTATCTTTTTTTCAGTCCTTAAAACTGTCAACGAAGGAACCTCCTTGAATATTAATATTATTTTTAATTAAGCGACTTCAAACAAAGTAGGAACTTCTGTGTTTTTAACTCTTAAGTGTAGAGACTTTTTGTGTTATTTCAAGTCGTTTGAATTTTTTTTCCAACTTTTGATACAATATAAAAATGTAAGTACATGCGTGTAGCTTTGAGCAAAAATATCACCCCAAGAATTCAAGAACTTGTACATAACATGCAACCTCAAAAATCTCATTGATGCAAACATAATTATTTACTAAAAATTATATGTTTTCAATAACTATAACACTGTTAATTAATGTTACTTTTGAATTTTATGATTATGTTAAACGTTTCGATTAAAGATTATTTTTAGATTGATAGAGTTTATTTTTTAACCTTGTGGGTCCCTGCTAATAATAACGAAATCAAAATGGTCCCTGGTCAAAAAAAGGTTGGGAACCGCTGCGCTAAATGGAAAGTAAAAAAGAGCCAAAAATATGAAAACAGCAAGATTGGAGCTGCAGAGACAAAGAGACTGGAGGCTTTCGAAATAAGATTCTACATAAGAATGTTAAAGATTAAATAAGTGGATAGAATTACAAACGAGAAAGTTCTTGAAAAAATTGGGGAAAAGAGAACACTGGGAAAGAATCTGAAAAGAAAACTCAAATAAGGGAGTCCATCTTAAGAGACGGGGGATTGATAAGAAATATTTTGGAGGATGAAATGAGGAAAAAAAAGGTGAAGAAATAACCTTGATTAAAATATTTTCCCCAGATAATGAAAGATATGGGAAGCGGGCCTTTTAAAGGAGTGAAAGAACTTGGTTTTTAAAAATAAAATGTATCATAAATTCTATTAAAATTATTCATTCGTCAATACAATATTTCGGCTATGTTTAATAATAATTTTTACAGAGACAGACTAAGAATATGGGCTAAATAGAAATTTTTTTATCCTTATGGACATGAAGCATTTTTTTATTAAGGAATATTGATTATAATTAATAGAGTAAAGGGTGTGTAGTTTCACAGTGAATGAAATAAAACTCGAAGAGGTTTATACAAACTCAATATATTTCGGATTACAAGTTGTAAACTCCTGATGATGGACTAATAATCCGAAATATATTGAGTTTGTATAAACCTCTTTGAGTTTTATTTCATTCACTGTGAAACTACACACCCTTTACTCTATTAATTAACATCATGTTTCACCTAAAACCTACACCACTTTCCATAAGTAAAATATTGATTATCATTATACATATCTATACTTGAGTATTTAATTTAAAAAAATAGAATTAATTTTCTCTCAAGTTCTTATTCCCACTTAACATAATTTTGATCGTTTTTTTTTTTTGTTTTTTTAGCATTTAATTAATAACTTTCATAAAATTGGATTTTTACCTAATTCTCTCACGAGTTGGTCCACCATATCATCTGACCCGACCGAAGTAGACAAAGAAGAATCTAATAAATCAAATAAAAAAAAGAAAAAACGAAGAAGTGGATCTTTAACACGTAAGTAATAATTATTAGAGAATAATATACATATCGATAACTTACAGCATAAATGAGCTATGTCAATAGGGGATATGTCTATGGACATACCGTAAAAGGGGTAACTTTGGGACAATCTACATTTTGATATCCCACCAACATCATGTTTTATGAATTTGGGCACTATTAGTGCTGCTACATTTTCGGGAATGTGGTGCTGCTTGGCCGCATATATTTGAATCTGATGCACTGGCGTCTGGTCCAGGACATCTTGTTTGTCACCACCTTGCAAGGGCGGATCCAGGGGGGGCGGAGGGGCGACCGCCCCCCCCATAGAGGCCCGTGCCTGGCAAAAAAAAATTTGTAAAAAAAAAACATTTATTTTTTTTTAAAAATTTTGAAATTGAAAATAAAGTTCTATATATGTGTGTGTGTGTGTGGGGCGTGTCTCCGAGCCCCCCCCCCCCCCCCCCCCCCCACACGCTTGGACAATTCGATCGCGACACACTTCCGAGATAAAAAGTATATCTTATTTACATCGGGCACCTTAATACATTCTCCCCCCCCCCCCCATAAAAAATTCCTGGATCCGCCCTTGACTACTATTTTTTAAGTTTTTCTTGAAACTTTCATTCGCCTTCGAGAAAGTGTGAACATTTCACTATTGGCAAGTATGCGTATTTAGAACTACATCATTTGAGATGTATTTCGCGTGCTTTTCAAAAATTTAATTCTATTATTAAATTTAAGAACCTCAACTTTGTGAATTTTCAGCACTTAGCGGGGTAACATTGGGACAGTCCCAAAGTTGCGTTTCAAGGACAATTAGCCGGGAAATGATTGGAGGAAGGGGTTTATGATGTGTTAACGCAGATAACAGCAAAAAACATCTCATATTCGAGGGCGAAGACGGATGAAGGGGTTACGTTCGGGTAAGATACGAGGCTGAGCTTTATGCTCACCAGAACGTACTAATTTATCCAAGACGGATCATTGAAATAAATAATGACGAAGAATCACTTATCTCTGCGATGAAGAAGTCTGCTCAAAATTGGAAATGGCCAGCTAAGGACGACAAAATTTTTTAATCGAATGATGAAATGATTCAGAAAATCAACCCATCTACTCAAGTTGGTAGGCGGTAAATTTTCCTCGTTCAGGTGTATTTTTGACATATTTTAAAGTCACTTAAGAAATTAAAATAAATTTTCCATTTTATATGTTTCTTACTTTCCAATCAAAATTTGTCTATTCTTCCTAACCAACTCTCTTGATATTTGAATCCCAAATTTTCTAATTTGTAAAAATTGTCATGAAATAAGATTGGTAATTTTTGGAGACGGACTGGTAAGTGAAATTGAGTGGATATTGATGAGGCAGTCCAAAAAAGAAGAAGATAATTTAAAATATCTTTTTATTCATAAAACTACACTATAATTTTGCTGAGAATGAAATACAATATATTATTGTTACTGCCACTGAAAGAGGAGGGAATTGGATTTCCTTCACTGACTTTTCAAAACCCTGAAGAAAGAGGGAATAGCCTCCAAAACGTCGGTTTATGAATAAAAAGATAGTTTAATTATCTTCTTTTTTGGACTGCCTCATCAATATCCACTCAATTGTCATGAAAAATATGTAATAAAAAAATAAATTAATGGTCTAATAACTTTATCAGGGTCTATATTCAAATACTTTCAGACAACATAGAGACAGATCAAGTTTTTCCTAGAGTTTCTATGCACAAACACTTCGCGGGGTAAAATTGGGACAAAGAAGAAGAGTTTTTACGAGGGTGTCATAGGTCGTAGAGTAAAATCATTTTCTTATTTTGAAAAAAGAAAGTTAATTTCATATTACACCATGGTCTCAACAATCTAGCGTAATATATATTGAGAGGAGTCATGAAAAACCTGAAAAAGTGTCCCAAAGTTACCTAAAGTAATCCCTCTCTTACGGTAGCACATTCGTGTTCTAAGGTATCAATATGTATATATAATTTCAATTTTTCAATATCTACAAAAATTTTATTGCTTTTAGGTATGTTTAGTGGATTGAAAAAAATGGTGACCAAAACTACATCAGATCAAGATGAGGATTGTCTTATAACAAATGACGCAACAATACCTACTGCAACCCCCGTAATTAAATCAACTAAAAAACGAAAAAATGATCAAGAAATAGCTCAACCGAAAAAAAAGTAAGTATTTCCGATATTGTTAGTAGAGTTAGCTAGATAATTGTTTTTCTTTAATGTACAAATATTTCTTATCTACTTTTTTATTTAGTTAGATAACTTTTTAATATAAATTAGTTACATTTTGATTAAGTGTTTTTGCCTAAAAAAAGTGTTACTTACTTACTTTCAGAGATTAAGATAGAATTTTTTTTATTTTTTTTTTATTAATATCGATTATCCCGATTGTAAATAGAAAATTACTTAGAGATTTAAGCATCTTTTTTTGAAAAAGATGGAATTTTTCAAATGGGTTCGATTCCTGGGGTAAAAATATTTCTATTAAAATCTTAGATTCGTCCCTAAAAAAAATAATTTACACTCAAAATATTCTCGATTGTCCAAATTATTAATATAACTTCCTTATTCTTCTTATCAACAATCTTGCATTATTCAAGAAAAATTTTCTTAATTTTTGAAAAATTTATTATTATTAATACATGTTTGGGGCCTAGTCGAACCCACTTCAGTTAACACAAACCATTTTTTACTTTAAATAATTCTTTTATATATCACAACTTGCACAAACTTATCTGAATCTGAACAAAAGCAAAAACGAAAAGAAAGACAAAAAACAATTAACAAAATTTAAATGTCAAAGATGTTACATTTAAGTTTTGTTAATTAATTTTTGGCTTTCTTTTCGTTTTTGCTTTTGTTCAGATTCAGATATGTTTGTGCAAGTTGTGATATATAAAAGAATTATTTAAAGTAAAAATGGTTTGTGTTAACCGAGGGGTGAACCGCGACCTAATATGCTGTACACCTACTTCCACTTGTACTTCCAAATATTTCCAAGTACTTCCAAAGAGGTGTACACCTACTTCTAATCGCGGATCACCCTTCGGTGTTAACTGAAGATGGGTTCGACTAGTCCCGAAACATGTATTAACAATAATAAATTTTTTTCAAAAATTAAGAAAAATTTTCTTTCTCTTTGAATAATGCAAGATTGATAAGAAGAATAAGGAAGTTAAATTAATAAAATAAGGAAATACATTTTTTATTAATAACATCCTAAATTAATAAATAAAAAAAAACATTAAAAATATAATATTTCTTAATTAAATTATAATTTCTCGCTATATTTGTTATTAAAATCATTCCAGATTTCACTAAATTTTCCATTTACATTCTTTGTGTTATTTTAAAATAAAAATAAATAAGTATATAGTTTATCATGTTGAAGTAATCTGTAACTAGATAATACAGGGTGTCTCAAAAGAAACTTTATATTTGCGCGAACTCAACGAATCCGGGGGGGGGTATGTCAATCGGTAGCCTGGCTCTTGGGAATTCAGTGGCTATGGAGCGTTTCTCGGAAGCGGGCTGTGCGTTGTGCGTGCGTTAGTTTTACAAAAACGGTCATTCGGCGACTGTAGAGCGTAGAAGATTCTCCAATATTCAAGGTTTTCGCCACTTAAATATGCGCCAAGCATTCCTCCTTTTCGAAAATGGGTCAAAAAGTTTGAAGGGAGCGGTACAACACTGGAAAAACCAAAATCCGGGCGACCAAGCTCATCCAGAATGGTAGAAAACGTGGGGCTTGTTAATCAGTCTGTTCTTGACGTTCTGAACCTTTCAATTCGGAAGCGCAGGAGTACTTTAAAGTAGTTCTTTCAAAAATGCAAAAATTCAAGAAGTCTTTGAAACTTAAGTCATTAAAAGCATAATACACATACTGTTAAAATTTGAAGACGATTTACCATACCAAACATGAAATAATTGCAATTAAAAATGACATTTTTAACAAAGGGTAGATAGGGAAAGGGTGGGGATATGAGTATTATTTTATTTTTTCATTGAAGAACTTTCACCATCTTGATGAAAAACTAATATTTGTTAGAATAATATATTCGGAGTAAGTTAAAAAAAAATTGAAATTATTTACTACGTAGTTTTGATAAAAAACAAAAAAACAAACATATTGGGCCATTATTTTTAGTGGAGGGGATATAAGCACAATGGCTTGGAAACATTCCGGCTAGTATGTGTATATCCATATAGAGATTTCGTAGTGTGAGTGGACAGTCACGTTAAAAAAACATAACCTAGAATTTTAGTTCCGTTCATATTTATAGAGTGGTTACGAGGCTAAAACTTTTTGTGTGGATTGTCGCGAAAGAACCTCCTTAAATGTGCACAT
The DNA here is from genome assembly GCA_024734495.1 of Forficula auricularia. NCBI lineage: Eukaryota > Metazoa > Arthropoda > Insecta > Dermaptera > Forficulidae > Forficula > Forficula auricularia. The sequence goes on along the minus strand of JALMQS010000128.1, from coordinate 40,087,399 downwards.
TTCATCAAAACTTTCCTGGCCAAAACCAAAGAACATGGTTGCAGCAGGACGGAGCAACGTCACACACCTCCAATACATCTCTGCCATGAGTTCGTGAAATTTTCTCTGGCAATTTGATCTCCAGGACAAGTGACATAAATTGTGCAGTCCTGATTTAACCCCTATGGACTTTTTCCTGTAGTGTTATCTCAAATCCAAAATTTACGCCAATAAACCGACTTCCCTGGCACATTTGAAAGAAAATATCCGTCACGAAATGGCAGTCATCACGGTGTCTACCTGGCGAGCCGCCATAAGAAATTTTACTGTTCGATTAAATAAGTGCCGCCAACGCGAGGGTTTACATTTGGACGATATTATTCTTAAGAAATAAATTCCCAAATTGTGTGCTTTAATAATTAATAAACATTTTCTGATAGACGGCTTACTTTTTTTAATCGATCCACTAAATATAAACTTTCTTTTGAGACACCCTGTATATATATATATATTAGGGTGGTCCTATTTTGGGTATTTTCGAATTTTTACGCTTGCAGAGGCTCATATGGTTCGAAATAAATAAAAAAATATCCCCCAAGTTTCAAGCCCCTATCTCAATTTTAACCTGTGCCTCAGAGCGAAGTAAGTTTCTCAGCTAAATAATATGGGGTTTTTGGCATTAAACGATCAATTTTTTATTCGGGCCAAAGCAATGGTTTAAAAAATTTGAAACTCTGTAGACTTTATCCTTATAATACTAGCTACCCTTCAGAATTTTTACAGATTTGTAGCTATTATAATTTTGGAGTCTCTAACTACTTACTAACACTAAGATATGGCAATATTTTATCTAGCTGTAACTCCAAAATTATAATAACTAAAAATCTGAAAAAACTCTGAAGGATAGTTACTATTATAAGGGTAAAGTTTACAGAGATTCAAATTTTTTGAAATATTACTTTGACCGGAATAAAAAATTGATCGTTCAATGCCAAAAACCCCATGTTATTTAGATGGGAAACTTACATCGCTCTGAGGCACAGGTTAAAATTGAAATAGGGGGTTGAAACTTGGGGGATATTTTTTTTATTTATTTCGAACCATATGAGCCTCTTCTGCCAGCGTAAAAATTCGAAGATACCCAAAATAAGGGCCACCCTTAATATATATATATATATATATATATATATGTATTGTAATAATATAAGTGTTTAGTTATTAGTGTTTATGTTGCAATAGAAATAGTAGTAGTGCATGTTTTTTCAGACGTGACTTTTTACAAGGATTCCCCACCGGGCTTTCATTCGGAAGTCCAATGATTTTCACACCTCCTTGCACCTTGAATCCAGTACATGGATCTGCTTCATCGATTGTGTTTTCCAATCCAAAGTAAGATTTTGCCCATCTACCGATTTTCCTCTTCTTTTTTATCTATATTTCTTAACAAAAATCTTTCCTTTCAATATAATTCTAGTATACTTAAGCTTTTATTTGAAAATACAAATAAAAATCCTCTGTATTTCAGCCCCTCAACTTCTGTAAAATTAAGCCCCAACCGAAGCAAAAGAAGATTTTTTAATGTAAAAAATACCAATGAAAGGTAATTTTATTTCTATGTTTACTTAGAGGAAATTTTAGACATTATCTTCTATATAAATTAAACATCTATCTATCTATCGTATTATTTTCATTTTGTCTATTTATTTAGATGTTTCTTATATTTATTTAAACTAAATTAACATGAATCATTATAAGTAAATATATTATTATTCTAATAAAAATCTTTTTAATTTTTATAGAGAATTGACAAAATCGGCCAAAGTTAAATCCAGAAGAAGTGTCACCAGTTTAATTACAAGCAAGAAAAGTGCAAGGGTATGTATTTACGTTAAATAAAAATTATGAATCATTATAGATGTGAAGATGCAGACACCGTTAAATTTTTTATTCTTTGCTGATATTTCGGTGTAATATAATTTTATTTAGTCTTCTGCCAATATTTTGGATCTTTGAATGTAGACTAGAAAACAAATACAGGGTGAGCCATAAAGATCTACCACATTTTGAAGAGGTATAAAAAAATGAAAAAATTTAACTAGAAAAAAACGGAATATATTTTTGAAAAGTACATAAAATAATTTTTTTTTGTGTTTTAAACATTATATGTAAATAGAGATAAATGATTAAATAAATTAATATATCTAATTTTATTTATTTTCTTAGAAAGACGGACTGGTAAGCGAAATAAGTAGGTTATAATGAAAGGCAATCCATAAATTATTAAAAAAATTTATTCAAATTCCGACGTTTCGGAGACCTTTTCTCTCCTTCTTCAGGGTATTGAATGGATATTGATGGGTGAGTATAACTCGGCTTCCCATTTGTCTTTCTTTTCAGTGATATCAACAATATTATTACAATACTTTTCACCATTATATCATAAGTGTTGACTAAGTATACTTATGATATAATGGTGAAAAGTATTGTAATAATATTGTTGATATCAATGAAAAGAAAGACAAATGGGAGCCGAGTTATACTCACCCATCAATAACTATTCAATACTCTGAAGAAGGAGAGAAAAAGTCTCCGAAACTTCGGAATTTGAATAAATTTTTTTAAAATAATTTATGGACTGCCTTTCATTATAGCCTACTTAATAAATATATCAAACGTAAGGGGGGGGGCGGGGGGGCCCAAAAATGAAAATTCTAGCCCCTTCGACCAAACTATATATACAAAATTTGTTTAGTTTTTGCATTTCTAGTCTTCTGAGGGTCCACAGAATAGGTATGTATACAAAATTTGGTTGAGTTTGGTCAAAAGGGCCATAATTTTCATTTTTGACCCTTCCCCTCCCCATTTTTGGTGGTTAATTTTTGCATTTCTAGCCTTTTTGGTACTCACAGAATATGTTTACAAAATTCGATTGAATTTCATCGAAAGGGCTAGAATTTTCATTTTTGACCCCCTCCCGCCTATTTGTCTGATATAATGTTTAATACACATTTAAAAAAAAATATTTTATGTTCTTTTCAAAAATATATTCAGTTTTTTTCTAGTTAATTTTTTTCATTTTTTTATACGTCTTCAAAATGTGGTAGATCTTTGTGCCCCACCCTGTATAAAAATCTCCAACAAATTTTCAATTTCTTTCGGACTTTTCTCTAACAAGCTAATTATATAGTAGACTTATTTGAGGAGTAATTTATTAAGCTTCAGTACAAACGAATGATTCAGTTCTATTCATCATCTCGGTTCATTTAGATAAAGAAATGGGTTCCCGAACAAACTGTGAAAGGTTCGGTTAAGATATATTAGGTTCGCCTCGTATATCTTCATTTCGGGCTGGTTTTTAGGCGAATGGGTTGGCTAACGCACACGGAACCCGTGATACTACGGTTTCCGTGGTTTCTATAAAAAACAATTGAAAAATAAAAGAAAATAAATACAAAAAACAGTATTTTTTTTAAACTCGATATCTCGAAAACTAAGCGAAATCTCGTAAAAGGGTATTCTTCTTATTTTGGTGAGTACTATAAGAATTCATTATCAAATCGTGGCGCCACAGTTACCGTAGAATTGCCTTATTTTTCATAATTTACATCAAGCATAGGGCAACCTTTTTATGATTCAAACAACTCTGCTTCTCTCAGCAAAATAACAACTCACAAATAGAAACAAAGAGGTTGTCCTCTGCTTGATGCAAATAAACATAGACACATATATATATATTATTTATTTGTTTGAGACTATAGTTTCGAAGACTTGGCCTTCATCATCACTCTTTTTTTAATTATAAATATTATTCATGGAGTCAATACCGTATGGATATTGAAAATTTTCGATCTTTACTTAGCTAGGAGCCAGTTAAAATTAAAATCAACTTAAGGTCACATTCATATTTAAACACATGTATCCCTTTTTTTTGTACCAAAGAACAGACAGGCAATGGAAGGCCCCCCCCCCTCTTTTTTTCCCACTTTCTTTTATCTAAAATTGTTTGTTTTGACAGAAAACATTCTAAGCAAATTGCTATTAGATAACTCAATTTTTCCGTTCAAACAAAGGTCTGAATTTTTATTGAATGATTTCAAAATTTCTAACGATTCAATTGCACTAATTAATTTTGGGTTTCTTTCTTTTTTTATTAATCTAATTCCTGCGCCTTCGGGAAAAGAGTGATTGTTTGAATTTAAATGTTCAGCTAATGAGTTCTCTTTTTTCTGATTTATAAAATCTCTAAAGTGTTCGCTTAATCGAATTTTCAGATTCCTCTCTGTACATAATTTCGATATATATGTGTATATGTTTATTTGCATCAAGCAGAGGACAACCTCTTTGTTTCTCTTTGTGAATCAACAACTCTGCTACTCTCGGCAAAACAAAAACTTTTCAGTTAAAATAACAACTTCTCAATCTATATCTAATTTTTGTTTATTTATTTTTATTTTCAGAAAAGTTTCGATTTACCCGACACTTATACTACAGAGAAGAATTCCGGCAAAAAACATTCTGAGAGTTTCTCTCCTGTATTGTTATCAAGTTCTACTCTAAGCATATCTGAGCTTTCTGAGTCCGATCATATCGTGAATCTTTCGGATCAGTCCAATAATCTAGATGAATTTGTACGCATACCGAAACGAGAATATGAAGAAATCAAAGAGCGGGTGTCACTTATAGAAAGCCACATTACAGAATTGACGACAAGAGAAGATGAAAAAGGAAATAATTCGGCTATGAATAGAAATCTCGTGCAATCTGTCTATGAACAAACTTTGGAGGAATCTCGCCCTCTAGATGATCCAGGTACTGAAAAACTCGCTCGTAAATTAAGCCGTGAATTGCGTATTCGACGAAGTCAATCAAATCGAATTATTAGATCACCAAGCGCTCGTAGAATAGGTACAATACGCCGACGATCAAGAGAATCGGCTCGAAATCTTGCCTCGATGACTAATCTACATCAAACGGCAACAAATCAAACAAATGAGCAATTTTATCCAAGAATCTCTCTAAGACGAGGACAACCAAATACTGTATATTCTGGACTACGCCCTCCCTCGACTCCGGGGAGATCTTTAGACAATGCATTATACGATGAAGAACATACCCCAAAAATCATTAGAGCTTCCTCGTTTCATGGATCTGAGAACACACACAAACAAGAACGGTTATCTTCTAATGTTACTGAAATTATTACCCCGAATATTTATCAAAACAATTACGATAGTAATTGGCAAAATGCGGAAGCATATTTTACCGAAAAAATGGCAACATCAGAAGAGGCTATTCCACCCACTGGCCGCGCCTCTATTGTTCGTTTACGTAATCAAAATGCTGGTCTTGTGCTTCAACGAATGAAATTATTTGACAGTCAAAATCCTACGCCTAAACTAATTCACTCGCGAAGCGGTCAATTACGTAAAGAAGCAATTCGGCAATCTTTACGTTTGTTGAATAGGGATAAAAAAATAAAAACCAATTCACAATCCGGTAAAGAAAATCTGATTTCACCCAATAACGCAAATAAAAATAATAATAATATTAATCTTAAATTTGACGATATTTCTTTGACTAAATTGAATAATAATTCATTAATTAAAACTCCTTCGCCCATTGTAATTCCTTTATATAATATCAAAACTCGTGGTAATTCCATTTCGCCTTTGAAAGACAATAATCGGATAGAAAGTGATATCCAAACTCCGATCATTGGCCCTTCAATAGTTAATAATGGAAAAAGTTCACGAAGGGAAATGCCTCTTATTAAACGCCCTTTAGTAACAGGAAAAACGCCACAACATTTACTGTCCTCGGAATTAGTGCGCCGCAGCTCACCGAGGCGCCGCGATATCGGACCATTTAAAGCCCTGCCCATTTCTCTTGACTCCGCAAATACCACCTCACCAAGAAGATCTCCCCGACCATTAAAATCCCGAAACCTTACACGCGTACTTAATTAAAATATATATATATTAAAAAAAAAAAAAAATAAACATTGTACAAATTTCAAAAACAGCAAAATAATAGTTTATATAATTAAACAAAAATGTACCCCAAAAATATATAAATAAATGTGAAAAACTATTATTTTTCTGTTTAGAAATTTATTTTTTTAAAAAGACATGTATTTTTATTATTATTATATACTTTTGATATCCTGTTTTTTATTAATATATATATTTTTATAGGATAAGAAATATGTATTTGAATTTTTTTTTTTTTATAAATGTGATATATTTGTCTTAATATTATATAATACAAAAAGATACATTTGTTATTTTTGCACAAAGAGAAATACTTAAATATTTAATTTGAAATTAATTTAAAAAAAAAAAACATACTAACGAAAATTTTATTATTTAAAGTCTAAGATTATTATTATTATTATATATTATTGTTTTATTCTTCATTTTTTTATGTAAAATGCCTTTTTTTTTTATTAATCAATTGTAATATATTTAATTGTTCTCATATGATTCATCGCTTGTAATCAAGAAATCTGACTCGCAGCCACTTTCATCTGAATAAAGTAAAAAAAAAAAAAAAAAAAAAAAATAAAAAAATATTAGTTTTATATTTTATTATCTAATTATAATAAGTTCTCATATATTTCTGGTTTATCCAGAAAAAAATATTTGTTTTATTCAATTTATTGTCAAATGAATATAATAAATACCTTCAGTTATGGAGTATCTGTATATTGATGGAATCTTTTCACAGCATATATCTTGTGGAGAATCATATGGGGAATCATATGTATCCGATTCATTTCTTATGGTTCCTCCATGAGACTCGGATCTGAATCTTCTCCAAACATGTAATGTCGGTTCCATTGATATCACCTTATAATTGAATAAAAACAAATATTTCAAGAAGCAATTTTTTTTTTTTAAGTTATAATCCAAAAAAATGTATTTTATTAAAGTTGTCAAAACTTAATATTGAAAATAAAAAAAAGAAAAGAAAATTGAATATGTATTTTACTCTTTATATGTGGGCCGTTTTTCCGAAAGTGGTATAAGTCTATTTAGTCAAATGTTGAGATATTTAAGCGTTTGTATTTTAATTAGCTAAAGGGAATCCCAAAAAGAACCCACTTGTTGATCTAAATCAATTTATTAACATGTTTCATAACCGTTATATTATATTAGTTTATAAATAAATATACCGGGTGAGTTTTTTTATCTTGAGACAGTCTTATAATTCAAAAACAGTGCATTATATGAAAAAAAGTTTCAAATAAAAGTTTATTTATATCGAGGGGGAAACTAAACTACGCTATCGTTTGTCGACCTAGAACAAGCTTTCAAGGGTATTTCAAGGTCAAGTTCTGTTTTTTAAATGGAAACATATATATTTATTTTCATATTCATAATCTACAAGAAAAACTGAGCAACTTTCATAAGAAATATTATATTTTTTTATTCAACATCAAATAAACAAAATATTAAATCAATTAGATCTCATAAAAAATTTCTAATAATTATTTTTAACAATTATTCAACTTATCAAAAAATAATGATCAAATATTTAATTATTAAATAAATAATTTAATAATAATTAATAATTTAATAATTTTTCGACACTATTTCCCATTTCGTTATTTGGCCTTTTGTAGTTTCTGCGTAGCCTTTACACTTCCTGTTTATTTTAACACGATAAAATGAAGCTTGTGAGGATGTATTCCTATCAGGAAAACGCTCGGCCTCCATTTCAATGGCAGCTTCATAACACTTCATCCACATACACCATAAATTAAGACCATTTCAATTCTTTCTTCAACAAAAAATACTCCATTTTTATTATGAAAATACAATATATACTATCTACTGGATTGACACGAGAAATAAACTTTTTTAAACTCAAAAATTTTAAGTAGTTTCATTAAGTAGAAAATAATCTCTGAAATCTGTGTATTTAATAAAGTTTTAAGATCATTATAAACTCTTATTTTCATTGTTGTGACTTTTCTAGTTAATAATTATTTATTTCATAACTAAATATTTGATCATTATTAGTTGAATAATTGTTAAAAATAATTATTAGAAGTTTTTTTATGAGATCTAAATGATTTAATATTTTGTTTATTTGATGTCGGATAAAAAAATAGTTCTTATAAAAGTTGTTCAGTTTTTTTTGAAGATTAAGGATCTGTAATGAAATATATATGTTTCTATTTAAAAAACAGAAGTTGACCTTGAAATACCCTTGAAAGGTTGTTCTAGGTCGACAAACAATAGCGTAGTTTAGTTTCCCCCTCGATATAAATAAACTTTTATTTGAAACTTTTTTTCATATAATGCACTGTTTTTGAATTATAAGACTGTCTCAAGATAAAAAACTCACCCGGTATATATATATATATATTATTTATTTATTTATTTATATAAATAAATATAACAAAAAAAATAAAATCTTCAAATGTAAAATAAGTATAAATTTTAAATTTTATTCGTCATTTTTAATATATAAAAAGTAGACTAATATTCATTAAAACTAGACCTTGTATTTGGATGCTCCTAATTAAGGCTAATTGAATGGATATTGATGAGCCAGTCCAAAAAAGAAGAGGATAATTTATACTATCTTTTTATTCATGAGCCGACGTTTCGGAGGCTATTCCCTCCTTCAGGGTTTGTAATCAATTAAAATGGGATTTGGCCATCATTACAAACAAGATCATCACAAATTTTTTTTTTATAAATACAATTAATATATAATTACTTATATACATTTTTTTTTTTTAAATAAAAATATTCTACTCACTTTGAAAAGTCAGTGAAGGAAATCCAATGCGATATTCTCCTCTGTCTCCTCTTTCAATGGCAGTAACAATAATATATTGTATTTCATTTTAGTGTAGTTGATTTGCAAATTTTGATATAAACATATATATATAATTAGCCAAATTCCCTTCCAGATAAAACGTGCGCCTAGCGGTATTTGCGCATAATTATTTGATTTAAACAGTACAACATTGTATATTATAAGATTGGAGTAATTTTTGGAGACTGATAAGTGAAATTGAGTGGATATTGATGAGGAGGTCCAAAAAAAGAAGATACTTTATAATATCCCTCCATTCATAAACCGACGTTTCGGAGGCTATTTCCCCTCTTCAGGGTCTGTAATCAATCAAAATGGGATCCGGCCACCATTACAAAGAAGATCATCACAAAAATATACAATTTTTTTTTTTATCAATCAAAAATATTCTACTCTGAAAAGTCAGTGAAGGAAATCCAATGCGACCTGGGGATTTCCTTCATCTGACTCTTCAAAGGGAGTAGAATATTTTTGATTAATAATAAAAAAAAATTGTGTATAAGTAATTATATATTAACTGTATTTATAAAAAAAAAAAATTGTGTTTATCTTCCTTGTAATGATGGCCAAATCCCACTTTAATTGATCACAGACCCTGAAGAAGGAGGGAATAGCCTCCGAAACGTCGGTTTATGAATAAAAAGATAGTATAAATTATCTTCTTTTTTTGGACTTCCTCCCCAGGTAACACACAATATCCCCAGAATATTCTAAGAAGTTATTTAAAGGACATAAAGGTATATTCCAATTATCTCCAGCAGATCCATCTTCTGAGAATATTCTTTTCCGAATATTCCAAGAATGCCCAACTAGGAATATTCCGGGAAAGGGAATTTAATGTCCTACAGCCTACACGAATATTTTAGTTCTAAGAATATTCCCAGAATATCTACGAAGATTGAAATATTATTCACAGGATATTCCAATGTCCAGAGAAGATATTATCAGAATATTTATAGATTATTCTTGTGCTACCTGGGTCATCAATTTCCACTCAATGTGTATTGTTTTAATTACACATATATATACATTTATTTATATGTTTTCTTTTTTTTCTTTTTCTATAATAAATCTTAAAAAAGTTTGACAAGTCTTTAAATTACACATTTAGTATTTACAACTATTTACATATTATCTATTTACATTATTATATTACAACTATACAAGTTTTAGATCATCAATTATGCCGTCCCAACAAATACTCGGGTCTATTATAGTCTAAGAGCTAGCAACGTCGCAAAAAGTTTATTTTTAACCGGCTAATTTTGTCGATATTTCCCTTTCTTATTGAAGCTTTGTAGTGATGCTGTACGTCTGGGAGCGGTTGGGTTTACCAGTGCGCATCTAGTTTGTAGAGGTAAAAAATGGATATTTTAAATTCATTTTCAACTGATTAATATAATTTTCTGTCTTTTTAGCATTGAAACTTTTTTCAAATAATGCACTGTTTTTGAGTTATAAGACTGTCTCAAGATAAAAAACTCACCCGGTATGCTCTTCCAACTCACCTATTATTCTCTGTACATGAATTGGTCTGATTCTTAATTAAACAACCGAATTTCCGTCTGTCAAATTAATTTTGTATACTTTGAGTGCAGAACTATACAGGGTGGTCCCGAATTCATGGTACAAACGTTAATGGTAGGTACAGGACATTGTAACAATGAGCTATTGTATAGGAATGTATAGTCGCAAGTGACGCGGTGAGGCGTAAACAGGGGAAATAACGGCTATACATTATACACTATATTACTATTACACTATACATACATATACATATTATATATACTTATTACACTATACATTCCTATACAACAACTCATTGTCACAATGTCCTGCACCCACCATCAACGTTTGTACCATGAATTCGGGACCACCCTGTATATACCAGGTGAGTTTTTTTTATCTTGAGAGTCTTATAACTCAAAAACAGTGGATTATATGGAAAAAAGTTTCAAATAAAAGTTTATTTATATCGAGGGGGAAACTAAACCACGCTATTGTTTGTCGACGTAGTACAAGCTTTCGAGGGTATTTCAAGTTCAAGTTCTGTTTTTTAAATGGAACCCTATATTTTCCTTTAACTCACCTTATTCTACAAAAAAAAAACTGAACAACTTTCATAAGAACTATTTTTTATACAACATCAAATGATCAAAATACATGAATCAATTAGATCTAAAAAAAATCTTAAAAATGATTTTTAACGATTATTTAACTTAATTATCAAACAATAATGATCAAATAAATAATTATTAAATTGAAAAGTCACAACAATGAAAATAATGGTTTATAATAATATTAAAACTTCGTTATACTCAGATTTAAGAGATTTTCTACTTAAAATTCTTGAGTTTAAAAAAGTTTATTTCTCGTATTACTATAATAAATATGTAGTATTTTTGTTGAAGACAAAATTAAAATGGTCTTAATTTATTCAGTGAATGTGGAAGAAGTGTTATGGGGTTGCCATTGAAATGGATGCCGAGCGTTTTCCTGATAGGAATACACCCTCACAAGCTTCATTTTATCGTGTTGTAAGTCTGTTAAAAAAAATAAAAAAATTAGAACTGGAATTCTTCCAGAAGACTTGCGATACACTTTGGAATGTCACCGAACTTTGTCGGGAAATTATTAAATTATTTATTTAATAATTAAATATTTGATCATTATTGTTTAATAATTAACTTGAATAATCGTTAAGAATAATTATTATTTGAATTTTTTTTTAGATCTAATTGATTTAATATTTTGTTCATTTGATGTCGTATAAAAATATAGTTCTTATGAAAGTTGTTCAAATTGAAAGTTTTTGCCGAGAGTAGCAGAATTTTTATATATTGAAGGAGACAATAAAAGAGTGTCTTCTGCTGGAATTATAAATTTTATTTATTTATTTATTGCTGGAATTATAAATAAATAAATAAATAAAATTTATAATTCCAGCAGAAGACACTCTTTTATTGTCTCCTTCGAAAGTTGTTCAGTTTTTTTTTGTAAATTTAGGCTATGGAAAGAAAAATATATGTTTCTATTTAAAAAACAGAAGTTGACCTTGAAATACCCTTGAAAGCTTGTTCTAGGTCGACAAACAATAGCTTAGTTTAGTTTCCCCCCTGATATAAATAAACTTTTATTTGAAACTTTTTTTCATTAAATGCACTATTTTTGAGTTATAAGACTGTCTCATGATAAAAAACTCACCCGCTATATTAAAATTACAGACGGTTGAAAATGGATTTAAATTTATTATTTTTTAATTACTTAAATTAGATCTGGAGGAATGTTAGCAACCAGAAAAGTGTCTGGCAAGTAGAAATTTATAATGCTAAAAAGACATAGAAAATTATAAAAAAAAAAAAATGAATCGGTTGAAAATGAATCTAAAATATCCATTTTTTTACCTCTACAAACTACTTGAGCAGTAGTAAACGCAACCGCTCCCAGGTGCTAGACGTACAGCATCCGTACCTGGCTTCAATAAGGGAAATATATAAAAATTAGCCGGTTGAAAATTCATTCTCGAAAACATTGCTTGCTCTCGGACTCTTATGTCCGTTCTGTAATTTACGGCGCGTGGCAGAAGAGATTTTCTCTCCTTTTTTGGACTGCCTCATCAATATCCACTCATTTCACTTATCAGTCCGTCTCCAAAAATTATTTCAATCTTATTAAGGCTAATATTTAATAAAAGTTTACTTTGTTTTATCTCTGTTCTATCTACCGGGTGAGTTTATTTATCTTGAGTCAGTCTTATATAAGAAAGTTTCAAATAAAAGTTTATTTATATCAGGGGAAACTAAGCTACGCTATTGTTTTTCGACCTAGAACAAGCCTTCAAGGGTATTTCGAGGTCAACTTCTGTTTTTTTAAATAGAAACCTATATGTTTCTGTACACATTCTGAATCTAAAAAAAAACTGAACAACTTTTATTAGAACTATTTTTTTATAGGATATCAAATAAAAAAAAAAATATTAAATCAATTAGATCTCAAAAAAATCTTAATAATTATTTGTAACAATTATTCAACTTAATTATCAAATAATATGGATTAAATAATTAATTATTAAATAAATATTTATTAAATCGAAAAGTCACAACAATGAAAATAAGTGTTTATAATGATCTTAAAACTTCATTATACCTTTTGGTACACAGATTTAAGAGATTATTTTCTACTTAATAGAACTAGTTAAAATTTTTGAGTTTAAAAATTAAATATTTGATCATTATTATTTGATAATTAAGTTGAATGATTGTTAAAAATAATTATTAGAATTTTTTTGAGATCTAATTGATTTAATATTGTTAATTATTTAATATCGTATAATAAAAGTTGTTCAGTTTTTTTTTGTAGATTCAGAATATGTACAGAAACATATAGGTTTCCATTTAAAAAACAGAACTTGACCTCGAAATACCCTTGAAAGCTTGTTCTAGGTCGACAAACAATAGCGTAGTTGTTTAGTTTCCCCCTGATATAAATAAACTTTTATTTGAACCTTTTTTTCATATAATGCACTGTTTTTGAGTCTCAAGATAAAAAACTCACCCGGTATATCCACAGTTAAATTAACATTCTTTTCAACATTTCTTCTTGCGAGATTTCTTTTTTTTGTCTGTATAATTTACTTGTTTTTTAACTATACAAATTCTACAATACCAATCTTCATTTTCATCGGGCGGTACTTGAATTCCAACACAAACCCAATGATACCAAGCATCACAATCATCGCAACCAATCATTGGACTTCCATCATCCTGGCCTTTGCAAGCGGGGCATATCCATACTTTGTTTCCATCTTTCTCCGCCATCGCCGATGTCATGTTTGGAGTGGCGGCCGAGATTTTAGCAGAGCTGTGCGATGTTAAATTAGGAGCGGAATCGCCACGAATCTCAGGACTTGGTTTTGGATTCTTGGTGGGTTTCGATGGCCGGATAACCAGAGCAGAAATCCGAGCCAATTCCGGAGAAGGCGCTCTTTTAATGCTTTCAACATTTGGGGACGAAGTCGAGATTGTGAGGGCTGTTGTAGAACGATCAAGTGGTTCTACTTTTTTCACAATTGGTTTTATTACTATTTTTTTAACGGGTTCTGGTGGAGAAATAGGCTTTGGGGATGCTGGTCCCAGGCGAAAGGTAATTTTGGGCACACTTTGCTCAGCTTTTTCTTCTCGCTCTTTCTCTTTCTTTTTTTCTTTCTTCTCCTTTTTAATCTCTTTTAATTTCATTTTTTCTGCTTTTTCTCCAATTTTATTTTTTTCTTTTCTAATTTATCCTTATTTTTCATTTTATCCTTTTTATCTCTCTTTTTCTTAGATTTATCTTTTTCTTTTTTTTCTTTTTTATGTTCTTTAGATTTCTTTTCCTTTTCACATTTTTCTTTAGGTGAAGTTGATAATAAATTAGGAACAATTGGAATTTTTTCTACTTTCCCGACAGATGGAGAAGTTGGTGGTTCAATAATTTCTTCTTTCATTTGAAATTGTTCACCTGGTTTCGGAGAAGTTTCTGGCTGAGGTAGTATTGGAGGAGGATGATTGGAATGCATGAACATCGGAGGGGCCATAGGCATATTTGGCATTGCTGGATGCGGCATACTTTTGATGGGGAGGCCAGTTAATTGAGAAAACAAAGGATTCCCGATAGGAGGAGGAATAAGTCCAAGTGGAAATTGAAAAAATGGAAATACTGGGTTAGATTGAACCATCTCTGAAGGCGATATTACACCTTCAGGAGTTTTTGGTCTGTCATTGATATTCTCTTCAGGTTGTGGTTGAAGTTGTTTATTTTTTATTTTCTTGGGATTGTGTACTTTTATTCTATTTTTGCCCTCTTTTTTATATTTCGATTTGTTTTTATGTTTACGTTTAGGTTCTGTTAAAATAGGAGTTTGTGGTAGGGCTAGCTCTGGAGTTCTTGGCCTGGCTGGGGTTCCAGGCGGTGACATATCGTCATAAGATAGTGATAAAATATTATCATTTTTGGGACTAGTATTCGCATTACAACTAGATTCTTGTGTATTTGAAGGAGTCCATTGAGAGCATTCTTGTTTAATTTCACTCTCTGTAATACTCATTTGTATTACGGATTCTATTGATTTTGATATACCAGCAATTCGTTTTTCCTTCTTAATATCTGTTTCATCAATTATAAGCCCAGGAGTACTTTCCCTTGATCCACGAATATTTTCACTAGTTTCAGTAGAAGTTTTATCTTCTTTGGCTTTGGAAATTTTCTTAAATATATTGAGTTTTTGCTTATCTGGTTCAGCGGAGAGTTTTCCATCAAAAGATAAAGCTTCTTTTTCTTCGGGTGTATTTACAGGGTGAATCGGCTGAACGGGAGGTGGTGTTTCTGGTTTATCTAATTTAATTACTTTATTTGATTTGGGACTTGTTTGAAATTTATTTGGTGATATTTTTCCGGAAGAATTTTTATTTTTTATATTCATATCATTAATTCCTTTTAAGGCTTTTAATTTAGAGAATTCTCTCGCACCTAATAATTTTTTCTTATTGAATTTATCTTTCATCTTTTGATCTTTTTTCTTATCTGAATTTGTTAACTTGTCTACTCCAGTTTTAAGTGCATTTTTCTTCAATTTTTTCTCTCCTTTTAATTCTGGAGGTACCATTGGATAAGATGAGGGTTCCGTTGAATTAGATCTTGAATGTGAAGCTGGTAAAGGTGTCCTTGACTCCGGTAATTTTCCTTCTCGAGCAGGAGAGAGAAATCCAGATGTGGTCATCATTACACTTGAAATCTCTCTCATAGGTCTACCTTCTTCTTCCATAATCCTTGCTCTTTTCAAAGCTGGACATTCTATAGGGGCAGGATCTCCAGGTCGTTTGAAAACAGGCTTAGGACTGGATTGTGGTGAACCAGCTCCAGAACTATTGACATCAACACTAAGAGGACTTTGTTTCGGAACATATTCTTCAACTTCCATTTCAGGGTACATAGGGGGTAGATGTTCGTCTACATGTACAGGTCGAGTAACAACTTCTCGACTTCCTGGTTTTAAATGATTCAAATGTGATTCTTTTGGAAGGGGGTACATTGGTATGTCATGCATAAAAGGAACTGAATCCACATTTCTAACATATTCTTCCAATTCGTTAACATTAATTCCCATATCCAGAAATGCAAGTCCAAGGTCATCAAGATTGGGATTTGTATGACCAAATTGTTCTGCATATCGATGAGTTAATTTTGCAACTTCTTGCAGATATCTTTGTAAAAGGCTTACTAAAATTTCCAAAGGAGTTGATTGAATAGAATTCCAACCTATGGTTTGATTTATTTGAGCCACAACCATCTTCAAAATACTTTTTGTATATTCTGATGACATTTTATAATATATATCATGAACAGTAAGTATAATATATAAAATGTTTGTTTCTTTTTGTATAATAATACAAGATATAATATTTTTGACAGGTATTGTTTTCACATATGTATTTGGATCATTTTATTTTCAATAAATAAATATCGTCAAAGATATAATATTTTAATATTGTAAAATAACATTTAAAACAACAATTTTGTGTTTTATTTAGTTTTTTTTTATCACTTAAATAACTGCTTTTTATGCAAAAAATATCTATGAAGGGAGGTTATGAAGTTGAAAATAAAGCAAATATTGGGAAGCACAATTTTGTTTTTATGACTGGATGTTATCTTAATATATTAAATGAGCAAATCTTATAATATTTTATATATAACGATTTGGATGACATTCACAGGTTAGAGGGTTAGGGAGTTTGTGTTGACATGTTGGCAATTCAATCTGGCACGGTCTCATCTTCGGCTAAGTTGTTTTTGATGGGTTTTTTGTTAATTAAAATAATTATTTCACAGGTGGTTGTCTCGATAAAAATGTAAATTTACATTTTTATTCAATTTTCTTTTAATAATTAATTGGTTTTTTAATTTTAAAAACCACAAAAAGATAATTACAAATATTATTATATACCTACCTATATTAAAAGTTAGGCAATTTAATTAATCCCACAAACATATTCTTATATATTAGAATTTTGCAATTTAATTGATTAACTCAAAAATTGTTATTTAATTAAAAAAAATAATTATACGGTATTTATATATGTTAAGCAATTTGAACCGCGAAAGTTAAATAATATGATAAATATATATGAATCTATATATTTATACTATATAAACAATTTCCTATGTTAATTCTACATTAAGAAAATTATTTTATTATTTTTGAAAAATAAAAATAAATAGATCATCCGACGGGTTTCGATCCCGTGTCTCTCTTCTTTACGGAAAGAGCGGCTTAACCAACTAGCCCACAGATTCTCCCGTCGAATAAGCTCTTAAGTTGGAATGTCATTTTTCCTTTTCGCGGTTTTTTCTATTTATAGTATAGTTACTTAATTTTTATATGTGTTAGGTGAACCGTGATTGGAATTAGGTATACACAGTCTTTGGAATTACTTTGGAATTCATTAGATAATCTATTGTCTTCTACTTGGAAATGAAAGTGGAAGTAGGTGTACACGATTTTAAGTCGCGGTTCACCCCTCGCCTATACCTATAAACACATAATCTGTGGGCTACTACAAGGCTAGAAATGCAAAAACTGGGTGAGGGAGCAGGGATAGATGTAGGGGGCGGAGGGATACGGGGGGCGAGGGAAGTGGTTCAGGGGAGGGGTGGGGGAGGATATGGGGTGGGAGGGTGCAGGAGGTGGGGCGAAGTGGTGGGGGGTCCGTGGGGTCGGCATTAATATATAGCTTTTAACTTAAGGAAAATGTTACCGAGCATCGCTCGGTGGCCAGGCACTATATATTATATAGAATCGGTTTCTCGAAAACGGCTCTAACGATTTGGATGAAATTCACGGGTTAGCGGGTTTTTGTGTTGACGATTCGATCTGTCACGGTCTCATCTTCGACTAAGCTGTTTTTGATGGGTTTTTTGTTAATTGAAATAATTATTCACAGGTGATTGTTTGAATAAAAATAATATAATTACATTTTTTTCAATTTTCTTTTAATAAAATTAGTTAGTTTTTTAATTCTATATCCCACTAATAGTTCATTTTAAATATAATTATATATTAAAATTAGGGAATTTAATTAATAATTAAAGGTGTTTTTCTATTTTCTATAAAAATAATTTATTAGAATATCAATTTCATTCTCTTAAAAAATCGGCACGATCCTTCTTCAGGATTTAAAAGGGTCAACGAAAGAACCTCCGTGTATATTAATATTATTTTTAAAATTAGAATTATATATCCAAAACTTTGATAAGTCTTTGATGATCACTATAGCGGGTGTAAACGTTGGGAAAAATATAAATAAAATTTTATTTCAATTTTATTTTATTTTGGCTGCGATTAAAAATCGACATTTTTACCTGAATTTAAAATTAAAAATGATATTGGGTAATTAATATATTGCTTTTAACTGAAACAAACAATTACCGAGCATCGCTCGGAGTTCCAGAGGTGCTGTCCTTTATATCTTATTTTGTAAATTATTAAGATTCATCGTAAACATATAACATTTAAATTAATTAAGTTTAAAAAAATAGTAATTTTAAATTATGAAGAATTTTTTATACCCGATCACAACATTTTCTGCTCACGACTCCTCGATGTTGGATTTCTTGCCATAAGGCCTCTCTACTTTTTAATAAATTTCTATAATTATGTTGCCAATTTTCACCAAGTGCCCAAAAAAATATTTCATTTTTAAGATCTTCATTATCTTCTTCCATATCATGGGCTAAAAATCTAAAAATGGTAACCCACGGTAGTAATATGCAAATTTCTCCAAGATTATATATTAATTTTCCATTTGAAAGAGAATTAAATCTTCTAAATACATATAAAGAAAATAATTATTTAAAAAACTAAAACATTTTCAATAAAGGACTTGGGCTTGATCATGCGATTAGTCGGGGGGGCGCGCGCCCCCCCGGGGCCCCCCCCCCTCTAGAAAAATCGAGTCAATATCTCAATAACTATTTATGCTATGAGATTAATTTTATTCTTAAAAAACCAATACAGATTGAAAAATGTAGATCTCAAAAAAAATTATCTTCCCATATAGCCCAGTAAATAGGGGGGTTTCAGCTTATATTAATTGCGGGAAAATATTTTTTTAGGGTCGTTTGGTATGGTGTGGGTATGCTAAATCTAAGTTTGCGACCTCGAAAGTCTGGGGAACAACATTTGGCAGCCAAAAAACCTCGAAATTTTCGGACTTTTTCCAGTTTTTCGATTATAACTCGAAAACAGTTCATATTTTATAAATAACCGTTCTATAGTAAATTAAAGAGGACACATTTTCGCGTTGATTAAAAAAAAAGAAATGCAAAATTGGTCTAGTAGTTAGATTTTTAATGGGGATCCAAAAAACAGCACCTAGGATCACTTTTGAATATCCCTAAAACTCGCACTTTTTTCGATTTTTTCCCATTTTCAGCAAAGAAGACTCTATAGATTTTAAAACTAGATTAAATTTGCTACAATTTAAACAAAGTTTCATATTAATTGCAAATAATGGTAATCCGTTCCGCAACGAGGTTGAAATCTCAAAAAATCTCAGTTTTTCCTTCACAAAATGAAAACCACTCACTCATCCTAGGAACTTGATTCCTATCTCATTCTGTAGGAAATCTTATTGACTTGAACGTTCACTTTGACCACATTTTTGTTAAAACTCTGATTTATAGATATCCTACATTTTCCAGTCAGGATATGATCTGAATCCTAAAAACCGTCATGGAAAATGCTGGATATCTATAAATCTAAGTGTTTTATCAAAAAAGTGGTCCAAGTAAACATTCAAGTCAATAAGTTTCCTATAGAATGAGATAGGAATCAAGTTCCTAGGATCAGTAGTTTTCATTTTACCATGGAAAAACTGCGATTTTTTTGCAAAAAAATTGCAGTTTTGGATGGTTGGGCGGTCGCCACACCTCACTCAACCCTAGTAATGCGGCTGCCCCCCTTAGGAAAAATTCCCTAACTACGCCAATGGTGAAACCCAATATTGTCACGAAAAAATTCCAATGAGCTGAATCAAAGGAAATGCCAGGAAGGTTCCTATCTTCGCGTCTAGAAATTAGACAGCATTGTGTTTTGCCAGCATTAAAGTTTACCAAGTTGTGGGACTTCCAATTTTTATACAGGGTGGGGCATAAAGATCTACCACATTTTGAAGAGGTATAAATGAAAAAATTTAACCAGGGAAAAAACTGAATATATTTTTGAAAATAATATAAATGAAAAAATTTAACCAGGAAAAACTGAATATATTTTTGAAAATTCCCTACGCCAATGGTGAAACCCAATATTGTCACGAAATTCCAATGAGCTGAATCAAAGGAAATGCCAGAAGGTTCCTATTCGCGTCTAGAAATTAGACAGCATTGCGTTTTGCCAGCATTAAAGTTTACCAAGTTGTGGGATCTCCAATTTTTATACAGGGTGGGGCATAAAGATCTACCACATTTTGAAGAGGTATAAATGAAAAAATTTAACCAGGAAAAAACTGAATATATTTTTGAAAATTCCCTTAACTACGCCAATGGTGAAACCCAATATTGTCACGAAATTCCAATGAGCTGAATCAAAGGAAATGCCAGGAAGGTTCCTATCTTCGCGTCTAGAAATTAGACAGCATTGTGTTTTGCCAGCATTAAAGTTTACCAAGTTGTGGGATCTCCAATTTATACAGGGTGGGGCATAAAGATCTACCACATTTTGAAGAGGTATAAATGAAAAAATTTAACCAGGGAAAAAACTGAATATATTTTTGAAAATAATATAAAATAATTTTTTTTTAATGTGTTTTAAACATTATATCAGACAAAAAAGTGGGGTCAAAAATGAAAATTCTAGCCCTTTCGAAATTTTGTATACATAATTTGGTTGACCCCCCCCTTTTTTTGTCTGATAAAATGTTTAAAACACATTTAAAAAAAATCTTATTTTTCTTTTTAAAAATATATTCAGTTAAATTTTTCCATTTTTTTATACCTCTTCAAAATGTGGGAGAACTTTATGCCCCACCCTGTATTTCCTAATAGTGCCTAAATAATGAGAAACATTTATTGATTAATACTTACAAAGCAACAAAGAAATTATAACGAGTATATTGATTATAAGTAAAGTGTGCTCGTTTAAAATAAGTAAAAACCATCGCTATTAAATATTTATCGGCATAAATATTACAGCTATCAAAATTAAAAAATTCTTTCAAAACTGGATCATCTAAAAAAATTTATAATTACATTTTCATTTTAAGAAAATTATTTCTATATATTAAATAATTAATTACCTAAAAGAATTTTGAATGCCTTCATATCATTCCTATTAATTTTAATTATAGGTGATATTTTATTAGATAAAAAATTAGTTTTTTCTGAATCCATCGTTTCGTGTAATTAAAGGAATTGGGGCCGATTATTTAGTTGATTGTTGAATTCAAATTATAAAAGAAACAATTAGATTCATTGTTTATAAATATGAATTTATTTAATTTAAAAAATAGTCTTTTAATTTAAAAAATTTGTAAATATATAATTATATTAGGTATAAAATAATTAATTTTTACATTTAAAAAAAATATATATATATAAGATCTTAAATATTTATTAAAAAAATTTCATGTACAGGGTTGGCCATAAATACATTTCAAAGAGGTATAAAAAAATGAAAAAATTTAACTTGAAAAATAACTGAATATATTTTTGAAAAGAACATGAAATTAATCCTTTTTTAATCTATTTTAAACATTATACCAGAAAAAAAAGGGGTGAGGGGTCAAAAATGAAAATTCTAGCCCTTTCGACCAAACTCAACCAAATTTTGTATACATATTATGTAACCCCCAGAAGGCTAGAAATGCAAAAACTAACCATATATTGTATACATAGTTTGGTCGAAAGATCTAGAATTTTCATTTTGACCCTCTCCCCCATTTTAGGTGGTTAGTTTTTGCATTTCTAGCCTTCTGCAAAAACTAACCAAATTTTGTATACAGTTTGGTCGAAAGGGCTGGAATTTTCATTTTTGACCTTGTCCCCATTTTGGGTGGTTAGTTTTTGCATTTCTAGCCTTCTGGGGGTCCACAGAATATGTATACAAAATTTGGTTGAGTTTGACCTCCCGCAAAATGAAAATTCTAGCCCTTTCGACCAAATTATGTATACAAAATTTGGCTGATTTGGTCGAAAGGGCTAGAATTTTCATTTTTGCCCCCTCACCCCCTACCCCTTTTTGTCTGATATTGTTTAAAACACATTAAAAAAAAAATTATTTTATGTTCTTTTCAAAAATATTTTCCGTTTTTTTTCTAGTTAAATTTTTTCATTTTTTTATACCTCTTCAAAATGTGGGGGACCTTTATGCCCCGCCCTGTATATAACATTTTTTATTATTATTATTTATTTATTGTCACCGGGAACAAAGCCCATTTAGACAGCACATCAGTAAAGTGTTAGTATGATTAGTGAGGGAGCCGAGTTTTAGCCCGTCGAAATTTTATATGCTAGCCAGGCTCGAACCGGGGCCTCCCGCTTGAACATCGTCATCAACGATACTCAAGCGGGGCCAGCGCCTTAGTCAGCTCGGCCAACCAACTCCCCGTATATAAAATTAATATCAATTATAAATGAACATCTTCATTCAAAATATCTAATTTCTTATAAAGATGCCTCACTAAATCCAGGGAAGGCAATGGAAATGGTGGTTTACCCCTGTGAACAAGGAAAATTACTATGAAGAAGATACTCTCCATAGAAATTGCCAACGCTCAGAATCGAGTATGGCTCACATTGGAAGAAGAAGATTAAAGGATAATAGAAATATAATTTATAAATTTAATTAATTTATAGTAATTTGAAAGTTTATAATAGGAAAATATGGACAAGTTTGCATGAAATTTTCTCTGGAGAGAGACGAACTGGTAGAACTTTTAATTGAAAGTAATGGAAGGCAGCCCAGGGTTAGTGAGAAAAGAAAAGGTTTGAAAGGAAAGGAGGAAGGAATCCAATAAATTACAGCTTATTTGGATATGTGTTGTATGATTTTTTCTTTCCTCACTACCCCTGGGCTGCCTTTCATTACTTTCAATTATAAGGACAAGTTTTTATGTGTGACCTTTTTTACTCATCAGCCAACGTTTCATCGACTTTGCCGACTTCTTCAGGGCTTCAAATAGTCATGCCCTGAAAAAGTCGACGAAAAGTTAGCTGATAAATAAAAGCCACACATAAAAACTTGTCCTTATCTTCCTATTATAAACCTTCAAATTAATACAAATTATGGACGGAAATGATAATAATAATTAATTTATAGTATAAATTTAGCATTACAATAAGTTTTATAATTTTTTTTCAATTTTATCCTTGATCTATACTCATTTTGTCTTGTATTAATATCGTGGAAAATGATTAAAATAAAGATTCTTGCGAGTCAGAATCAAAAAAAATAACAAGTTTATTCTGTGACTTAATGCCTTAGCAGTGTTGGTGGCCAACCTTTTACATGCCATCCGACAATTTTTTCACATTCGAATTCAGTTGCGCCTTACAACTCAAAGCCTTTACCACCTTCTTACAGCAAGGTCGATGTTAGTATTAAGGGTAGATCATAGCAGTGATGAGCGGTGACATTTCAATCAGGGAATGCTCTCCAAAAAAGAACCCTTCAATTTTTAAAATGTTATTTTATTTTTTATTCCTTTTTTTTGTAAAATTCATCAATAAAGGTAGAATTGTTAGTTCTTTTTCAAATTTAACATTAGATTTTTTATGACACGGTATGAAAATACTCTTAACATTTTGAAATTTTAGGGATACACCACAGAATCATAGATAAAGAAGATATCTGCTTTGGATAGTAGAGTAAAAAAAATAACTAATGAAATGCCCCAACTGTAAAACTTCTAATGCGCCACTTTTGTCAAACGATTGTCGCAAGGCTTGTTTTAAAGTTTGTATAATATAAGTATTGTAGTCAAATTAAAGAAGTTTTGTATAGGGTGTCTCAAAATTCACGCAAGAACTAATTTTGATAGAAAACACAGGTATTTAATTAAGAATTTTAAATTTTTTATTGATTCATAAAGTATACAGTATAGGGTTAAGCGAGGGGTGAACCACGATTGGAATTAGGTGTACACGTCTTTGGAATTATGTGGAATTATTTTGGAATTCATTAGATAATGTCTCTTCATCTATTGTCTTCTACTTGGAAATGAAAGTGGAAGTGAAAGTAGGTGTACACGATTTAGGTCGCGGTTCACCCCTCGGGGTTAAGTATGAAATAGCATATCGGGTAAATGGCCTCCACAGCTTTGCTAGCACATAGGCAATCATTTGTCGAAATTTTTCATGACCTATTTGCATAAATGTGACTGAATTTCGTTGATACAGCCCTCAATTTTCTCTTTCAAGGCGTGGGTAGTTGTGGGCTTGTTGGCATAAACCTAAGACTTCAAAAAAACCCCGAAGAAAAAAGTCCAACGGCGTTAAATCGCATGATCTGGGCCAATTCTGATCACCAAAACGGTAAATTACACAACCAGAAAATGACTCATGGAGTAATTGAATTATTTCTCGGGCTGTATGGCATGTGGCACCGTCTTGTTGCATCCACATGTCGTCCACATCCATATCTTGCATTTTAGGCACAAACAACTGGATTATCATGTCGCGATACCGAGCACCATTGTTATCAACTATTATTGCCTGACCAGCCGCATTTTCGAAGAAGAATGGTCCGATGATGCCTCCAGGCCAAAATACACACCAAGCAGTGGATGAATTTTTTTTTATTTTTTTAATTAAAATGATAAGAGAAGGCCTGGGTTGGCCCCTCCATCGTGAAAAGAAGAAAGAATTTTATGGGCTGGGCGGGGGTCGAAGGTATCTGTGGATACGGGTCTTAAATAGCTGAAGGTTATAAGTCGCGGGAAAGATGGTGGCAGAGAGCGAGTTCCAGTCTTTGGAGGTCATAGGGATAAAAGAGTTGGCGAAAGCGCTTGTTCGACTTTTATCCAATTTGAAGAGAAGGGGTGCTGAGCGTTCGAAAACCGCGTGTTTCTCGTAAAGAGGGCTTTAGGGGGGATAATTGATTTCAGCTCGACTGAACAGACACCGTGATAGTATCTGTAGTACAGGGAAAGGGCAGAAACGGTTCTCAACAATCACTAGTAGATTTTCTGAACTCCAAATGCGACAATTATGTCGATTAACAAAGCCATCAAGGTAAAAATGAGCCTCATCGCTGAAGATGATTTTGTTGGAAAAATCAGCATCCACTTGTTATTGTTCCATAATCCATTCAAAGAACTCTCTTCGCCGATATGCTATTCCATACATAATCCTGTACTGTATACCTTAAGAATCAATTAAAAATTAACAATTTTTAATTAAAAACCTGTGTTTTCTATAAAAATTTCTTCTTGCATGGATTTTGGGACACCCTATATTATAGTATGACTACGATTCTTATAGTCTACTCCCGAGCCTGTTGAAGCCTCCAATGGAGGTGAAAAGTCGCATGTTATAATTGTATCAAAAAAATTTAATCTCACTTCCCAAGTGGCAATATTTTAATTAATTTATATATTAGGCCAACTAAATTGATGCTTAAAAAATAATTTAAGCAAAGTGTCCACAGAAGGAGCCTCTCTAAAGTTCTCCATAAGATCAATAATCTCAACTTAACAGCCAATATTTCTACCACCAAATCATTATGAAACATGGAAAGTAATAATTTCAAAAAACATCAACATTATTAGGATGGTCCTTATTTTGGATATTTTCGAATTTTTATGCTGCCAGAGGGTCATATGATTCGAAATAAAAAAAAATATTCCCCAAGTTTCAAGACCCTATCTCAATTTTAACCTTTGCCCCACAGTAGACTCTATTCTTATAATAGTAGATATCCTTGAGAATTTTTAGCTATTATGATTTTGAGTTTCAGCTAGATAAAATACTGCTATATCTTAGCGTTAGTAAGTTATAGACTCCAAAATTATAATAGCTAAAAATCTGTAAAAATTCTGTAGGATACCTACTATTATATAGATAAAGTCTTAAGAGTTTCAAATATTTTGAAATATGGTTGTTTCAAAAGTTTTGTCCGTTAATTGTTTAATTTATTCTTCCAGAACTAAAGTGACTGTATATTTAATTCTTGAAATTTCGAAGATTGCTAATTTTGTAAATTACTATTATTTATTAGTTTTAATTCATTAAGTTTATTTCTAATACTCTTAACTTCAAACTTCATAGCTAAATTTAGTCCAGTGACGCCCTTTAGTTAGTTTTGTTGTTTAAAACTAGACACAATCACCCGCGCACTATGCTAAATGGTTTAGTTCTCTTCAGTCTTCGGAACAGATGTTGGTTTTCCAGAAGCTGAAGAATTTCTGCATTTTCATGTAAGTAAAGCCTTTCTTCATGCTTCCTCGCGAACCTTTTAATTTCTTCTTTAACAGTTAGAATGCCAAGATCTCTATGGATATCAGTATTTCTAATGTACCATGGTGCATTCACCATTTCGTGAAGCACTTTATTTTGGAATGTTTGTATTATCTTGATATTGCTATCTTTCGCACATCCCCATAGTTCTATTCATTTAGGTTTAATGATCTGGTTATAGGGTAAATTTTCCAAATTCTGACACTTTCAACTTGAAATAACATTATTAAGAAATCCAGAATATTGTTTGAATAAATAAATATATGAATACATAGGTCCATTTATCTACTTGTCGTCAACTAAAAACATATTATTCTTTACAAACTGAAATGTATGTGGCTGAATTTCTTTTCTGCCGGCTGTTACTTTCGTCTTGACTTTGTGTTCAGGGTGTAACCTTAGAAAAGTGCACCACCAAAATAGCGAATAACTCATCAAAAAAATCATTTTTTTTGTTGAGAATATTGTTTTGCTAGTAAGATATATATACAGGGTGGTGACTTGGCCGACGCAGCATAGCGATTACAATGTTAATTTTTGAATGTGCATTTATTTGCTCCCCTAATTATTTTAGAGTTAAAGTTCTTATAGGTTTTTTGTAGAGAAAAAAATAATGAATCCGAACATATTTTTGTTTTCAAATTTTGAAATTTCAGAACCGTAATAATCAACATTATAAATAATCCAGTCGTAGATGGTTTCACTTGCTCTTTGTAGGTTCCTTGTAGAAATTAATTCGTTTCTTCCTGTTGCAATTAAAACTGTATCATCAGCAAAATTGGCCAATTCTGGTATATCACTAGTATACTAGGTATACCGGCATGAAGTGAGCGTTTTTTGTGAAAATGAAACACTAATTTTTAATGGGAAAGTAAAAATTTTTTATTCAAAGTATTGACCATTGCTTTCTAAACATTTTGACCACCTTTCTGGCAATTTGTGGATACCACGCCAATATAAATGTTCGTCTTTTGAAGCAAACCAATCAGACACCCAATTTTCGACTTCTTCGTAGGAATCGAAGTGCTGCTCAGCCAATGCGTGTCTCATCGATGAAAACAAATGGTAGTCGGAAGGGGCCAAGTCTGGTGAATACGGCGTGTGGGGTAGCAGCTCACAGCCAAGTGCTTTGATTGTATCCTGAACCAGTTTTGCTTTGTGTGCAGGCGCATTGTCGTGTCTTCTGGTCCATTCTGGTCGTTTTTCGATCAATGCCTGGTTCAAATTGACCATTTGTTGTCTGTAGCGATTAGTATTAACAGTTTCACCAGGTTTTGGAAGCTCGTGATACACCGCACCTTTCTGATCCCACCAAACACAGAGCATTGCCTTCTTGCCGAATCGATCTGGTTTTGCAGTCGATGTTGATGGTTGTCCCGGATTAACCCATCATTTTTTCCGTTTAGGATTCTTAAAATAAATCCATTTTTCATCGCCAGTAACAAACAATTCGATGCAAAACTGATTTTCTTTCGTTGAAGCAAAATTTCACAAGTGTTTTTTCGGTTTTCCATCTGCCTTTCGTGGCACCCATTTTCCACACTTTTGGATCTTTCCCATAGCCTTTAAACGGTCAGAAATTGTTTGCTGTGCAACATTTAACCTTACTGCTGTATATAATATTACTTTGACCGGTATAAAAAATTGATAGTTCAATGCTAAAAACCCCATGTTATTTAGATGGGAAACTTATATCGCTGTGAGGAACAGGTTAAAATTGAGATAGAGATTTGAAAATTGGGGGAATTTTTTTTTTATCATTTCAAAATTCGAAAATACCCAAAATAAGGACCACCTTAATCAACATATTTGTTATGTAAAATAAATTACATATTACATATATTCAATTTAATGTATTTTAACAGTAATAGCAATATTTTATTATGAAATATATTTAAAATACAAAATTATTTAGTAAAACAAATTACAATGCAGTATTTTGATCGCATGACCTGACAGAAAGTAGAGCTTTATTTAAAATATTTGTAAAATCGCTTAGATTCATATTGAGATGTCTTAAATTGTAAATGTCGGAGATTTCACTTGAATATTTAGAAAATTTGGACTCTGTGTCACTAGAAATATTATCGTTTGAGAAATTTTCTCGAACATTCGATTCTTTAATTAACGAACATAATTTAATATTATTAATTTCTTCTTTATCATTTTTATTATTTTTAATAAATGTTTTTGATATTTGTTGTTTCAAATCCATTTGAGGGCTGATGTGATGAGAACTGAAAATTTTGAACATTTTAAATAAAAAAAAAAAGGAATTAAAAACTATTATAGAATTCAGATATCGAATAAGATTTTACCTTTCATTTTGAATATCATGGATAAATTCAGAAAATAATTTTAATGTTTTTTTAATGAATATTAAAAATTCTTCTTCTACTAATATATATTTTCTATCTTGGTCAGGAAAATGAAAATGGTTCAATTTTTCTCTTAAAAACTCTACTTCTTGCTCGGCGTGAAATCGTTTAATTCGTTCGTTTTTCAAATCTTCCATTAATTGTTTCATAGGCGCGCTAAAATATAATTATATTGAATATTTTATTTAAATTAAATTGAAAAAGTTTCTTTTTGTCTAGGAGTAGAAGTTTTTTATGAATTAAAGGAGACAATAAAATAGTTTGTATTAGGTCATTCAATAAGTCCGTAGGATGACACATAGATGGCGTTACTATAATTTTTTCCACATGATTTTTATTTAGTACTAACCTTCAAACGATACGTGTATAAATTTGCCAGCAATCTGACTTGATTCGTGAGTTATAGCATTTTGTGTGAAGCAATTTTTGTTATTGAAAAAAAGTGAATTTCGAGTTTTAATAAAACATTGATTTTTGATGAAAAAAATACAGTGGAAACCAAACAATGGCTTTATAAACATTATTCGAACTCTGCTCCATCGAGACAAATGGTAGAGAAGTGGATTGCTGAATTTAAACGTGGTCGTACCAGCACAAATGATGCAGAGCGCAGTGGACGCCCGAAAGAGGCTGTTATTCCAGGAAACAAAAAAAAAATTGACAAATTAGTTATGAACGATCGCAAATTGAAGGTGCACGAGCTAGCTGACATTGTAAAGATATCAGATGGTAGTATTTTTACCATTTTACACGAACATTTGGGTATGCGAAAGCTCTGTGCAAAGTGGGTCCGCGTGAGCTCACAGTCGACCAAAAACAACAACGAATCGATGCTTCAGAGGAGTGTTTGGCGCTGTTAAACCGCAATAAAATGGAATTCTATCATCGATATGTGACAATGGATGAGACATGGCTTCACTATTACACACCAGAATCCAAAAGAAGTCCAATGATGAAGTAATCGCTGAAACTGAGGCCTATTTTGACGAGAAAGAGAAATCGTACTATAAAAGTGGTATCGAAAATTTGGAAAATCGTCTAATACAATTGATTCACAGGAATTTCATACATCATTTCCTGTTAATCAATTGTAATAGATACTGATTAAAGGGGCAAAGTCCTCGAAACTATAGTCTCTTTATAAATAATTAAAAAAATTATTTTTTCATCTAAAGACACAGTCTTTTATTGTCTCCTTTAATTTATTTAAAGAAAGTTATTAGAAAATTAAGCGTATCTCAGCACAAACCTATTATAATTGTTCATATTGAAACCAGTATTGTCATTTTCGTAAACTTTATTTTCTGGTTTTTTATCTTTAAGTTTCATCATCCATGGAATGCCTGATGTTTCACTTTGCATTTTCCTTAAAGATAAATGGGTAATTTAGTTTTCATTATCGATTATTTTAAAAGTATAAAAAAATAAATTGCATTTTCCTTATATGAATCCTTTCATTTGATCTCCAAGGTCCTTTTGATTTCATTAGACCCGATATTTCTTTCTTATTATTGTAATTTGTAAAATTTATTTTTTTATTATTAATTATACATGGAGAAATCCAATGAAACTAGAAATAATTTAAATAAAAGATAATTATTTGTTGAAAAATAATATATATAAGAGATCATTTCAATATTTATATTATAAATATAGTGCTTAGTTTGAAGGTGAACAAAATTACTAACGGAATGGCAACCTATCGATAAGAGGAAACGAGGAAGACAACTGATAAGATGGGCAGACGATTTAGTGAGGGTGGCTGGAAGAAAATGGACCAGAATTGCCAGACAAAGAATGGCTTGGAAAAACTTAGGGGCCTGCTTCCATCTTAATATTAAATATAAAGAAGATTGATGAAGGAGAGATGGCTGTCCGAAAATTTATAAATTAAAAAAGAGAGCCTCTGTCGTAGACCGATGTACGATATATAATTTTGTGTTTGATAATACATAAAACTCTGTCAGCACTCAAATGTATTGAGTTGGCAAATATTGTAAGTACTAATTTTTTTTATAATTTATTATGTTTTTGTACACTTTATGCTCTATACAGCTCATTAGAACTAAAGATGGCATTATATAATTAAAGCCGAAACTGTTTTCAATAATTGGGAGTTTTTTATTCGATAGAGGCTTCCTTTACTGGCTAAATTCTTCTCTTTTTTAATTTATATATATAGTAATATAATGTAGATTTTTTAAGTATGATGTAATTTTTAAATTAATATTTGGTTGGTGCATAATTATCAGCCGTTTATATTGGCACGTTTTTCTTTAGGGATAATTGTTGTTGTTGATTTTTTTTTTAATAAAAATAATCTTTTCTATTTCTTTAAGAAAAAGATGTAAGGTTTCGCAATCTGAACGAACTTTTTGGCGAATGAACAATCAGCAAAGGCTGAGTTGAAAAATAGTTCAAGAAGTTCAAATCGGGCGATACAAACCTAGAAGATGAAGAAGGAAGAGGTCGACCATCAATTTTCAACGACCAGACTTTTGGCATCCGTCGAGAGGACGAAATCTTGACAACCAGAATGTTGACCGAAGACTTCAATGTGGATTATTAGACCATCGTTCTCAAAAAGCTCAGAAAAGTATGGAAATTGGCTGTATGGGTCTCCCACGAACTCTCTGACAACAACAAAACCGAACGTGTCTGAATTTACACCGATTTGATGTAGAGAAACGAGAAAACTCCGTTTCTGAAGAATCTGGTCAATTGATATGAATCGCGGCTTCTCTTAAAAAACATCAAAAGAAAGAAGATTTGAGTTTGTGTTTCACCCAAAGGATTACCGAAAGGCGTCCACTGTAAAAAGGCAATGTGGTGTGATCGCGAAAAAGTTCGTTGAGATCGCGAAATGACTGCACTGCATTCCATCCTTTCTCGTAATGGTACAGAATAATATGACGAATATGAATATGATTTTCGACACGCATTTCCTTAAAGAAATAGAGAGGATTATTTTTATTAAAAAAAAAATAATCAACAACAATTATCACTAACGAAAAACGTGCCAATATAAACGGCGGATAATTATGCACCAACCTAATATTAATGTAGATAAGAGTAAATAAATATTTTATTAATATGGATTTACTATGAGTTAAATCATTCCCAACCCAGAGACACAAGTCAACGAACTCACTAACTTTCCTTTCACCCAAACAATCCTATGTAAATAAAGGCCAACCTGATATTCTTTCTTAACAATAGCTTAAGAGAAAGTGTCCCTTTAAAATAATTTAAAAATTCTTCCCTCTGTTCAATAAACACATATATAATCTGTTATTCAATAAGTTGAATTAGTTACTTTCTGTATTTCCTGATGATGGGTTGATAGCCCGAAATATATATATTGAAAAAGAAAATTTTTTTTATATCTTTTAATTTTTTAATTTTAATGTGAAATAAGTGACCCAGTATCCTTAACTCATAGTAAATCCATATTAAATAAAATATTTATTTACTCTTATCTTTATTAAAGATGTTTCACCTTGCACCAACACCACAATCTCTACTGATTATTAATATTAATGTGTATTATATTATAAATCAAATATTTTATTTGTGTATTAAAAGAGCCAAAATAGGCAATAAATAAAATAAATAGTGCTTAGTTTGGCTGTAATTCAATAAGTCGAAAAAATAATTTTAAGAAAACTAATAAAGAATAAGGAGTGAAAGGTATAAGCTAGCTTAAAATAAATATTTAGGCGATTAATATTTATAAATCTCTTAGAAAGCTGATTCGCTAATGATAGGAGAGTTGTTTTTATAAAATAAAGTCACAGACATTATCCTCTCCTTAATCTGAGTTCTTATAGACAATTTTGTTTATATGTCAGAAGGGATGTCGTTGGAACTTGGGTTCGATTCTCTAGGCGAAGATGGCCCTTTTGACATGTAAGAAAAATTATCTATAACAACTTAGATTAGGCAGTGGACAATCTCTTTGATTTTATTTCATTTTCTCTAGTCCAAAACCTAAATGGAGAATAGTATGCGAGGTAAAAAAATAAAAATAGGAAATATGACGGGGGCTCTTATCGTTCAACATAAACACAACATAAAAGAGAAATTTGGCACAGCTTTTATCGCTGCTCTTTTCGTTTATTAGGGCTCCAAGGTAAATGCATAGTAAGAACAGATAGACAGAGACAGTGGAAACTGAACTCTAACACCACAGGTTTCGTTTTTTACATTTTTCAGTGCGGAACCCTACACATGTTATATTGAAAGTTATTCTTTTTCAAATCATTTTCTCCTAGTGTGTGCGAATTAATAAAAATAACACAATTAATACTAACATTAAATTGATCGTCCTCTCTCGATTGAAGAATATGTAAAATTTTTAAAGACAACTTTGGATCAACGGAGACGGAGGATCTTAAATCAAAAATTCTTAAATCTGTATTTATATTTAAAAGATTTAATATTTCTATTGCTCCTTTATCTGTTATATTATTATTTTGCAAATCAATTGCTAAAAAATAAGAAAAATTAAAAGTTGAAAAAAATAAATAAGAAACTTTATTATTTCACCTTTAATCCAATGATCATCTGAAAGCGAATTCACCAAAAATTGGAGACCTTCATCCGATATTTTATTTGAATTCAGAATAAATCGACGGATTCCTGGGATAAGATCATTTTTTGGTTGTCTTGATCGTAAAGAATGATGCCAATGTTCACTATATCGTTCTAAATTTTGAAACTGGTAGTAAAATTAATATTAATCTCGTTCAGCTTATTTTATTAAATAATAAATTGCCATACTTCAATTAAATTGGAAATATTCCAAGCACTTTCATCATCTAAATTGCATCCGGTAAAATCTATTGATTGTATATTATAATTTGCTCGAAGAATTTGGCAAACAATTGCAGCACCTTCATTTTTTATATGACAATTATGAAATGATAAATATTTTAAAGACAATGATTTGTTAATACCCTAAAACATAAAAAAATAATAAAAATTTATTACAAAAAAATACAATAATTATTATAGAGAGGATTTAAGAATGAAGAGCAAAAACTAAATGGAAATTGAAAGTTTCTTTTTGCCGAGAGTAGCAGAATTTTTATAAATTAAAGGAGACAATAAAAGAATGTGTCTTCTTCTGGAAAAATAAATTTTTAAATTTATTTATAACGAGACTATAGTTTTAAGGGCTTTCACAAATCAATTCCTGTGAATCAATTGTAATAGGCTGATGAAGAGGGCAAAACCCTCAAAACTATAGTCTGTATAGTCTTATAAGTTGCTGGAAAGATGGTCGGGGGAAGAGAGTTCCAGTCTCTAGATGTCATAGGGATAAATGAATTGGCGAATGCGTTTGTTCGATTAGTATCTAGTTTAAGCGCGTAGGGGTGTTGAATTTTAGAAAATCGTGTATTTCGCGCAATGATTATCGATTTAATTTCGTCAGAACAAAAGCCATGGTAATATCTATAAAAAAGGGAAAGGGCGGAGACAGATCTACGATGGGCTAGGGAGTCGAGAGTGTCAGTTAATGTAGGATCGCCTATCAGTCTGATAGCTCGCCTCTGAATTGCATCTAAGGTATTAAGAGAATACTTGGAGGCTCCTCTCCACAAATGCGAGCAATATTCAAGACAGGGGCGAATTTGAGCCTTGTATAATATAAGGAGTTGAGTGGGGGTGAAAAATCGTTTGGTTCGGAAAAGAAAGCCAAGCTTACATGCTGCAGCTTTTGCTACTGACAAAGACTGATAAAAAGGACCACTGAGGAAGTCGAAATAAATCGACGAAACGTCTGGCCCATTTAATAAAAACTCTGTTTTTAATTTTTTATCCAATTCCCTCTTTTAATAAAATTTCAATTTATTTATAAAGAGACTATAGTTTCGAGGGCTTTGTCCTCTTCATCAGTCTATTATAATTGATTCACCAGGAATTGATGTATGAAAAAATTCAAAATTAATTTTTCAAGCAGAAGACATGCGCTCTTTTATTGTCTCCTTTAAAAACCATATTCTTATGGGAAAATATTTTGACCGCTTAGGTTTTTAATTTTCGCCAATTATAGGTACAAAACATTTAATCTTAAGTTATTTTTTAATTTATTTACATACCTTCGCTAATAATTGTATATATTCCGTTGTTAGAGGAAATCCATCGAATTCTAATGATATAAGCTGTTTATTTATTTCTAAACACTTGTTTAGATTTTTAATTAATGTATTTAACATATATTTCGTTAAAATAATCGGATGTTTTAGAGGATATCGAGCCTTCGATTCTGTGTTTATTTCTTCATTAACTAAAATAAAATAATTATATAAAGGTAAATAAATTTCATATATGGTAATATATACCTATTGCTAATACAATCTATAAAATGTTTACTTGTTGAATAATAACTAGAGACCGGATTCCTATGCAATTGCATATTTTATTTGCCTCCACGTACGACCGAGGAGATCAATTATCTATCCGAATCATGCATCTAGGATACTGTGGGTTAAATTTTATACTGCATATTTTTCCATATTTGAGTAATATTGCATAAAATTGCATATTTGAAGGATATTGAATAAAATTGCATATTTCGCGCCAAATAGAGATGTTTTAAAAGTAATTTTTCGGAGAAAGAATGAAAAAAAAGAAATATAAAACAGGGGGGCCCCCCCCCCCACTAATTTAAATTCGAAGAAAACAAAAATAGGCCTCAACGACAAGAGTGTAGCGTTGGACGGATTAGAAAACAACAATCCACTTATTTTTCTTTTATTCAGTTGTACTTTGACTTGACTAGATAATTTACTCTCTTCGAAAATGCCGAAAAGTTTGCAATCTTTTCCTTTTAAAGTAAAAATGTGGGTTTTAAGTTCCTTTAAATTCGCCCCCAATACGTCTGTGGATGTCTGGTTAATATAAAAAAATAAAAGCAATACAATCGCTTTCTGTTAAATAACCCCCCCCCCCCCCCCCTGTATTTTTTTCGTTCACATTTTTGGCTATCTTTTACTGCATATTTCAACGTATGCTGCATATTACAGCATTTTTAACTGCATAAAAATTCAGTCTCTAATAATAACATAAATATTTTGAATTTTTTAAAAAATACACGACTAAAACATTTTATTAAATATAGCGTATTCCCTCTGATTTTTACAATCTATATCTATACATATAGCGTATACTTTCTGCTGATTTTAAGAATACACCACTGGTTGTGTTCACCCCCTCGGAAATCAAAATTAAGAGCCAAAATAGCAATCGGGGCTCGAATGTGAATCCCTGTGCCTCACACTATCGTGATTTCTTTAGAAATTTTAAATCTGCTATTATCGGCAATTCGACCGACCTCTTGTACATATAATATTTTGGTGTATTCGTCCGATGCAGCAAATGTATTTGTGTAAAAACAAAAAGCCAGATAACATCGGCTTAGAGTGTAAACTTGCTAAATCTATTTTTTATCATATATGACATATTAATACCGTTCAAAAGAAAAAGAGATGCAGCATCGTCCAAGTAAAACTTCTACTTAAAATTAGGATCGTAAGTTGTAGAAAAAAAATGTGAAAAATAGTTTCTTTCCATAACAACAATATTGAATTTTATTTGTTTTTTCTGTGCCCTATAAAATTCCCTTGTTGTGAGTTAGCAGATTTACACTCTAAGGCAGTGTTTCCCAACCTTTTTTGTGTCATGTCCCATCTAACACTTTCTAAAATACTTATGCCCCCTATGTAAAAGTATTTATAAAAAACCTAAATTTTTTTGTTATTTATATAAATATATAGAGATACAAAAACAAAATTTTGTTGATTAGTATTTAGTATGGGTCTACAATCTATATACATTTAAGCGAGGGGTGAACCGCGATTGGAATTAGATGTACACGTCTTTGGAATTATTTTGGAATTCATTAGATAATGCCCCAATATCTGTTGATCCTTCTACTTGGAAATGAAAGTGGAAGCGAAAGTAGGTGTACACGATATTAGGTTGCGGTTCACCCCTCGCATTTAAGTATATTCTTTTTTTATTAACTTTTATTTTTTCAAATATGGGTAACTAATTTTGTAGATTTTTTTATTTAACCTAAAACTAAATTTAATTAGTTACTTGGAGCTTTTCTGTTTTGCTCTCTTCCTTCATCTGCGCTCTTATTATTATTATTTATTTTTTTTAATTTAAAAAAAAGGGGAGCTAAAAATATATAAAAAAAAAATTCGTAAACAAAAATGTGTGAAAATTAATTTAAGATGAAGTCGAGTAAACGTAGACTAAAAGATGCATATTTAAATGTATAGGACACATTTACCCCACCGCAAAATAACATGTTTTCTTCATTTTATAACTCTTTGCACTCGACAGGCTCGAGACTATCTGAAAGTCGCCATGGGTTAAGGTCTGGTCTAGTTCATTTTCGAATTGCCCCCCTTAACAACCAGATTGCCCCCCTGTGGGCTCCACGTTGGGAAATACCGCTCTAAGTCGACGATATATTATATAAATTATAAAACAATTCCTTATTTGTTCTTCACATTTTAACTCCTTTGTTAAATCACAATTTATGGAAACAACTAATAAATAATTATGTCCATTATTCGACATTGTTGTCCTATATTTGTTTTCTATATACAACATCCTGGAGAAAGAGCGCTCTGCTTCACAGTTAGTGATTGGCAACGTTAAAAAATCTTTAAGATAGTACTATAGCAATTTGGGAAAATATAAACAAGTTACTTTTCATAAATTAGCATTAAACATTTCACTGCAAGAGGTGTAAGACTATAGCTTAGACTGTTCTCAATGGGGTCTGGGGGCCCTTTATATCTACGGGGTTCTAGGCTGCAGACTATATATAGATCCGCCCCTGCTTAGGAAGTGTCAAAATATTTGTATTTTCAAAACGAAAAACTGATTAGATTTGGGGGTTTCGAGATTCAAAATATCTGATTGATAAAATCAAAAATGTTGAATTATTATATGGGTGCAACCGAACGGTTGTAACTAATAAGCTGAAATTTGGCTCTCATGTTTCTGTTAATAAACTGCATCTCTGTGACATTTTTCAGTTTTCTAGCTCAAATTTTTTTTGCCAAATCACTAAAATTTTGCACCAGGTATCGAGTCTTGAAATTTTTTTCACATTTTCCTCCAATAAATGACAGTTAAAATGTTCTCTTGGAATATTACAGCCGTTACAATACACGTGGTGTTGCTTGGATCTTTACAAGAATTAAGTGAAGAAGCTTAACTAGAGATAGATGTTGAAATGTGCGACCCTCTTTCTTCACTAGGGCAGCTTTTGGATAGTTGCCCTCATGGGGCAAGCGGAAATTTGCCGCTTCAAATAATAATTAGTAGAGATTGTGGTATTGGTGCAAGGTGAAACATCTTTAATAAAGATAAGAGTAAATAAATATTATATTTAATATTGATTTACTATGAGTTAAGGATTCTTGGTCACTTATTTCACATTAAAATTAAAAAATTAAAAGATGTAAAAAAATTTTCTATTTCAATATATATATTTCGGGCCATCAACCATAACCATTATTTTCTGTACTTCCTGAAGATGGGTTGATAGCTCGAAATATATATATTGAAAAAGAAAAAAATTTTACATCTTTTAATTTTTTAATTTTAATGTGAAATAAGTGACCAAAAATCCTCAACTCATAGTAAATGAATATTAAATATAATATTTATTTACTCTTATCTTTACGTTTCAAATAAGTAAAAGCAGGGATACCGTGAGAGAATAATTTAAAGTTCGAAAATCATATCGTTGCCTAAGAGTGTAAACCTGCTAACTCACAACAAGGAACTTTTACAGGGCAGAGAAAAAACAAACAAAATTTAATATTGTTGTTATGGAAACGATTTTTAACCGACTTCAAAAAAAGGAGGAGGTTCTCTATTCGACTGAATTTTTTTTTTTTTTTTTGTGCCTATGTTTCCTCATATCTCCGCCAATTGTGAACCGATTTTGAAAATATTTTTTGCATTGGGTCCAGTCTACCTTCCGATTGGTCCCATTTTTTTTCGTAGGTATTAGACCTTTTTTGTTAGGTTTGTTCAGGACTAGTTTCTTTGTTTATGAACCGATTTCGATGATTCTTTTTTTATTGGAAAGGGGGTATCTTAGGGATGGTTCAATATTAATTTGGTCAAGTTCTGATGATAGGATCACTATTAATAACATCACTAAAAAGAGAAAAATAAAAATTTTTAAGAAAAAAATAAAACCGACTTCAAAAAAATTAAATGCAACAAATAAAATACACTAAAAGGTATAAAATAATTATTATCTTATTTAGTTACAACTAAACGACGAAATATTAACATGAAATTACTTTTTTAAGTTGGTGCCAAACATATACCATTTATGAATCGCACTCGACAGATCTTACTTAGTACGTTTGGTGGGTACGCTCGCTTATACGTATAGTTTGTTTGGCACCGACTTCAAAAAGTAATTTCATGTTAATATTTCGTCGTTTAGTTGTAACTAAATAAGATAATAATTATTTTATACCTTTTAGTGTATTTTATTTGTTGCATTCAATTTTTTTGAAGTCGGTTTTATTTTTTTCTTAATATTTTCAGATTATTTTCTACATCTTATGATCGTAATTTTAAGTAGCAGTTTTACTTGGACGATGCTGCATTTCTTTTTCTTTCGGACGGTATTAATATGTCATATATGATAAAAAATGGAGTTAGCAGGTTTACACTCTAAGGCGACGATATGGTAACTACACCTATCTGTTAATTTCTTTTGAAATAATGACTTACAGTTGCAGTTTGTGTATCTAAATCGTATTAAATAAATAAAATATTTTATTGTCATAATTTTTTTCCTATACCGTATACATCATTATAGAAAACAGTTGTTTGACAAAATGGCAATTAGTTTGATTAATTAGGTAGGCCCCCAAATAGTGTTACCTCAGGGCTCAGTGCAGGATTTACGTATAAGCTACACAAGCTATAGCTTAGGGCTCCCCCCCCCCCCCCAAAAGTGTCCGAGTGAGTAATTGTCATATATACTTAAATATACTGCAGCATTATTTGTCCTAATGCCGCACAGGGCCAGATTTAAGCACAGGCTATGCAGGCTGCAGCCTATGGGCCCGCACCACAAAGAGACTACTTTTTTTCTATATATTTAACGAGGTTTCATTAAGGAGTTATGGAGGTTTATTTTTAAGTTTTGAATTCGATAATTGCTGAAAATGCGATATTTGTAGCTTAATTAAAAAAAAATATATTTTTCCCGTTAAGGCCCGCGCCACAGGTCAAGCCTAGGGGCCTCTAGACCCTAAATCCGGCCCTACCAGGGCTCCACAAATTCACGGTCCCCCCCTGTTTCTACAGCTTTTTTTCCTTGAGTTATCGTGGATATCTTAATGCAGGCACAAAAACAGAAAAAAAAATAGTGCTAAAATATGAATTTTTTCTACGTTTTCAGAAATTTCTAAACACAAATGACCTGCCTTCCCAGCTTAGGTATCGAGTAATAACCACATGTTGCTTAACTTTCAAGATATGAGTTTATTTACCGCTGTACCACTGTACCAAAGCCAAGATTCATCTATTATCTTTAATATACCTACATATAGGTAATTCTTAAACATTAGTACAACTTTTAGGTGGTTAACTTTTAACGGATAACTTTAACTTGCGTTAAATTTGTGAAAAGTCAACGCTTTAACGATTATCGAAGTTAACTTTTTTAGTAGTGGATTAACGATTAACGAAGTTAAGTTTCGAATTAACTGTGCCCAAGTAGTGTTAGCCCAGGGCCCCACAAATTCAAGGTTCCCCCCCCCCCCTGTTTCTACAGCTTTTTACTTTACCATACAGCATTGAGATTAAGAGTTGATTAGATTTTGGTGCATATCGGCCCAAAATTAAGGGGGTGGAGGGGGGGGGGGGGGGTTAAAGGTTAAAAATCTAGGCTATTTGAGCAAACTCAACCAAATTTTGTATACATAATCAGTGGGACCTCAGAAGTCTAAAAATGCAAAAACTGGATATCTTAATGCAGGCACAAAGATAGAAAAAATGGTGGGAAAAATGAATTTTTTCTACGTTTTCAGAAATTTCTAAACTCAAATGACCTGCCTTCCCAGCTTAGGTACCGACTAATAACCACATGTTGCTTAACTTTCAAGATCTCAGTTTGAATACATTCCACACATGACAAGAGATCGATTCTCGAATTAATCTGAAAAACCAAAGCTTTAATATAGTAATATATAATTCACATCATATTTACCTTTTAGAGTTTTATTTTTACAACGAAATGAAATAAAATGCAAATCTTTACAATTTCCAAGTGCATTAAATATCGGTCTCCATTCTTCAAATTTTAAATTATCGCAGAAAAAATCCAAAGATTTTTTTGTTTTATGAACAAGAACTGACGTTAAAGGGAAAACATTTAAAAGTTTACATGTATCCTCGTAACATTCATGAAAATTATTCTTTCTTAATTTTCTTATTAAAAGCAAAGACATGATTGCATTTAATTACTAACTGATTCAACATAACATAGAATAAAATAACACTCTTAATAATAAATATCTATGTATTATTATTATCTCTCTCAGATTAAAAGTCGATTTGATAGAAAGTTGTTTATAACGTTTTTTTTATTATGGATTTTTGTATTTCGAGGTTAAAAGTTATTTATATCAAACATATTGATATCTTTATGCATATCTAAATTAAAATTAATTAGGCTAACTTCACTCTGTACACTCCATTAAAAAAAAAAAAATTGATTAGTTATAGAAAAATAATTTTATATATTATGCACAAATATATATATAAATATTTTCAAAAGAATTTTGCTAATTGTTTTTGAGGGAAATTCAAATTATTTTTTTTTAATTTTTAGGGTAACAAATTAGTCAAAAAAAAGCCGTCGGAATCACATACTGAAGGTTATATCTTATATCAAATTTGTTTTTATTTATTGTTGATGAGGAGAAAATAGACTAATTCGTGGGATTTTTTTTTAATTTTAAGTTAAACTAAGTACTTCAGAACGCCAACGCGTGAAACATCACTTAAAAATGGGCAATTTAATTTAATTTACCTCAATGATAACTAACCCAACATGCCTTTGTACACTCAAGATAAAAAAAAATGGATACTCACAAATTTTAAAATAAATCGAATAATAAAGTATATTTAAAAATAAGCTGACGTGTTCTGATGTGGCCATCCACTTGACTTTACCATACAACCTGGACCCTCACCTTATATTTAATATTTATTAAAATTATTTATAATCATGTAGAGGAGGGGGGGGGGGGGGGGTTAGTTTTTTCATTTTTAGACTTCTCGGGCCCCACAGATTATGTATAGAAAATTTGGTTGAGTTTGGTACAAGGGCCTATATTTTCATTTTTTGACCCCACACCCCACCCACCTCTTCCCATTTTGGGCGGTTAGTTTTTGCATTTTTAGTCTTCTGGTGTCCCACTGATTATGAGCCATTTTTTATAAGATCGTATATCGTGGATATACGAAATTTCGTACAAATCGATTAAAGGGTCTAGGATTGATAGTTATATTTTTGTGAACTCATCCACAATTTAGGCCTCCGAAAAAAATAATACTTTATTTTATTATTATTATATACTGGGTTGATTTCATAGGAAATTTCATTTTCATGTATTTTTTTTTTTTTTTTTTTAATTTGAAAATTTTATAATTTTAATTTTTTAACCCATCCTGAAATCAAAATAATGGAAGGATGTTTTCATAGAAGGAAGAAAGAGGTTTAAGTGAAAGTCGTGTGATTTTCAAATATCAATTTATTTTCCATACAATTACATTTTTATATATTTATTTCTTTATTAAGAAGTTGAATTGAAATCATATCTAATTAAAGGGTTGCGCACACACTTCCTCGTCATTAAAT
Organism: Forficula auricularia; assembly: GCA_024734495.1. Taxonomy (NCBI): domain Eukaryota; kingdom Metazoa; phylum Arthropoda; class Insecta; order Dermaptera; family Forficulidae; genus Forficula; species Forficula auricularia. Next base: position 40,044,793 of record JALMQS010000128.1, on the reverse strand, counting down.
CTAAAAAAAAGGGTGGGTTGGAAACTTCCCGTTGGGGAGGCAGTAACCGTATATATACCGGGTGTTCCGGGCTTCAACAACATTGTTCGGGCCTCCTTCCTCTGGAGGGGACAAGACATCAAATCATGAAAAAAAAAATATATCTTATATTATTAAATTAACAATTCTTGTATATATAGAATTTGCAATAAATTTACCAGAATTACTTAAACTTTACTATTTTGAGAAAATATAGTCATTTTCTTTGCTAGGCCAACTAATATATATATCAACACCCTTCGTAAATAATCATTAATGGCTAATTAGAGGAAAAGATCACTTACCTTCGGCCAAGGGTCAGCATACGCAACCATCATCGAAACTGAATGAAAAATAAGAAAATATTTTAAAAACATTTGTACAATGATCTCTAGAATGTTTGGTAAAGTGAATTATACCGAATTTTATTAATATGTATTATAGATATAGTGAATTTAGGTCAGAAGAGGGGTTCGAGGGGTAGAAAGGGTTCAGGGCTTACTTCACCTGCTTATTAAGAATTATTACTTTTTTTAATGAAATTGTTGTGAGAAGGAGTTACACCAAAAAGGTGCATCTCCTAAAGGCCTTGGTTGGCCACTCCATCGTGGGAATAAGAAGAAAGGGGCATTTTATGGGCTGGGAAGAATTCGAAGGTATCTCTGGTTGCGGGTCTTAAATAGCTGAAGGTTATAAGTCGCTGGAAGCGAGTTCCGTATGTATTTATATAAATTTTTTCTAACTTAATAGTTTCACTTCAATACGAATTATAATTATTAAAACATATTTGGTTTATTTTTAATAAATAGGTAGGGTGATAAAGATTTTTTTGAATAATAGGTTTACTACTAATTTAATCAGAATTGAGTATTAGTTATCTAGATGTTAAAGAATTATATCAATAAAAAGTGTAAAATCTACTTTAAGTATAAAAATATTTTATTTTCAAGTTAAGATAATTGTTGGCTCTCTTCGGCTAAAGGATAGAGACACGGGTTCGAATCCTGTCGGGTGCTCAATTGATTTTTTTTACCTTTTCAAAAAATAATAAAATAATTTTCTAAATCTAGTATTAACATAAGAAATTATTGATTATATTATTTAACTTTCGCTTTTCAAATTGCTTTAAGAAAAAATTACACGGATATAGTGGGTGTATTTTGATTATCGATTAAAAGACTTAATTGACCTTAAAAACATCGTATATTTCAAGAAAGTCGAAACATATAGTTGTTTTTTAAATGACTGTTCAGGTCCATATTAACTAAAAAAAAAAACTTAATGCAACAAATAAAATAATAATAACTCAAAAATAAAATAAAATCCACTAAAAGGTATAAAATAATTATCTAATTTAGTTACACCTAAACGACGAAATATTAACATGAAATCCCTTTTTGAAGTCGGTGCCAAACATATACATTTTATGAATCGAACTCGCGGATCTTACTTATTACGTTTGGCGTGTACGCTCGCTTATATAGTTTGTTTAGCACCGACTTCAAAAAGTGAATTCATGTTAATATTTCGTCATTTAGTTGTAACTAAATAAGATAATTATTTTATACCTTTTAGTGTATTTTAATTTATTTTTGAGTTATTATTATTTTATTTGTTGCATTTAATTTTTTTGAAGTCGGTTTTATTTTTACGTATGTATGTACTCCATATAAGTCTCATAGGTACGAAATTCGAAACTTAAGCTTGATATAGGATAGGCTTCTTTTCCTTCTACTCTGTTCTTTTCACGATGGAGGGGCCATCCCATACAGGCCTTTAGGGGATCCACCTTCTGGTGTATCTCCTTCTCACATCAATATCATTAAAAAAAAAAAAAAAAAAAAAAAAAAAAGAAAGAGTACAGCAAGCTTTTGTTTGAAATCAGAAAACCGGAAGTGGACAATTGGACATTTACATGAAAGATTTTTCGTTTTTTTTAATTTTCATTGTAATAAAATTGGAAAAATTGCTCTACCCAGTGACCATCACCACCCAAATTAAAACGCTTAAGACCCCTAACAATGCCTTCAATGAAACCCGTTGCCATCGATTGTGGGTGACCCCCACCTTCGCGAATGATATTATCAACTCAAAAGTCAACAGTAGTTTACTTCACGGCAGATATGTACTACACTAGCAAAGGCATAATCAATATGGGCAACATAGTGCATAGCCAGAAAAAGGCCTGTAACAATTTGAACCCCCAAACATATTTCCAATAGAGAACCGAAATTTCACCCATTTTTTTATTTTATTTTTTTCAAATAAAATACTCATCATCATCATTGAGTATACAGTCCTAAGACTGGTTTGATGCAACCACCCGTCTCCACTCGACTCTGTTCCCCGCCAGCTGTTTAACCTCTCTAAATATTTCGCATCCCATATCCCCAATTATTTGGTTGAAATATTCTAATCTGGGCCTTCCCCTTCCCCTTTTCTTTCCTACCTCCCCCTCCAAGATATCATCCCCTAAGCAGTCCCCCCATGTCTCAGTGTGTGCCCCATCATCTGACCTCTTCTCTTCTTCAGACTCTTCCACAAGGTTCTTCTTTCTCCGATTCTTCCAAGAACTTCTTCATTTGTAATTTTATCCATCCATTTGATATTCATCATTCTTCTGTAGCACCACATTTCGAAAGCCTCTAATCTCTTTCTCTCCGCTTTTCTAATTGTCCCAGGTTTCACACCCGTACATGGCTATGCTCCATTCCAGGGATGTTGCGGATGCCGATTTTTTCACATCCGCGGATGTGGATTTTTGAAGGCTCACATCCGCGGATGCGGATGTTTAAGATCTTATATAAATATAGTATATTACTGAAGAATTAAAACAATGATAAAGTAATTATTAACATTTTTATTAATAAAAATTAGTATTAAGTATAATAGTACTATTTTTTTTTAACTTCACTTACTAATTTTCATATTAGTAAGTGAAGTTAAAAATAAGAGCGTTATACTTAATAAAGAGTAATATTGCCACCTTTTCTGATTCAAGGCGGTTACGCAGAGGTTCGTAAATTAAACCTGCGCTACTAAATAATTAAGAACATTTCCTGGTGGAGGGGATAAAAATCTTCGTGATATCGGTGATAGTATCTTAAATTCTTCTCGATGAACACTCCACCATTTAAGAGGATTTTCATCCACATTGACTCTTTTTTAGTGCGGTAAGAAAGTAATTCCTTTTTGAGTACAGCTTCAGTGCTACCATTTTCTGGTATTTCTTGACTCTCATCTTCACTTGACGAATCTAACATCATAGCAAGGTCGTTTTTTAAGGATGGCTTTCTGACGAAACTTGATGTCCCTTATCCTAGTTGTTCCATATCCTTTTCGGTGGAATCATTCTCATTCTTTTAGCCACTTCGGAATTGGCATTAAGAGAACCGAAAACCCGCCCAATTTCTTTCTTGTCTCAACTTGTATTACATTCGCATCCGCATGAACATCCGCATTGATTATTGCGGATGCGGATGCAGATATCCAAATCTATGCGGAAGCCCCGCATTCGCGGATGCGGGTGAGGATATTCGCAACATCCCTGCTCCATACATATGTATTCAATAGCATCTTCCTGTTTTCTAAGCTGGTCGACGAGGAGCATAGTAGTTTTTGTTTTGAATTAAACCCCATTTTTGCTTGGGCAATTCTTGATTTAATTTCGCTTTCGCTCCTCCCATCCCATGTTATTTTACTTCCTAGGTAGCGGAATTCCTTAACTCCTTCTAGGTTTTCTTGGTTAATTTTGATGCATTCCTGTCTCGTTCGTTCTTTATTTGTACATACTAGGACCTTGGTTTTATAATACTCACTATTTTTTTTTATATCTTCTTACAAAGCAGGCATTGCTTTCTTTCTACACATGGAGTCCGAAAATAAGAATCTGTGGAAAAGTTGTAGCGATACCACCTCGTATTAAACAAACTTAATGGGTGGCTTTCCAATAATTCCTCTATCTTTTTCTGTTGATTGTAAGTCTCGTCATTTTCTGTACCATTTACGCTTATCGAAATGATTGATTGACATCTTAAATAAATTAATCTCTAATACGTTTTTCTCTAAAAAAACAAAATAAATATTTGTGAAAATAATCTTTAAAGATCATAATCTATTATAAATATATCAAATTAGATTTATGCTTGGAAATACAGCACATAATTATCCAATGACGCATTCTGAACAATCCATTTTTTTTATCCATACTAAATAGATCTATTATAGATTTTTTTTTTTAATTGATGAAATTTCTTAAAATTAAAAAAATTATAAATTTTCTCGGTAAGCTTCTATCTGTACCCATAGAGAGATGTATAATATAATACCTTGCATGCATCCCTTAAGAGAAAGGGTCGGGCGAATGAATCAGAAAATGATAATAAAATTAAATTCATAAATATAGAAATTCTATAGAAACGTTTGCGGGTTTTAAATGAACGTTTTAAGATTGATTTTTTTATAAAAGATTTTATTTATTATAATTTCGATTATTTGCTCATAAGAATTGGATATTTACGTTAATTCGTCATTGATCATATTATCAGAACTTGACCAAATTAATATGAGACCACCCCTAAGGTACCCTCTTTCCAATATAAAAAGAATCATCGAAATCGGTTCATAAACAAAGAAGTTATGCCTAAACAAACATAGCAAAAAAGGTCCAATACCAATGAAAAATAAACTGCAACGGATCGTTGCTAAACTTTATCCAAATTCATTTGAAATATTAATATGTTTGTTCCTTTATTATTAATCAGATATCACTTGAAATTTGTAGTTCATATTGACATTAATTAAAAATAATAAAATAATCAAGCTTGAGTTGTTTACCAAAAAAGAATTTAGTCTTTTTGATTTTAAGTCGATTCTTCCACATTTTCAGTAGAGGTTTCCATTAATAGTCAAAACATCAAAAATGGAATGCAATAAGGTTATTCCTCTAGTATTAGATAAGAATCGATCGTTACTTTTGATTTTAAGTCGATTCCTCCATGTCTTCAGCAATGGTTACCAATAATAATCGAAACGTCAAATACCTAATGTAGAATTGTTATTCCTCAAGTATTAGATGGGAATCAATCGCTATTTTTGATTTTAAGTCGATTCCTCCATCTCTTCAGCAATGGTTACCAATAATAATCGAAACGTCAAATAGCTAATGTAGAATTGTTATTCCTCAAGTATTAGATGAGAATCGATGGCTATTTTTTATTTTAAGTCGATTCCACCATGTCTTCAGCAATGGTTACAATAATAACCGAAATGTCAAAAATCCAATGTAGAATGGTTATTCCTCGAGTACTAAATGAGAATCAATCGCTAATTTTGTTTTAAAGTCGATTTCTCTATGTCTTCAGGAATGGTTACTAATAAAAACCGAAACGTCAAAAATCCAATATAGAATGATTATTCCTCAAGTACTAGATGAGAATCAATCGCTAATTTTGGTTTAAAGTCGATTTCTCTATGTCTTCAGGAATGGTTACTAATAAAAACCGAAACGTCAAAAATCCAATATAGAATGATTATTCCTCAAGTACTAGTTGAGAATCAATCGCCATTTTTGGTTTAAAGTCGATTCTTCTATGTCTTCAGCAATGGTTACCAATAATAATCGAAACGTCAAAAAACTAATGTAGAATTGTTATTCCTCAAGTATTAGATGAGAATCAATCGATATTTTTGCTTTAAAGTCGATTCCTCTATGTCTTCAGCAATGGTTACCAATAAAACCGAAATGTCAAAAAACCAATATAGAATGGTTATTCCTCAAGTATTAGATGAGAATCAATCGCAATTTTTAGTTTAAAGTCGATTTCTCTATGTCTTCAGCAATGGTTACCAATAAAAACCGAAACGTCAAAAATCCAATATAGAATGGTTATTCCTCAAGTATTAGATGAGAATCAATCGCTATTTTTGGCTTAAAGTCGATTCCTCTATGTCTTCAGCAAAGGTAAGGGATAAGAAAACAACGCAGTTGCTATGGTTACTTATGAAATTTCCTCCCAAATTTTTAGCATTTCACAGAGAGAAGCCTATCCATTCTTATTTAAGCAAGGCTAAATGAGCTATATTAAAACGTTCAAATGAATAAATTTTAAGGAATTAAAAAAATTAAAAAAAGTACTATCTTACTTTCGAGTAAAATACTTTAAAATATAATTTTACTAAAAACTTTATTTAACCTTTTTTGTGGTCCCCAAGGTACTTAATTAGGATATTAAATTTCATCAAAATTGTTTAAGTCATTTTCAAGATATTTAGAAAAAACTAAAAAAGTACTGAAATAAAGTACTAATGTTTGTGGGCCGATATGTACCAAAAACTAATCAGCGCTTCATTTTGTTAAACTAATGGTAGGTTTTCAATTTCATTTCAATCAGCGCAAAGGTGTGGAAAAAATCGTGGGCCAAAAAAACGATAACATACATCCATCCATACATACATACATACATCCGCACGCACTAAATGAAAAAATCGCACTTTTTGGCCTCTCGACGAGACCCCATGTAATTTTTGGCAAAACCGTCACGTGCTAAAATTCAACCTAATTGAATACTACAATTTGTGACTTTAATTGAGTCCATGGGTTCCGTAGTCTTTACCTGAGGACCCTTTGAAGCCACGCTTGCCCCGAGAGCGATTACAATACTTTACCCATGCTTTGCATTGGATAAAGTAAAAAAACGGGACCAATCGGAAACTAGACTGAACCAAATACAAAAAAATCATCAAAATCGGTTCACAATTAGCGAAGATATCAGGTAACATAGACACAAAAAAAAAATCAGTCGAATTGAGAACCTCCTCCTTTTTTAGAGTCGCTTAAAAATGTGAACTGAGTTTGACTTTTTAGGGGTCCTCTTAAAAGTAAAACGAGCAGAGGCGTAGCCAGAAAATTTTCATGAGGGTGAGGGGGTCAATCCTCAAAGCAAAATATTTAGTGGGAATTTTTTTTTATTAAAACAAAATAGATAGGTACTTCAAGAAATTAAAAAAAGAACATCATTCTTGATTAAACATATGAAATATATTTAATTACGGTTAGTTTGCCATAAGAAACGGTTTGTCGTTGCCGTTACTTTCATGCGACCTGTCCTTGCGGGGGGGGGTTCCCCCAAAACCCCACGTGGCTACGCCCCTGAAAACGAGACCTTATTATTTTCTCTATCTTTGTCCTTCTGTCTGTCATAAACTAAATAATATCCAAATTTAAAATTTACAAACGATGTCTATTAATTTTCCTCGAATCCGACTCCAGGCATCCAGCTAAAATCTGACCCCGGGAGTAGAGACAAATTTGAAAAATAAATATATAGTATCGTAAAGTGGCTTATGGCTAAAAAGGCCGAAAAGCCCAAAAAAAAACAAAAAAAAAAAAACAGGTAAATTAACCACAATTATATTAAAAAGAATTTACTTTAGATTTTAGTAGAAACTATTTTTACATTGTATATCAAAGGGCTCGTGCCCTCAGGAATCGAACCCAAAAGCTAACTTGCTCTCTGGGCAGTCAGCCGAACCCGAGGGGTGAACCGCAACCTAATATGCTGTACACCTACTTCCACTTGTACTTCCAAATATTTCCAAGCACTTCCAAATATTCCCAAGTACTTCCAAATATTTCCAAGTACTTTCAAATATTTCAAAGTACACCTACTTCCAACCACCCCTCGGCCAAACCCTTAAGACAAATCTCTCCAATAAGCAAAATATAAGAGTTATCGTTTGGGTTCGATTCCTGAGGGACGAAGCCCTCTGATATGCAAATGCAATGTAAAAATAGTTTCTACTAAAATCTACTAAAGTTTTTAAGAAATTTGCGATTTTATGTTGGGCCGCATTAATGTTAGTGCTGGGCCGATGGATGGACACCCCTGCTCTAATTCTTTCATATATTGTTTTTTAGAAAAGTAAAAATTGTTCCTTTTATAAAAATTCTAATATTTTTCATATTTTGATGTAAATAAAAACAAATCAATTTTTATCTTACACACATACACATTCTTTTAGATTTTAATCTAATCCAAATTAATTAATATCTAAAATCTTGTTCAACAGATAATGTTAATATAAAATTCTGGCTGGATATAAACAACGAAATAAGATGAAGATTGAAGAGGTTCCAAACTGGGAAAGTTCCACATCTTCATCTTTATCTTTTTTTCATCCTAATTAAAAAAACTCTCCATCAAAATAATTAAAAATAAGAATGCAGGCGTTCAAGGTTGTTATCAGAGCAGGGCCGGACCTTGAATGCTGATAACTACGCGACCGCAGAAAGTAAAATATTGTTCGGATACAGTTAAAAAATTATTTTTAGAAATAAAATAAAACCGACTTCAAAAAAATTAAATACAACAAATAAAATAATAATAATTAAAAAAATCAAATAAAATACACTAAAAGGTGTAAAATAATTATCTTATTTAGTTACAACTAAACGACGAAATATTAACATGAAATTACTTTTTGAAGTCGGTGCCAAACAAACTATACCTATAAGCGAGCGTACCCGCCAAACGTACTAAGTAAGATCCGTCGAGTGCGATTCATAAAATGTATATGTTTGGCACCGACTTCAAAAAATAATTTCATGTTAATATTTCGTCGTTTAGGTATAACTAAATAAGATAATTATTTTATACCTTTTAGTGTATTTTATTTTATTTTTAAATTATTATTATTTTATTTGTTGCATTTAATTTTTTTGAAGTCGGTTTTATTTTTTTTTTTATAAAAATTATTTTTATTTTTCTCTTTTTAGTGATGTTATTAATAGTGACTTAATATAATATCTTGCATGCATCTCGTAAGAGAAATCGTCGGGAGAATGAATCAGAAAATGATTATAAAATTCAATTCATAAATATAGAAATTATCTCGAAAATGAATGTTTTAAAATTTTTTTATAAAAGATTTTATTTATTATAATTTCGATTATTTGGTCATAAGAATTGGAGATTTACGTTATTTCGTCATTGATCATATTTTCAGAACTTGACCAAATAAATATGGTACCACACATAAGGTACCCTCTTTCCAATAAAAAAAGAATAATTAAAATTGGTTCATAAACAAAGAAATTATGCCTGAACAAACATATCATAAAAGGTCCAATACCAATGAAAAAACGGGACCAATTGGAAGCTAGAACCCAATGCAAAAAAAATCATCAAAAACGGTTCACAATTGGCGGAGATATGAGGTAACAAAGAAAAAAAAATTCAGTCAAATTGAGAACCTCCTCTTTTTTTGAAGTCGGTTAAAAAATGTCTAGAACCGACCCTGTATCAGAGTTAAATAAAATTTCTTGCTTAAAGATTTCTTATATTGTGAAATTATTATTATTATTATTTTGTTTTATACAATATCTTTCTAACTTGATATTTATCTCCCTAATCAATTTTAGTAGGATGCAGTGCCAGAAAAAATCAACTAGTGTGTTCACCACACGACTTTCACGTTTTCATTTATTTGAAATCATCGCGAGACTACTAATTTACACCCCCTTCCTTTTTTTTTATTTTCTCAAAAACAGCTCTAACGATTTTTATTTAAAAATTAGTGTATTTATCAAGTGTCATGAGTTATTAGTTGTGTCAAATTTTTAATCGGATTAAAAATTTGACACAACAATTAACTTCCGGTCTTCCGATTTCAACCAAAAGCTTGTTGTACTCCTTCTACCTCGAGGGGTGAACCGCGACCTAAAATATTCTACACCTGCTTCCACTTACACATTAATTTCAAATTAGAAGACAATTGATGACAATAGATTATCTAATGAATTCCAAAGTAATTCCAAATAATTCCAAAGACGGTGTACACCTAATTCCAATCGCGGTTCACCCCTCGTTCTACCCTATATCGAGCTTAAGTTTCGAATTTCGTAGCTCTGAGACTTATGGTTGCGAAACGCACGGGGGTACATATGTACGCAGTGACCAATGGATTTTTGGCTTCCTACAATATCCGGTTTTATGTTTCCAACTATTAAGGGCATCGATTCCTTCCACCTAGAAGTTACAAAATGAAATTAACTTTTTTCTTCTCTGAAATACAACCTCCCAAAAAGTTAGGACCCAAACAGAGCATCGCAATACTTCCACATTATATTCTATGAATATAAATGTGAAAGTAACAAAAATTGAGACCAGGGACGGTAAAGCTAAGAGACAAATTATTACATCCTATGACGTAATTTGGAGAGGGGATGGTTAAGAAAAATTAATTTATATATTTAAATAAAACTACTCTATAGAGGATTTATTTTATTGTTATTTTTAATTTTATTACTATTATTATTATTATTATTTAATCTAGAAAATAAATATGAGCAACAAAAAAAATATTTTGCATTACAAACATGGCTTTCACATGAAATTTCGAGCCCGAGGCCCAAAATCTGAAGAGGGCCCCTTATTATGAAATAAGAATGTGTTTTTTTATGAAGTGGAAAGAGTTGGCCACCCTACGCCCTTTTTGCTAACATATCCTTCTTGCAAAGCAGTATGGTAGGGTTTCGCTTAGGAACATATGTTTGTTCGATAGGGTTTCTTTTTTTTCAGCAGACATTCTGTGAAGCTTATACCAACAGCTTAGACCCCCTCAACTTACCAATCCCAATACCGTTAGCTGAGTAAACATTAAGCTTGATTAAGTAATTTAAGTTAAAATAGTGGTCTTGTAAACCACCTTCGGGCCTTCGCCCCTTAAACTTCAAGGGAGCAAAAATCCTTGTCTTAAGCCTCCAAAGCTGAAATTTTCTTTGTAAACTACCCTTTGGCAAAAATTCTTCTTTTTGCCTTGAGTACCAGTTTAACATATTTGTTTATAAATGTCACCGTGTTTTTTTATGAAGCAGAAAGAGTTGGTCACAAATTTCATCTTATTATAATTGGATAATTGACAGGATATGATCCGAATCCTCAAAAGTGTCATGAAAAATGATTGATATTTATAAATCTAAGAGTTTTATCAAAAATGTAGTCCAAGTAAACGTTCAAGACAATAAAATTTCCTAGAGACTGAGATAACAATCAAGTTTATTGTCTGAGTGGTTTTCATTTTATGAAGGAAAAACTACGTTTTTTGCAAAAAAGTGCAGTTTTTCAAAACTTCAACCTCATTGTGGCACGGGTTACCATTATCCGATTTAGATGAAACTATGTTTGAATTGTATCAAATTTAATCTAGTTTAAAAATCTAACAGTGGCCTTTGTCGAAAAAGCTATTTCATGGTCAAAATGGGGAAAAATAGAAAAAAGTTCGAGTTTTTGGGATTTGCGGAAACAGAAAAAATATGTCAATTTTCAACTAGCGCTCGAGTCCGAACGGTTGGTTGGAGAAAAAACGTAAATAATAAAATTTGTAGGAAATACTATGAATTTTCATTTTGAATAGGAAGGTTGTTTACGAAAAGTTGATAGTTTTCGAGTTATAAGCAAAAAACCGCGAGATTTTTTACCCTTGTGGGAGTCATGATTACAAATATATGTATATATGTGTAAATATATTTTTGTTAAATTACAATTAATTTTTTCTCAAACAGATTTCAACTCACTATATAACTATATATCAATAAAAAACATAATACATATTACATAGGTACTATACCGGGTGAGTTTTTTTTATCTTGAGACAGTCTTATAACTAAAAAACAGTCCATTATATGAAAAAATTTCAAATAAAAGTTTATTTATATCAGGGGGAAACTAAACTAGGCTATTGTTTGTCTACCTAGAACAAGCTTTCAAAGGTATATCGAGGTCAAGTTCTGTTTTTTAAATGGAAACCTATATGTTTCTGTACATATTCTTAATCTAGAAAAAAAACTGAACAACTTTTATTATACGACATCAAATAAAAAAAATATTAAGTAAATGAAAAAAATCTTACAATTATTTAACTTAATTATCAAATAATAATGATTAAATATTTAATTATCAAGTAAATATTTATTAAATCGAAAAGTCACAACAATGAAAATAAGTGTTTAAAATGATCTTAAAACTTCGTTATACTCAGATTTAAGAAATTATTTTCTACTTATTAGAACTATTTAAAATTGTAGAGTTTTAAAAAGTTTATTTCTCGTGTCAATCCAGTAGATAGTTATATTGTATTACCATAATAAAAATGGAGGATTTTTTGTTGAAGACAGAATTGAAATGGTCTTAATTTATGGAGAATGTGGAAAAAGTAATATGTGTCCGCCATTGAAATGGATGCCGAGCGTTTTCCTGACAGGGATACACCCTCACAAGCTTCATTTTATCGTGTTGTAAATCTGTTTAAAAAAAAAACAAGAGATGTAAAGGCTACCAAAATAAGGAAATTGGAACTGGAATTCATCCAGAAGACTTGCACTACACTCTGGAATGTCACCAGAAAAGTGTCGCAAATTTATTAAATTATTAATTATTAATAAATTATTTATTTAAAAATTAAATATTTGATCATTATTATTTGATAATTAAGTTAAATGATTGTTAAAAATAATTATTAGAATTTTTTTGAGATCTAATTGATTTAATATTTTTTTTATTTGATATCCTATAAAAAAATAGTTCTAATAACAGTTGTTCAGTTTTTTTTTGTAGATTCAGAACAGGGATGTTGTGGATGCCGATTTTTTTACACCCGCGGATGTGAATGCGGATGCGGATTTTTGGAGGCTCACATCCACGGATGCGGATGTTTAAGATCTTATATAAATACTGGGCTAGTGCCCTGGCGGGCGGCGTGTCGGTCCAAAAATTTTATTCCTCTTAAAAAGCCATACTCCAAATGTATACCTGTAAACTCCCGAAAATACATAGTCACTTAAAAGTTTCGCCTCATTTTCGTCCTGACACAGCTACAGAAATGAGGCTCTAGATATGAATCTGGAAGTATTTTTTTTTCTATAACTACAGCATTGTGATATTTTTTGTGTGGAAATAGATTAATTTAAATAAGTGGAATCATGTGAGGAGGAGAATTATATTATATCATTTTTTTTAAATTTGGGATCGATAGTCGATATAAGGACCAAAATATTTAAAAGAGATCAGGTGTTGTTTGTATGACAGGCTGATCCATCCAGTATTGCCATGAGAAACTCATATGGGCATGCGTGTCTTAAGTCGTTCAATTTTGTAAAAATCAAAAAATAAGAATAACAAAATTTAGATTTTTAAAAAAATATAAAAAAGTGACATTAAAAAATAAACAAATAATATATAAAATATAAATCAAATAAGATGTGAATAATTTCTTTTTCTGTGCGCAAAGAAAAGCGAATTGAATATTTAATTTTTGAATGGTGAGGAGGGATGAATAATTATCAATATATTTAATGTTTCTTAATTTAAAATTAATTGGAGTCTTTAATTTAAAAATTCGAGTTCAAATTACAATTATATTTCAAATTTGCCGCAAATATACCCACGGCATCAGCCTTCGGCGCTCCCTGTCGGATGCATACTCTGAGCGTTGCTGCAAATTAATCTAGGCTATTATATATAGTATGTATATGAATGGAGAATTAAAACCATTATTAACATTTTTATTAATGATAATTAGTATTAAGTATAATGCTCCTATTTTTTTTTAACTTCACTAATTTTCATATTATTAAGTGAAGTTAAAAATAGGAGCGTTATACTTAATAAAGAGTAATATTGCCGCCGCCTTTTCTGATTCAAGGCGGTTACGCAGAGGTTCGTAAATTAAACCCGCACTACTAAATAATTGTTCGTGAAAAATAAACAATATTGTTATAAAACGATGAACTTTACCTACAATAAAACGTATTACCGGTGTAACATAATGGCATTTACCTGGCGATTTTAATTTAATAAGCTGAGCTAAGATTAATATAAAGATTTCCCAATAAACAATTATTTACCCACAATGATCACTGTATCACAATAACACTCAAAATATCTATCTATACGATAAGTAATCCACAGCGCATACAAACACGTAATGATGTATTTACAAGAAACAAATGATGCACCAGAACAAACGCGTCGGATCTTGTCACCAATTTTTTCGCTCCCATTGGAGATTGTCACGTGCGAACGGCACGCGACATTCGCCGGCCCCGCCTAATTTCTTTCTTGTCGCAACTTGTATTAAATTCGCATCCGCATTGATCATTGCGGATGCGGATGTCCAAATCTATGCGGAAGCTCCGCATTTGCGAATATTCGCAACATCCCTGATTCAGAATATGTACAGAAACATATAGGTTTCCATTTAAAAAACAGAACTTGACCTCGAAATTCCCTTGAAAGTTTGTTCTAAGTCAACAAACATCACCATAGATTAGGTCACTTCCCCCCCCCCCCTGATATAAATAAACTTTTATTTGAAACTTTTTTTATATAATGCACTGATTTTGAGTTATAAGACTGTCTCAAGATAAAAAAAAACTCACCCGGTATATAAAATTAAAATATATTTTATATTTTTACTTTCCCTTTCAAAGCGAAGCATGCGAGTATTTCATTGACTTTCGGAAGATTCAATTTTCGATGTCCTCCGTCTCCTAAACTATAAAGAGTTAATTTAATTCAAACAACTCCAAGTGATAGTATTTGATGCCCTCAGATTATAAAAATTGAATTTAGAAAAATAAATTAAGTCAAAACCAAAACTGAACCGAAAATCCAATATTGTTTGTGTATGAGTCTATGAGGATGCCTATATAAGTACAGTAAAACCTCTCACTTTCCATTAATTATAATTTCACCAAAAATTATAATTCTATCTAATTTTGATATAAACATGTTTTTTTTTAATCGTAATAAATTCAAATTCGCTTTTTGAGGATTTGTTTTGTTTTTATTACCCATAATATTCGGATTATCCGGATTATCGATTATCGGTTTGCCTTTGATCCCAGTTAGTTCGAATAAACGTGATCTTACTGTAATCCATTATCAGCATGGGCACCGGCAGGATTATTTTCAGAGGGGCTGCATCAGCATCTAGACACTATATTTTTAAGTTTTTTTTTTTTTTACTTAGGGAAATTCGAGGGGTGATCCGCGATTGAAAGTAGGTGTACACCTCTTTGGAAGTATTTTGGAAGTACTTGGAAATATTTGGAAGTACTTGGAAACATTTGGAAGTACTTGGAAATATTTGGAAGTACAAGTGGAAGTAGGTGTACAGCATATTAGGTCGCTGTTCGCCCCTCGAGGAATGTAATGTAGGTTTTAGGTGAAACATGATATTAATTAATAAAGTAAAGGGAGTGTAGTTTTACAGTGAATGAAATACAACTCAAAGAGGTTTATACAAACTCCAAATATTACTATACTGTAGTTTTTAATCTGTAAACTCCTAATGATCGACTAATAATCCGGAATATTTTGAGTTTGTATAAACCTCTTTGAGTTTTATTTAATTCACTGTAAAACTACACTCCCTTTACTTTATTAATTAATATTAATAACTAATATTATATGTATAATAGTGCATTCTTATAATTATAGGTAAGCATATAATACTAGACATTTATGTTATGTCGATTAAGTTAATATCAAATTCAAATCAATTCTTAATCTTTTTCTGTGTATTTTCTTTCGTGACAGGGGGGGGGGGGGGGGGGGCAAGGGCACCCCATTGGACCTCCTGCCGGCGCCCATGATCATCAGTATGTCACAGGGCAACGAAATTTGAAGCCTAAGGTAGGAATCAACCAGCAACTTCATATAAGTATGCTAAACTAAGCTTTTGGTACAAATTGACATAACCCTTGTACCCCTTTACTTGAAGATTGGGGAGATATTTATTTTTTTCTCAAAAGCAATTCCTTTGATTAAAAAAAATAAGCTGACGTGTTCTGATGTGGCCATCCACTTGTCTTTACCATACAACCTGGCCCCTCATTTATATTTTATATTTAATAAAATGATTTATAATCATGTGTTAGTTTTTGCATTTTAGACTTCTGGGGCTCCATTGATTATGTATACAAAATTTGGTTGAGTTTGCTCAAATGGCCAAGATTTTTAATTTTTAACCCCCCTCCACACCCCCTTAATTTTGGGTCGATATGCACCAAAATCTAATCAGCTCTTAATCTCAATGGACCAAAACTAGGTGTGAAATTTGGTTTCGATATTCAAACTAGTTTTTGAACTAGCTCGTCCACAAAAATTTATTAACGCTCAAACTAACAGACAAACTAACAGACATTTTGACAAATAATTTTCTTGATGTTCAGTTATTAGAGCTTTTTTGTAGAGGGAAATGCCATGGTTTCGCTCAATTTTTTAATCAAAATAGTTTCAGCCGTTTTTGAGATATTTCGAAAAAAAGTAGGAAAAAAAACACTTTTTTCCATGCACGATTACAATACTTGACCATAACCTGTATGTTAAAGTAATAAGCTGACGTGTTCTGATGTGGCCATCCACTTGACTTTACCATACAATCTGGCCCCTAAAATTATTTATAATCATGTAGGAGGTTAGTTTTTCCATTTTTATACTTCTGGGATCCCACTGATTATGTATACAAAATTTGGTTGAGTTTGGTAAATGGCCAAGGTTTTCATTTTTTGACCCCCCCTTCCCTCCCCATTTCGAGTGGATAGTTTTTTCATTTTTAGATTTCTGGGGTCCCACTGATTATGTATACACAAAATTTGGTTGAGTTTGCTCAAATGGCCCAGATTTTTAATTTTTAACCCCCCTTAATTTTGGGTCGATATGCACCAAAATCTAACCAGTTCTTAATCTCAATGGACCAAAACTAGGTGTGAAATTTGGTTTTGATATTCACACTAGTTTTTGAGCTAGCTTGTCCAGAAAAATTTGGTAACGCACAGACTAACAGACATTTTGACAAAATAATATTTATCTCAAAAAATGTAATTTTTTCGATGTTCAGTTATTAGAGTTATTTTGTAGAGCGAAATGCCATGGTTTCGCACAATTTTTTTTAATCAAAATAGTTTCAGCCGTTTTTGAGATATTTCGAAAAAAAGAAGGAAAAAAATTCACGATTACAATACTTTACCATACCCTGTAAGTAAAATGTCTGTTAGTTAGTTAGTCTGTGCGTTACCAAATTTTTGTGGACGAACTAGCTCAAAAACTAGTTTGAATATCGAAACCAAATTTCACACGTAGTTTTGGTCCATTGAGATTAAGAGCTGATTAGATTTTGGCGGATATCGACCCAAAATTAAGGTGGGTGGAAGGGGGGTTAAAAATTAAAAATCTAGGCCATTTGAGCAAACTCAACCAAATTTTGTATACACAATTAGTGGGCCCACAGGAGTCTAAAAGTGCAAAAACTAACCCCTACATGATTATAAATAGGTAAGGTCAAGTGGATTTCCACATCATAACACGTCAGCTTATTTTTTAATGAAAATAGTTTAAGCCGCTTTTGAAATATTTCGAAAAAAAACAACACTTTTTTACCCTGTATTGTAAATTAAAAATTGACTCTGCTTGATAAGTGGTATAGAATAACATGTATGTGGTCAGTATTTTTTTTTTTTTAATACTGTTAGGGACTAATTTGAAATGGGAAAATTGGTAGGATGATTTTAAATAAGTGGATGCTTTAAGTGAAAATCGTGTGACGTACCCCCCCCCCCCCCCCCAGTTTATTGCTTGATCAACTGCCCCGAATGTTTTGGACTCTATGTATGGTAAAAAGCCCATAAATGAAACCATTATTTACGATCAAGCCAATATAACTGTTTACTTATCAGGGGTTACTAATTAGATTCAAAGTCCAAATAATTTTCTTTATGAATAATCCACCCTTTTTCTAATGAAATACTATTCAGTGAATTTGACTAATCTAAAGATCCGACGATTATACATGTTTTCATCTCATCTTATCATCAATAATAAAAAGAGTAGGAGGGTCTAGAGAGATAATCAATTTAATTAAAACAACTTGCAAGAACACACCCATACCATTTCTGTTTTCGTCCTTAGACAATCATGAAGATACTTCTTATAGGTAAATTGTTTTTATTCATTCATTTCTTCATTCTTAGTCTATACCTACTCTTTCTCAGAGGCGCGCATGTATGTCCGCTGGGGCATTTGATTATATCTAGATTTCCTATTATTTATTTTATTAGTTGAATAAAAGATTTCACTGTCGATGGTAACAGAATTGTTTTTATTTTAGGTTAAAAATAAATAAAATGAGAGAGTCTTCAAATAATTTTTAATTATTTCTAGAGACTATAGTTTCGAAGGCATAGCCTTCATCATCAGTCTATCACAAGAGCCAAATTAGTTACAAATTTATCATACATAGGAAATTTGAAAAATATATAATGTACTATATAATATATATAAACTCTAGTCTCTAGAAATAATTAAAAATTATTTTATTTAAAAATAGAAGATCTCTCATTTTATTTTATTTTTAACCTAAAATATTATTTATTTATTTATTTATTATGAATTTTCATAAATGATGATAATTACTATTTTTAACCGACTTCAAAAAAATGAGAGGAGGTTATCAATTCGACTGAATTTTTTTTTTTTTTTTTTTTGTCTATGTTACCTCATATCTCCGCCAATTGTGAACCGATTTTGAAGATTTTTTTGCATTGGGTTCAGTCTAGCTTCCGATTGGTCCTGTTTTTTTCATTGGTATTAGACCATTTTTATGTTTGTTCAGGCCTAACTTCTTTGTTTATGAACCGATTTCGATGATTTTTTATTGCAAAGGGGGTATCTTAGGATGGTCCATATTAATTTAATGTTCTAATATAAATGATATGATCAACGATGAAGTAACGTAAATTTCAATTCTTATGAGCAAATCGAAATTATGATAAATAAAATTTTAATAAAAAAAAACTTATAACATTCATTTAAAACCCGCAAACGTTTAGAGAGAATTTTCTATATTTATGAATTGAATTTTATTATCATTTTTAACTATTCTCTCAATGATGCCTTTACGAGATGCATGCAAGGTATTATATTAAGTCACTATTAATAACATCACTAAAAAGAGAAAAATAAAAATAATTTTTATAAAAAAAAAAAATAATAAAACCGACTTCAAAAAATTTAAATGTAACAAATAAAATAATAAGAACTTAAAAATAAAATAAAATACACTAAAAGGTATAAAATAATTATCTAATTTAGTTATATAAACGACGAACATTAACTTCAATTACTAAGTCGGTGCCAAACAATGGCGAATCCGCACTTGATGGACTCATTGAAGGCCGCCGGCGGGTACACTCGCTTATAGGTATAGTTTGTTTGGCACCCACTTCAAAAAGTGATTTCATGTTAATATTTCGTCGTTTAGTTGTAACTAAATGAGATAATTATTTTTATACTTTTATGTATTTTATTTTATTTTTTAAGTTATTATTATTTTATTTGTTACTTAAGTTTTGTGAAGTTTATTTAAATTTTTGCTAAAAAATTATTTTTGGATAATTTTATAAAGACAAAAAGCTTCTCTTGTAAAACATCTAATATAAATACAAATAAATACCATCTACAGGTTGTCTCCTAGATTTGGTATTATTTATTTATTTATTTATTATGAATTTTCATAATGATAGATATATTTACTATTTTTGACAATTTTATAGGGACAAAATTTATAAGATCGTTGTATTTTATTTCCATTACCCAACAACAGAACGTCTTACCATCTTCAAAAAGGCTTCTCTCGTAAACATTCACTATAAAAAAATAAAATAAAAATAAACAAATAAAAACATATAAATAAATAAAAAATAAAATTTAAAAAAATTAAATTAAAAATAAAAAAGATATTGATTTAGCCATCTTCTACATTAAAACTTTGAATTTGAAATTGTTGTTATATTAATTTATTATGTACACTGAAGTGCAAAAAAATCGATCAACCAATTAAAACTTTATTAAATAGTAAATTATTTTTAATTTTTTTACAAGAACCATATATTATTGAAATTATTAATGGCCAAAAGTGTAATTGCCACTTGTTTTTGACTTATATCCCTTGATTAATTAGGCACACAATTTGAACTGCTTGAACTTGAGAAATATCCATTTTGTATATTTTATCTTCTATCAATGATGCTTAATTCAAAATTTTTGCTCATTTTAATGATATTTCAAATGGAATTTGATCTTTTATTAAAACCTTATTTAAATTAAAGTGATATTGAAAAAGTATGATAATTTGTAATTGTATCTTTTAATTTAATTTCACTTATTTTTTTTTTATAAAATTCAAAAATTATCAACCCTGAATTGGAAATTGTTGTTATATTACTTTATTATGTATTTATAAAAATACAAATCTTTTATAAAACAATCCAGAACACGTTTTTTATTTTTTCCTTTTTAGCAAATTGTACACTATTGAATAATGGAGAAATTCTCCTTACAAATGTTTATTTTTTAAATAAACATGTTCTGGATTGTTTTTATAAAAAATTTGTATTTTTTAATTTATATAAACAACCAACCAATTAAATTGTGTTTTTACGGGGAAAGTTTTGGGTAGTTGTAAATTTTTGGCACTTTTATGTTTTTGGGTGTGCTGAATCCGAATCAGAGGTTTACTAATAAAATTTCGTGACGGAACATTATCAAAAATCAAATAAATGTAAAAATTCTCATTTTTTTAAATTTTTGATTAAAAAATTGAGCGAAACTATGGCATTTCGGTCTATAAAAAAGCTCTAGTAAGTGAACATCGATAAATATTATTTTTTGAGATAATAAATGTTTTGTCAAAATGTCTGTGAGTCTGTTAGTTAGTCTATGCCGAGGGGTGATCACCGATTGGAAGTAGGTGAACACCTCTTGAAGTATTTTGGAAGTACCTGGAAATATTTGGAAGTACTAGGAAATATTTGGAAGTACTTGGAAATATTTTGGAAACATTTGGAAATATTTTGGAAGTACTTGAAATATTTGGAAGTAGGTACTTGGAAATATTTGGAAATACTTGGAAATATTTGGGAGTACAAGTGGGAGTAGGTGTACAGCATATTAGGTCGCGGTTCACCCCTCGGTCTATGCGTTACCAAATGTGTGTTAGCTCATAAACTAGGGAGTGAATATCAAAACCAAATTTTACAGGTAGTTTTTGATGCATTGAGATTAAGACTGATTAGATTTTGGTGCAGATCGACCCAAAATTAAAGGAGGGGATGTTAAAATTTAAAACTATAATATTTTCAAACTATTATAAAAAAACAAGAAAAAAATGAAATATACTATAAAATGAACCTATTATAACGAAAATATTTAATTTCTGAGGCCAAAATTAGGGAAGGGGGAGGGAGGGATTAAAAATAAAAATCTAGGCCATTTGAGCGAATCCCCAACTAAATTTTGTAGACATAATCAGTAGGACCCCAGAACACTAATTATGCAAAAACAATCTGCCCGAAATAGGCGGGGGCAAGAAATAAAAATTTAGACCATTGAGCAAATCAACCAGAAGTGTATGCTAAAGTTAAGTGGATGGCGACATCAGAATATGTCAATTTGTTTTTGTTTTTTTAATTTTTCTTTTCTTGCACCGATTATGCCTAAGAAGGTTTTAATTAAAATTTATAATAGATTTTATAATTTTTAATGTTAGATTATTTTTTTGATATTTACATACCAAATATAATTTTAATCTATTTTTTATGAAAATTTGTTAGATTGATATAATAATTATTTTTCCCGAGGAAGAGAAAATTGGCAAATATTTGAAAGAATAATATATTTTTAGTTAATTTATTTACTGCCTAATTTGACTTTTTTAATATACAAATACAATATTTGATTTATAATATAATATACATATTAATTAAAAAGATTAAATATTATTTTGTTTATATAAAATTAAAAAAAATAAGCTGACATGTTGTGATGTGGCCATCCACTTGACTTTACCATAGAACCTGCCCTCACTTATATTCATGTAGGGGGGGTTACTTTTTACATTATTAGACTCTGGGGGTCCACTGATTATGTATACAAAAATTTCTGGTTGAGTTTGCTCAAACAGCCTAGATATTTAATTTTTAACCCCCCTCCACTCCCCTTAATTTTGGTCTATATGCACCAAATGTAATCAGCCCTTAATCTCAATGTTCCAAAACTACGTGTGAAATTTGGTTTCGATATTAAAACTAGTTTTTGAGCTAGCTAGTCCACAAAAATTTGGTAACGCACAGACTAACTAACAGACAACCAGACAACCAGACAGACTAACAGACATTTCGACAAAACAGCTATTTTCTCAAAAAATATAATTTTTTCGATGTTCACTTATTAGAACTTTTTTGTAGAGCGAAATGCCATGGTATAGCTCTCTAAAAAAAACAAAATAGTTTCAGCCATTTTTTAGATATTTCGAAAAAAAAAGAAGAAAAAAATACACTTATCATGCACGATTATACTTATTACTTGACCATACCGTATGGTAAAGTAAAAAATAATTTTATTTAATTCAGTGAATTCACATGTCAATTTTATGGATATCTTTAAATACTGATAATTTTAAAATATTGATTTACAAGAAAAAATAATAATAATTAACATAAACATCATGTTATATGATTTCAGGTATTATATTACATATAACATATTCTTGTGTCAACTCGGGAGTAATACGAAAATTATCCAATGAAGAGTTATGTCTTCAAACAGATACTGTAAGTAGATATAATAAATTTAATAATGCAGGTATAGTTTGAATGAAATAATATTTTATAACAAATTAAATTGAAACGCTATTTTTTGTACACAGGTTTTCTCATGGGGCCATCCAACAGATTGTAGTTCATATTACATTTGTATCAATAAAGTCGTTCAGTTAAATCAATGCCCAGAAAAATATCCGAATTTTAATGATAATACAAAAAAATGTGGGCGAGACTGTGTAAGGCCAATACCAGAGGACGAAGATTACGAAGAAGAAGGCGATATAGGCGATGGTGGGAATGAAACAGGAGACGGTGGAAATAAACCAGGAGAGGGTGGAAATGAACCAGGTGATGGCGGAAATGAACCAGGCGATGGCGGAAATGAACCAGGCGATGGAGGAAATGAACCAGGAGAAATGCGGAAATGAACCGGGCGATGGCGGAAATAAACCAGGCGATGGCGGAAATGAACCAGGAGATGGCGGAAATGAACCAGGCGACGGTGGGAATCAACCTGGAGATGGCGGAAATGAACCAGGTGACGGTGGTAATGAAATCAGGCGACGGTGGGAATCAACCCTGAGATGGCGGAAATGAACCAGGTGACGGTGGTAATGAACCAGGCGATGGCGGAAATGAACCAGGAGACGGTGGGAATGAACCAGGCGATGGCGGAAATGAACCAGGCGATGGCGGAAATGAACCAGGCGATGGCGGATGTGAACCAGGCGATGGCGGAAATGAACCAGGGGATAGCGGGAATGAGCCAGGTGACGGTGGTAATGAACCAGGAGACGGTGGGAACGAACCAGGCGATGGCGGAAATGAACCAGGCGATGGCGGAAATGAAACCAGGGGATGGCGGAATGAACCAGGTGACGGTGGTAATGAACTTTCAGGAGACGGTGGGAACGAACCAGGCGATGGCGGAAATGAACCAGGCGGGGATGGAGGAAATGAAACCGTGGAGACGGTGAGAATGAACCGGTGATGGCGGAAATAAACCAGGCGATGGCGGAAATGAACCAGGAGATGGCGGAAATGAACCAGGCGACGGTGGAATCAACCCGGAGATGGCGGAAATGAACCAGGTGACGGTGGTAATGAACCAGGCGATGGCGGAAATGAAACCAGGGAGACGGTGGGAATGAACCAGGCGATGCGAAAATGAACTGTATGATGGTGGAAATGAACCAGGTGACGGTGGGATGAACCAGGCGATGGCGGAAATGAACCAGGTGATGGTGGAATGAACGAAGGAGTGGTGGAAATGAACCAGGAGATTGTGGAATGAACCAGGCGATGGCGGAAATGAACCAGGCCATGGCGGAAATGAACCAGGCGATAGTGGAAATGAACCAGGAGACGCAGAATGAACCAGGCGATGGTGGAAATAAACCAGAAATGGCGGAAATGAACCAGGCGACGGTGGGAATGAACCTGGAGATGGCGGAAATGAACCAGGCGATGGCGGAAATGAACCAGGGGATGGAAATGAACCAGGTGACGGTGGTAATGAACCAGGAGACGGTGGGAATGAGCCAGGCGATGGTGGAAATGAGCCGGGCGATGGTGGAAATGAACCAGGAGACGGTGGGAATGAACCAGGCGATGGCGGAAATGAACCAGGAGATGGTGGAAATGAACCAGGCGACGGTGGGAATGAACCTGGAGATGGGGGAAATGAACCAGGCGATGGCGGAAATGAACCAGGGGATGGCGGAAATGAACCAGGTGACGGTGGTAATGAACCAGGAGACGGTGGGAACG
Organism: Forficula auricularia; assembly: GCA_024734495.1. Taxonomy (NCBI): domain Eukaryota; kingdom Metazoa; phylum Arthropoda; class Insecta; order Dermaptera; family Forficulidae; genus Forficula; species Forficula auricularia. Next base: position 40,020,345 of record JALMQS010000128.1, on the reverse strand, counting down.
AAGCAGGCGATGGCGGAAATGAACCAAGCGATGGCGGAAATGAACCAGGAGATGGCGGAAATGAACCAGGAGACGGTGGGAATGAACCAGGCGATGGTGGAAATGAACCAGGGGATGTCGGGAATGAACCAGGTGACGGTGGTAATGAACCAGGAGACGGTGGGAACGAACCAGGCGATGGCGGAAATGAACCAGGCGATGGCGGAAATGAACCAGATGGTGGGAATGAACCAGGTGACGGTGGTAATGAACCAGGAGACGGTGGGAACGAACCAGGCGATGGCGGAAATGAACCAGGCGATGGAGGAAATGAACCAGGAGACGGTGGGAATGAACCGGGCGATGGCGGAAATGAACCAGGCGATGGCGGAAATGAACCAGGAGATGGCGGAAATGAACCAGGCGACGGTGGGAATCAACCTGGAGATGGCGGAAATGAACCAGGTGACGGTGGTAATGAACCAGGCGATGGCGGAAATGAACCAGGAGACGGTGGGAATGAACCAGGCGATGGCGGAAACGAACCAGGCGATGGTGGAAATCAGGAACCAGGAGACGGTGGGAATGAACCAGGCGATGGTGGAAATGAACCAGGTGACGGTGGAAATGAACCAGGTGACGGTGGGAATGAACCTGGAGATGGCGGAAATGAACCAGGAGACGGTGGGAATGAACCAGGCGATGGTGGAAATGAACCAGGAGACGGTGGAAATGAACCAGGCGATGGCGGAAATGAACCAGGAGACGGTGGGAATGAATCAGGCGATGGCGGAAACGAACCAGGCGATGGTGGAAATGAACCAGGAGACGGTGGGAATGAACCAGGCGATGGCGGAAATGAACCAGGCGATGGTGGAAATGAGCCAGGCGATGGTGGAAATGAACCAGGAGACGGTGGGAATGAACCAGGCGATGGTGGAAATGAACCAGGCGATGGTGGAAATGAACCAGGAGACGGTGGAAATGAACCAGGAGACGGTGGAAATGAACCAGGCGATGGCGGAAATGAACCAGGAGACGGTGGGAATGAACCAGGCGATGGCGGAAATGAACCAGGAGACGGTGGGAATGAACCAGGCGATGGCGGAAACGAACCAGGCGATGGCGGAAACGAACCAGGAGATGGCGGAAATGAACCAGGCGATGGCGGAAATGAACCAGGCGATGGTGGAAATGAGCCATGATGGTGGGTGAAATGAACCAGGCGATGGTGGAAATGAACCAGGAGACGGTGGGAATGAACCAGGCGATGGTGGAAATGAACCAGGAGACGGTGGGAATGAACCAGGCGATGGTGGAAATGAACCAGAGACGGTGGGAATGAACCAGGCGATGGTGGAAATGAACCAGGAGACGGTGGGAATGAACCAGGCGATGGCGAAAATGAACCAGGCGATGGTGGAAATGAACCAGGAGACGGTGGGAATGAACCCGGCGATGGCGGAAATGAACCAGGCGATGGTGGAAATGAACCAGGAGATGGCGGAAATGAACCAGGCGACGGTGGGAATCAACCTGGAGATGGCGGAAATGAACCAGGCGATGGTGGAAATGAACCAGGAGACGGTGGGAATGAACCAGGCGATGGTGGAAATGAACCAGGAGACGGTGGGAATGAACCAGGCGATGGTGGAAATGAACCAGGAGACGGTGGGAATGAACCAGGCGATGGCGGAAATGAACCAGGCGATGGTGGAAATGAACCAGGAGACGGTGGGAATGAACCGGCGGATGGTGGAAATGAACCAGGAGACGGTGGGAATGAACCAGGCGATGGCGGAAATGAACCAGGCGATGGTGGAAATGAACCAGGAGATGGCGGAAATGAACCAGGCGACGGTGGGAATCAACCTGGAGATGGCGGAAATGAACCAGGCGACGGTGGAAATGAACCAGATGATGGCGGAAATGAACCAGGAGACGGTGGGAATGAACCAGGTGATGGCGGAAACGAACCAGGCGATGGCGGAAACGAACCAGGCGATGGCGGAAACGATCCAGGCGATGGTGGAAATGAACCAGGAGACGGTGGGAATGAGCCAGGCGAGGGCGGAAATGAACCAGGCGATGGCGGAAATGAACCAGGAGACGGTGGGAATGAACCAGGCGATGGCGGAAACGAACCAGGCGATGGTGGAAATGAACCAGGAGACGGTGGGAATGAGCCAGGCGATGGAGGAAATGAACCAGGAGATGGCGGTAGTGAACCAGGAGATGGCGGAAATGAACCAGGAGACGGTGGGAATGAACCAGGCGAGGGCGGAAATGAACCAGGCGATGGCGGAAATGAACCAGGAGACGGCGGAAATGAACCAGGAGACGGTGGGAATGAACCCGGAGATGAAGGTATATACGATATAATACACCCTAATCTATAAACCTTAAAATTATCTGGTCTAATATTAATATTTTAATTATCTCATCTAATTATTTATAACTAGAACTCAGAACATTATATTTTACTTTATTTTAGAAAACGATGGTGAATGTCCTCATTGGGGACCCATTGATCGGACCATTCACTTACCCCATCCAAATGACTGCACTAAATATTACATGTGCGATAACGGAAAAAAAGTGGAACGTCCATGTCCCCCAGGATTACATTTTAATCCAAAACTAGAAGTGTGTGATTGGCCAGAAGCAGCTGGATGCTCTTTAGTAAACGATGATGAAAATATTGACAGTGAAGAGAGTAATATCGGAGAAAATGATGAAGAGAGTAATATCGGAGGGAATAATGATGAAGAGAGTAATATCGGAGGGAATAATGATGAAGAGAGTAATATCGGAGGGAATAATGATGAAGAGAGTAATATCGGAGGGAATATTGATGAAGACAATAATGGAAAAGGTAAAAATAATTTTTTTAAATATTTTTATTTAAACATTTATTTATATATTTTTACATAAAAAGTAACAAATAAAAACTTATGTTTTAAGTGAGTTAAGAATAGTATTCGTTTTTTCTTGAAAAAATTTAATATTCAAAATTTTAACTCGTCTTTTCTGTCTCCTAATCATAAAAAACATTTAATTTGTGAATGTGTATGTATACACTGTGCAAGCTATCATTTCTTTTGATTATTTCGATAATTATATGAATTTCAATTTTCAGCTTTCGACTAAAAACCAATTATTGTTCCGATTCTTTTTTTTCAAAATTTCTTAAAAACGAATCCTACCATTTAGATAAAAATTCAACTGGACAGAGATCTACAATTACAACAAAACACCTTCATATACAACATATTTCCAATTTTAAAATTATTTTTTCTGATTTATTAATTATTTACTTGGATATTTAAAGTATAATCCGTAAAATAATTTTTACGGTATATCACATGAAGCTGTTTTGAAAACATTGTCACCACTCAAGTCTTTCTTAGTAAAAGGGGCGTTCCTAAATTACGCGAGGCGATTTTGGCGATTTTTCGACCCCCCCCCCTCTCCCCTTGGTGAGATGTCGTGAGATTTGGCTCCACCACATCCCCCCCTTCCCTCTAATATCACGTGAGATTTTTCAAAATGCGTATTTTTAGTGTAAATACGTTAATATGTTCACAAAGAGAAACAAAGAGGTTGAACTCTGCTTGATTCAAATAATCATACACACATATATATCGAAATGATATATCTGTATATATATATTATTTATTTGTTTGAGACTAAAGTTTCGAAGACTTGGTCTTCATCATCAGTCTTTTTTAATTATAAATATTGTTTTTCATGGAGTCAATTCAGTATGGATATTGACTCCATGAAAAACAATATTTATAATTAAAAAAGACTGATGATGAAGACCAAGTCTTCGAAACTATAGTCTCAAACAAATAAATAATATATATATACAGATATATCATTTCGATATATATGTGTGTATGTTTATTTGGATCAAGCAGAGGACCACTTTTTTTCTCTTTGTGAATCAACAACTCAGCTACTCTCGGTAAAACAAAAACGTTTCAATTACGTTAATATGTGCTTGATTGTGTTGGATTTATTTAAAAAACATAATTTGCTTAATTATTTTTATTTAAGACTAGTTAAGACTAGTATTTAAGACTACTAAGAACGTAGTCTAGAATCACAGTGAGAAAATCGAACAATAAAATACTTAAACAGGCGCTACTAAAATTCATAACCATATTTTATTGGAGAAACATGTTTTTCTTAATTTAATCCAGTTTTCTCGCAATTTTATACTGTTTCCTGCGGAAAAAAAATACGTGATATTTTCCGAGACCCTTCTCCCCTAAACGCCTCACTTAATTGATAAACGCCCCAAACTTTATTCCAACATAATATAAAAACCAGGGGTGTCCACAAGGGGGCGGGGGGTGAAAATTGTTGCAAAATTAGCATTATATCTTAAAAATAAAAGCCATCAAGTTTATGACTTCAACAAAAGGTAATAAAAATCTCTTCAGATTGAAGAAAATATGATGTCCAAATGGGGGGGGGAGGTCCTTTCCCCCCCCCCCCCCCCCCCCCATGAAGCTATAGGGGGATGGGCACCCATAGCTTTTATAAAAAAAGAGAAAAAATTTAAAAGATTTACCAATCAAAATCAAAATTAGAGGAAAAAGGAAATATTTTTATTATACGATTTCTGCATATTTTGATAATTTAGCAATTTTATTTTATTTATTTATTTGTCGTCTTAGAGTTAGAGCTAGAATGTTTTGATATTTGTAAAAAAATTGCAGCTTATTAATTCGAAATTCGTGCCCAAATCTCAGTTAATAATCTCCAACTGTTTCCGAGCTATCGATTCACCATTTTAGACGCTCCTCTAGGCATGTGCCTATAGTTTGCCTTATGGATAATCCGCCACTTCCTAAAGGCCTATATTTTCGCGAAACACGATTTGCAAATGTCCAAAACTCTAGGTCAGTGTTTCTTAACCTTTTTTGGTTGACGGCACACTAAAAATATCTGGAATCATTTGCGGCACACCTGAATATAGAAAACCCACACACACCCACACTTTTTGATTAAGTATTACATTATTTTGTACTTTTTAGAAGCGTGTTTTTTAGTTTTCTTAAAATATAATTTATTTTAATTAATTTAATTAATTTGGTCCACAAAATTTGGTAACGCACAGACTAACTAACTGACATTTTGACAAAACAATTATTATCTCGAAAAATATAATTTTTTCGATGTTCACTTATTAAGGTTTTTTTGTAGAGCGAAATGCCATGGTTTCGCACAATTTTTTTAATCAAAATATTTTTTGGGTGCCGGGGTTGTGTGCAGTGACGGGGTGGTTTTTATCAGAATTTTAAATTAAAAATAATATTAATATAAAACTTTTAAATGAAGCAAAAAGTTGCCGAGCATCGCTCGGTGCCTCCAGGTACTAATACAATATAACTACTATTATTTGTTCGTGTTCAATAAATAATTATAATTAATTATGTGTGTGATTTAAATAAAAATTTTAATTTTAATCAAATTAATCACAAAAATAAAAGCTTCAACAGCTTCATTACTATTTACAAATCGTTTAGAGTTAGATAAGTTGTCGGAATTATACAAATTAATCGAAAACAAATATGTTGCTGTTGTTTATCTCAATAGTTTTCAAACACAGGTATTTAGCTATTATTCCCCCAGCTTTTATCTTACTCTAATCTTAACAACTTTAATAAGTAATTAAAAATGAGACACTTCAAATAGATACTCAGAATAATAAAAAATACATAGCTTTTTTTCTTTACGATTATTTATAAAAATACTAAAATAAAATATTCAAGTTTTTAAGAATGTGAGTTTTTTACAATTTAAAAATCATTTTTTTTTTTCGAAATATTTCAAAAACAGCTGAAACAATTTTGATTAAAAAAATTGGGCGTAACCATAGCATTTCGGTCTACAAAAAAGCCCTAATAATTTAGATTGTAAGACTTTAAAATTTTCAACAAAAAAAAAACAAATTTCGAAAATTCCAAATAATTAAAAGGCCGATTATTTATCTAAGACAATGGAGCCAAATGTTTACCTTTTTTTAATTCATACTTAATAATTTTGGGTCGATATCCGCCAAAGTCTAATCAGATCTTAATCTCAATGGACCAAAACTACGTGTGAAATTTGGTTTCGATATTCAAACTAGTTTTTGAGCTAGCTCGTCCACAAAAATTTGGTAACGCACAGACTAACAGACAGAGTAACTAACAAACAGACATTTTTACTTTACCATACAGGGTATGGTCAAGTATTGTAATCGTGCATGAAAAAAGTGTTTTTTTGCTTCTTTTTTTCGAAATATCTCAAAAACGGCTGAAATTATTTTGATTAAAAAAAATTGAGCGAAACCATAGCATATCGCTCTACAGAAAAGGTCTAATAAGTGAACATCGAAAAAATTATATTTTTTGAGATGATAATTGTTTTGTCAAAATGTCTGTTAGTCTGTCTGCCTTAGTTAGTTAGTCTGTGCGTTTTGTGGACAAGCTAGCTCAAAAACTAGTGCTAATTGGGAAACCAAATTTCACAGGCAGTTTTGGTCCATAGAGATTAAGAGCTGATTAGATTTTGGTGCATATCGATCCAAAATTAAGGTGGGTGGAGGGGGGTTAAAAACTAAAAATCTAGGCCAATTGAGCAAACTCAACCAAATTGTGTATATACATAATCAGTGGGACCCCCAGAAGTCTAAAAATGGAAAAACTAACCGCCCAAGGGGGGGGGGGGTCAAAAAATGAAAATCTTGGCCATTTACCAAACTCAACCAAATTTTGTATACATAATCAGTGAGACCCCAGAAGTCTAAAAATGCAAAAACTAACCGCCCAAAATGGGGAAGGGGGGTCATAAAATGAAAATCTAGGCTCTTGTACCTAACTCAACCAAATTTTGTATACATAATCAGTGGGACTCCAGAAGTTTAAAAGTGCAAAAACTAACCGGCCAAAATGGGGTGGGGGGGGGGGGG